>VCAZ01000010.1:3630389-4230389 GCA_005784505.1 Bagarius yarrelli | reverse complement strand
ACATATATTTATATACTATTCCAGCGTAATGATAAACGGAATAATGTTTATTAAATATGAATGTTTGTGAGGACCTGTAGAGCTCATCACGATCTAACACGTCATGTTCAATCTTTTAGGAAACACTTATAATGATGAGACGTGTTACAAAAGCTTTAACAGACAGTTATTAGAGCATAATAATGAATATAAGTAATGTGTATCTAGTTATTACAACATATGGCATGTTTAACTTAATGTCCTCATTAGAAACATGGTTTGTTCTTCCAGATCTCCACATCTGAAAATGGACTCCATCTCGCTGATGGGCAGCAGTCCTGCCAGCAAAGCCTCCTTCCTTCCTAACGGAGTGACGAACGGGCCCAGAGAATCCTCCTGCAAGCCCTCAGTGGCCATCATTGGCTCTGGGGATTTCTCCAAGTGTCTGGCAATCCGTCTGTTGCGCAACGGCTTCCATGTGGTGGTGGGCAGTCGGCAGCCCAAACGGGCAGCTGAGTTTTTTCCTCATGTGGTAGATGTGACCCATCACGAGGACGCAGTGGGCAAAGCCTCCATCATTTTCCTGGCGATCCGTCGAGAGCACTACTCTTCCCTCTGGGACATTAAGCACCTGTTAGATGGCAAAATCTTGGTGGATGTCAGCAACAACAGGAGGTCGAATCAGTATTCAGAATCTAATGCAGAGTACCTCGCGTCCCTGTTTCCTGAGTCTGATGTGGTGAAAGGGTTTAACGTCATCTCGGCATGGGACATGCAGTCGGGCCCTAAAGATGCGAGTCGACAGGTAGGACATGCAGTCAGACTGACAATATTGGCATTTATTTGTATTTTTATCATATAAAACACAATGGGGAGAAAAATGAATAACGTAATAAATTCTGTAACAATGTTCAAGTGAACTATCATGTTTTTACCTCTACTTTTAGAAAAAAATTATCTTTCAGTCTTTTCTACTTTTTAGTGCTTTATATTTACGGTACATTGAATGTTATCGTGCGTCTGTAAGACAAATAATTTCTTGTCTCTTTATCCTTTTTTTTTCTTTTCTGAAGGGAACAAGAAAAAAGCAGCTTATTATATTACTGAGAGATCATAATGTGCCCTCTGTTTTTAGACTCGTCTGTGTCAGAATATTTAATGGCTGTGCTGAAAGCTCTGATACTGAAGGCTATAAATAAACATTTTGTAAAATGAAGCTTTAGCTTATCCTTGAACTTTTCATGGGTTTTGGTTGAAATAGCAGTCTAGTATTAGGGCAGCACCAGTAAAAAGACATGCACTATATGTACACTAGTATTAGAACACCTTATGTTTTTTAAACATAATATTCCAGTTTTAGCATCACTTTTACTTCTATAATAACCTCCAGACTGGGAAGGATTTTATGTAGATTTATAAAACTTACATTTAACTTAAATTTAGCCGCAATAATATTGAGTTCAGGCACTAACTAAGGTACAGTTTTTTTTCTACTTTAACCAAGACACACTATGTCTTCATGGAACTCATGGGCTTTGTGCACAGTGGCATTGTTATGCTTAAACAGTGTAGTTTAAATGAGGAAATAAAGTAATAAAGTAACCCGATAGTATACTCAGACATTCTAGACAACTGTTTGATTTCCAGTTTGTGACACAACAGCTTGAGGAAAACACACTAATTTGGAAGCACCGGTAAGTAGTCTACAAACTTTAGCCAATATGTACTATATACAAACTGTACCAATGTGCCACAATGTCCGTAATCCTTGAATAGTATAGTTGTGTTTGTACAGTTAACATGTACACAACAGTGAAAGAGTTAAAGATCTTCCACTGGAAGAGGGTCATCGGATACTCATTTCTCCACACGCTTCTTTAGGGTAGTAATAATAAGTCTATATTATACTTAAAAATAAAACTGATCTTTAGTAGTGTAAAAAAAACACTTATTTTGCCTCGTTGACAACAGTGAGTTGTTCAGTGTATGTTGATTTAAATGCTAAAGACCTCTGCTTACCCTCCTTTCCGTGGGGGGTTTCGACACAACAACATTTTCAAAACACAAATAGGCACAAGTAGGCTATAAAATAATCAAACTACAATCATCAGCACTAATATTTGGTTCTAACTAAACATCCTGTTCCAGTTTTTTCCAATTTTCAACCACATGTTTGCTTGTCATGTGAGGATAGTAATGGCTGACAAGATGATGTCAGAGGAACTAGTGGCCAACAGATCCGCAGCGGTACAAATATTGTTTAATATCAGTTCCGTATATTGCAGTCAATTTCCGAATGAATTGAAAAATTGTATTTGTAATTGTTTTGTGTTTTGGTGGATAGTTTACATCGCACTCAGAGTGGGTGAAATTATTGTCAATCAACAATCGTCGGCGCAGCCTTGGTCTGTGTGACGTCACAAAAAACAGGCATCTGATCATAATAGGGTGGAGGTGTACACACACTTCTAACACACATTTCAGGTTAAACAACTGGTAACAGTGCATGTCTCATGTGATGACCCTTAATTAATTAGTAATATTTTAATAAAAAAAAATGATTTCCTTGTAGCATTTTGCTGAGTGGTGGTGTGTCATATGAGATCATCAGGACAGGATCAGATGGAGGTGTAGTCATATATATGGTTTGGAATCAACATTAGCCAAATTGACAGCAGAGCTAACAGACTGCACATTTCAGTGTGGGTTTTAATATTAGATTGCATATTATGTTTTATACACCCCCATGTTTTTTTTTAAATTATTGGCATAAATAAATGCTCCGATTCACTTCCTGTAAATTACACCATACTGACCAGCACAAAACAGATGCAACAAGTCATTTTTTTAAAGCAGGTCCTTTTGCAGCAGGATTACTACCAATTTTGTGTTCCTCAAAGCCACACTTCATAAAGCAGTAAAAATGTGTATGTCTTTATAGAAGTAGCAGCAAAACTAATTCTGGAGTAGCAGGTTTAAAACACATACGGATGTGATGGTCAAGTGCTTTAATACTTTTCTCTAAGTTAGGGGTCGACCGATTATTGGCGACAATATTAAGTATTTTCTGTATTTGCCAATAAAATGGCTCTAATCCCTGCACCACAACCTGGTGTTGCTGGATTGGGACACTGATTAGCTTATAAAACTTTCAGAAAGCTTTTATATTTATTTTCCATTATTTATTCATTCTCACCAGAATACTGCTTGGTGCTCCTTGTGCTTTTTATGTTATTATTATTTATATTAATGGTTGTTTCATGTTACTATCAACCGTTCTTAGGATTAAAGATGTTTAAAAGCAAATAAAGTTTTTGTTAGAGCCCTCCATATTCTTAATTTCGACATTAATTTCCATTTTGACACCAGTTGTTTTTAAAATATCCGTTATCGTACTACTTGATCTGTAATAAGCGGTATCGGTATTGGCCTTGAAAAATACATATCAGTCAACCCCTAGTCTGGATAGTGTATAAGTTATGTATGTATGTAAGGGTACTAACACATACATATCGGAAACACTTCATAAGTGCTGCCATTTTAAATATGTTCTGATTCTGTCTTCTAGTCCTCACAGAGTCGGAGTCCCTCAGATATATTTTCTAACACAATAACTTTAAGAACCGACTGTTTACTTACTGCCTAACACTTCTCACCCCTTGAAAGGTTTATCAGAAAATACTTATCAGTGGCTGAACTACAGTACTGTATAATTAAATATCGGATAGTATAATGTTTAATGTGTGGATCATATACATTTTATAGTATATTACTTTTTATATATATATATCTTTTTAATAGTAGCCCCTAATGTAAACATAATGCTAAATCAGCCCTTATTATTATCATTCAGAATTTTAGCATCCAGTAATGGTTTGTTTATGTTATATCCCACACTGCAGGTGTATATCTGCAGTAACTCAGTGGAAGCAAGGCAGCAGGTCATCGAGTTGGCCCGGCAGCTCAGTTTCATTCCTGTGGACATGGGCACGCTCTCCCTGGCAAAGGAAATTGAGAACATGCCGTTGCGGCTGTTTTCTGACTGGAAAGGTCCTGTTCTGAGTGCTGTTGCTCTTTCTATCTTCTTTTTTGCTTACTCTTTCCTACGAGACATCATTTATCCATATGTGAAGAATGGGCAAAGCTTTTTTTATAAGATCCCATTGGAGATGGTGAACAGGACACTTCCGGTGGTAGCTATAACCCTGCTGGCACTGGTGTATTTAGCGGGTCAGCTTGCTGCTGTGCACCAGCTCCTGTACGGCACCAAGTTCCGGCGGTTTCCCAGCTGGCTGCAGGGATGGTTAGAGAGTCGCAAGCAGCTGGGCCTGCTCAGCTTTTTCTTCGCCTGCATCCATGTGCTCTACAGCCTCTGCCTACCCATGAGGCGGTCTGAGAGATATCTGTTGCTCAATATGGCCTACCAGCAGGTCTGATTCTGCATGTTTTCTTTTCATTTATGTCTATAGGAAAGGTACAAATGTTCACCAGGGTTACTTTCCTGCTACAGCAGGAATAAAGATAAAATACTTTCAAATATTTTCCTGTATATTTTAAGTAGTTAATCTGAACCCATCAGAATTCCATTAATTCTGGATGTTCATTTTCATAAATAATACAAAATGTAAGGAAGTATTTTTAATTTCCTGTCCAGGTTCACGCCAACATAGAAAGCTCATGGAATGAGGAGGAGGTGTGGAGAGTAGAGATGTACGTGTCTTTCGGTATTATGAGCCTGGGCCTCCTCTCCCTCCTGGCCATCACGTCCATTCCGTCAGTGAACAGCACCCTTAACTGGCGAGAGTTCAGCTTCATCCAGGTTAGAGTCACTGCAATGTTACCGTGGAACTCATACTGTTAGGAGTTTATAAAATATACTTGGCCTGGGTTTTAATTAGTAGTTTTTGAGTATTGTTGATTAGCCCTTCTGACTTCCCTGAAAGCAACACATCAAGTACCACAAAACTTATTGTGGTTTTGGTAATAATAAAAATATAATTTCACACAATGAATTTTTAACATTTATTTTTATATGATATCAAGGCAATACTTATATCATTTATTTCCCTAATCAGGCTTTTTTTATGGTTTAATTACACTATATGGTCAAAAGTTTGTGGACACGTTTGCCACTGTAACCATATATGAGTCATGTCCTCATATGTGAAATGGAATTAAGAGGTCCAAACACTCTTCCAGCATGTCTGTGTACAAAGCCCCCTGAGCTCCATAAAGACATGTTGTATAAATATAAATATAATGTTGCTAAATCACCAGTAAAAATAAATATCACTGTCCTATTTAGATATTTTTGTAATGAGGGTTGTAGAGACTGAATGTGGTTTGTTTTGCTGTTTCAGTCTACGTTTGGCTATATTGCGCTAGTTATTGCCACATTCCACGCTTTGATGTTTGGCTGGAAGCGGGCGTTTGAAGAGGAGTCGTATCGTTTCTACATGCCGCCCACCTTCGTAGTAGCTGTAGTCTTGCCTGTCACAGTAATTGTGGGTAAAGCTGTGCTAATGATGCCATGTGTAGCCTGGAGGCTGAAGAGAATCCGCAGAGGCTGTGACGAGCATCATGCTGATCGTGAGAGACCTGCGGCTCATGTTTCCCCAGAGAGAGTCACTATCATGTAGCTGTATCTCTACCACTCTAATAGCTCGGCAATAGATCAGCCCCCCTCCTACTGTGCAGTGCCCAAATGTCTAATGTGTCCCTGCCCTGACCAATAGAAGAGACTGTTTGATTTTATGTGGAAGTCATGTGTTAAATCATCTCAGCTCATGTCACATGGTTGATGCATGAAATGTGTTTAGAATCACAGACATGTGACTGAAGCTGTATATGATTAAGCCTATGACTACAATGGACAGCTATGTGTAAGCCATGTGTTTTGGCCGTATGCTGTGGAAGCATTCCTAATAATATCTTATAGTAAAATAATGAATAACTTGTGTTTTTTTTATTAATATGTCTAAAAGATTATTTATAATTATATATGTAAACAACCACAAAGTTTTTGCTATCACTTATGTGCAGCTACAAATAGTAATTTCCTGAAAATACAGCTTGGTACCAGGGAATTGCTAAACATCACCTCTTTTCTTAGATGTGGTGGACCTTCCGTTCTTTTGGCTGTTAGAAAGAGTTCCAAAAATGTGTAACACACACCGATCCATTCAGAATGCATTTTTCTTTAAGCAGCAACATTCCACACATTTTTAAACCTACACCAAAAATATTGGGACACCTGACTTCCATTTGTGTTGTTTTAAAAACTTCCTAATTTAAATTTATTATCACCTTTAGCTTTTCACTAGATTTTACTGACATGTGGCTTTGGGGTTTTGCACATTCAGTTACATCAGTACTGGTCATGGAGTTTATACCATACATGTAATTGTAAATTAAGTGTTACTATTAAAACAATAAATTATTATAACAAACTTATAGTTATTTGTGTTTTTAAAAATCATTATTATTATTTAACCCTTTTTAGCCAATCAGATTCAAGAATTTATCAGAGTTGTGTTGTAGCGTAAGATAATTATTCTTTACAATACGGTCAATTACATGCAACGGCTAGCAAAATCAATTGGCAGAACTGTTTCCTACGGTTTTTTGTGTGCGTTATTAATAGGTACCTACAGGAGATGAAATATTAATGTTAATGCTCTGAAAAAGCATCATTCAGGCTTTTGCTACTTCCTGCCACTAAATTTTTATTAATTGTTTTAGCAACAGCAGCAGTGAGGTGTGGTACTGATTAACTGATTAAAAGGATGTAGGCCTTCTCTACTGGCCTAAACACTATCAGAATCTGATCTACATCTACAATCTAACATCTAATATTTGTTCCATCAAATCTTATGATTTTTTTACCAACAGTTTATTCTCTTCATTTTATAGCATTCCTCCTGCTGCACTGCTTCCAGTAAGTGTAAGTGAATGTTAGATTTTTTTTCTCCAAATTTCTATGTGCTGCCATGTTAATACAATTTGCCCAGGGCCTTCAGAATCAGTAGTGCTGCCCATGCAACTTACACTATATTAGCAGTGCTGGATTGCTAACAGATTAATATTATTAAAGACTGTTTCTTTAACCAGATTTTTAAACCCGCCTCCCAAGGCTCTCCTCTGATTGGTTGATCAGAGTAAATTCTTACAGCCTAGCACAGACTAGTGAAACGCGTTGGTACAATTGAATTAGAATTTTAACGCTTACAATGGCTAACGGAGGAGGAGAAATTAACTTCTTTTACTACTTAAAAATACGTTTTTAGGCGGACCTTTCTAGAAATGTTGGACAATTTGAGGAGAGATTGGTTAAACCTGAAGATAACTAGCTTGTATCAGGCCTGAAAAGAGCTTATTCGCCACTTCCAGACCAGTGCGATGACCGGTAATGCTTCTTACAGCCTTTAAATGTATTATACTGTATATTTTATTAAATGTTTGATGTTTTTGTAATGTTATATTAATATTAAATGAATATTGATTCTGAACGGCTCAGAATGATGTACCTGGCACAGTTGAGGTTGTATTGTAGAGGTTTGGAGTTTTAACTGGGTTTCCGTAATAAAAAAACGTCTTCATTGTCAATACATTAATGTCTCTCTGACTGTTCTGCCTGCCGTGTTATATTGCGTTTTTATATAGTATTGATGGTTTCTATAATTGTGACATGATAGTGGTGGTATTAAGAACGGTATCAGTTGGGTAAATCCTCACTGAAGGCCCAGGTGCCAAATTCACTGGCCGCCTCTGCTAGAGAATAACCCTTGTGAAGAATCAAACTATCATCTGTTACTTGCATTTATCTAACAGCACCGAATCAGTGTAAGGAACGTGGGTTCTTTTACAGCGAGCAATAAAGGTTTGATTGTGATCGTCATTGTCATTATCCGGTCTGTGTTGTTACTGAATAAATGCAGCAGATGGCGCACTTGTTCAAATTAAACATCGCAAATTCAGGCTCGCTGAACATCCAGAGTCAGAAACTCTGTAATAAGGAGCAATAGCCATCAATCCAAATTAAAATATTTTTTGTTATCAGATGATAGCATTTAAAACATTATCTTTATTTGACAAATGTAGTACAAAACTGACTAAAAAGTCTTTCTATACAGTAGTGGAGTACCTGTTCCCTTCACTGAAACTAAATAGCCCAAATGTTGCACAAAGCATGTGTAAGAGATAAGTTATAGATTAAACCAAAAGAATCTGGTGGAAGTGGTAGCTCAGTGGTTAAGGTGTTGGACTAATACCAGAAAGACCATGGTTTGATTCCCAGCACCACCAAGCCACCACTGCTGGGCCCCTGAGCAAGGCCCTTAACCCCTAATTGCTTCGTTGTATAAAAAGAAAAAAGACATAAATAAAAAAAGTTGCTTTGGATAAGAGCATCTGCCAAATGCTGTAAATATAAATTTGAGCAGCTGAAAAACTGTTGAAATGAAATGGAAACTGGAATCTTTAGAGCTCATGTGACTGAACGAGCAGATTTCCACAGCTTTCACTTCCAAATCTAGTGAACAGTTTTCCACAAGCTGATATGGATCTGATGGTCAGATGACTGCATACTTCAGGGTATACATCATAACCGCTGTTTTCATTAATGCACAATGTTGTATTTTGTTAATTAGATCATATTAAAACTGTTCTCAAACATTGGAGTTGCAATGCTGATTCTAAACATGGAAAAACATTGCGGGGGGGGGGGGGCAGAATTGGAACGAAGAACTAGAAGCTTAGTTTACTGATCAGCTTCCTGGCATGTGGGTATGTGCTAATTCTGAAAACGCCTGAATGACAGCCATCTGTCCGAGAGTTATAGCCTTCTGCACAAGTCATGCAGGAAGAACTAAACACCAGCATCACCATTTTAAAATAAACTCTTTAAGGTTTATATGTAATTACATTGTGTAACCAAATTTTTGTGATGAACTTAATTTGCTTTTATTTTTATTCTCTGACACTATTTGTTATATATTTCAGCCTGTAGAGATCGAGAGAGAGAGAGAGAGAGAGAGAGAGAGAGAGGGAGGGAGAGGGGGAGAGAGTATATGGTTCAGTCAGTGATTTGCCCCAGTGGCCACATTTGCTCAAAGGAATAAAAGACTTTAAGCTAATCTAATAGACAGACAGTAGCCATTGGGGTGTGTGTCCTGGTTGAGCCAAGTATTTTCTGTGCAGTTGAATGCAAATATTCAGTTTTATGGACGTGGCAATTACAAAGACCAGATGGGTTCCAAGACCATTACTGGAGTTATACTGATTATAAAGCTTCTCTCCATTTTATGAAGAAATTAGGTTCACGACCATAAACTGTCTTAGAAAACCAGTGCCGAGGTGCCTGGTAACTGTGAGACAACAGAGATGTTATGCACATATTAAACTGCTCTCTCCTCTGCATGCGTCTCTGCTTCCTCTAGCATTAAGCAGTTAATTACACTAGATATCGCAGTGACTCAGGGCAAAAGAGCTCGTCACAGGACAGGGAAGGAAGCGGTTACCATGGCTACAAATATGCTGCTTGTCACTGCTGAGAGGCTGAGAAATATTAGTCTCAATTAATGCTAATGATCAACAAACAAGGAGAAATGATCTGCCTGTTATCCTCTGCCACAGGTTTCCACATCAGGGAATAATGACAGAGCAATAAAACTCATGCCATCTTTTTACTGGGTTCATTTATCAGAGGAGATGCATTAACACAGACAATAAAATGAAGCAGAGTTAATGAAACGGGGGCCAATGGGTGGCCAGCATATGCTCAGAAACAGCACTCATGGGTGGGATTCCTTAGACATGGAGCAACTCTTTCACAAATGTATCCGAAAGCAAAGTCGATTTTTTTTTTTCATTACGGTATGTACCGATTTGGAGAGCATGATTTTTTTTGCTGTATAAAATCTGTTTTGAAATTCCGCTTTAGTTCTGTTCTTGGATTGCCGTTTCCTAAGAATCTGAGTGTACTTATGTGTTTGTGTTTTTTTTTTGTCAAGTGCAAATAGTAAGTTGTCACTTCATGACTGTTATTGCGGTCTAGAAAAGGTCTTTAACATGTCACAGTTGTCACTTCTCCATTCACATTCAGTCATAGAATTGGGGACGTGGGTGTAGAGCACATAAAATCTTTTAAAGCTTAATTAAAAGTATTTTTTGTTGTTGTCTTCCTCCTCTTCTTCCTCATATTATCATTATTCACAGCAGCAGTAGTAATAGTATCCAGCTTTCTTTAGTTGATGTAACCTGCAACATGCACCGTACAATTGTCTTTTGGTTCAGCAGGCTAAAATCCACAGCCACAAATATACATTTACATTTACAGCATTTAACAGACGACCTTATCCAAATTATTATTATTTATCTCTTTCATACAACTGAGCAATTGGGGGGTTGTATGAAACAGCTGTAACTTGGTGGTGCTGGGAATCGAACCCACAGTCTTCTGGTTAGCAGCCCAACACGTTAACCACTGCACAACCACTTAATTGATGGAGTTTTGGTTCCTTGCCTCTGTCCTCTCTGGCTTGCTTAGTTGGAGACTCTTATTTTATAGATATTAATTAAATTGAGTGTTTTAATGAGTGTTTAATGATGTCTTTACTGATGTAATTCTGTGAAGCTGCTTTAAAACAATCGATTGTTAAAAGCGCTATAGAAATAAAGTTGACTTGATAGCCAGCGTATAATGCTGAAGTGAAGCTTATCAGCAGCAGTGAATGTGATGGATGTTCTAGGTATTAAGGTATTAAGATCACCTCTAGTAAAACTACAGCTGCTTCTGTTATTTAAGACACATTATTAAATGCTGTTCCTATTTGTGGGTTTATTTGCCCAAGAAATGTTTTGTGTGGTTGGATAAATGGACAGAAAAATGGAAGGGGCCTGACAGACAGACCAAGAACATTCAGAACAAACGTAAGCTTGTTGCAGTTAGTGTATTAAATGACTACATCATTATTATGTGTCCATGTGGAAAAGAATAAATGAATTTTCATTCATTCATCTTCTATACCTCTCTAATTCGGGGTCACAGGGATCCGCTGGAGCCTGACCCTAGCCGTCTCTGACAGGGTGAAAAGCAGGAGGGATACACACTGGACAGGTCACCCATCCATCACAGGGCCACACACACACTCACTCCTATGGGCAATTTAGAATTACCAATCAACCTGTTCAACATACATGTTTTTGGACTGTGGGAGGAACTCGAAGTAAACCCACGCAAGCACGGGATGAACATGCAAACTCCACACAGAAAGGCCCCTGCCCTGGAATCGAACTCGGGCCTTCTTGCTATCAGGCAACAGTGCTAACCACTAAGCCACCATGCTGCCCTATATTTTTATTCATTTAAAATAAACTTCCTAGAAATAGGGCACTTTCTCTCAAGGAAGAAAAATGGCAGGTGCTCAAGCCTGCTTTGATGTCCGTGTGTGCACAGGCTGTAGGTTGGCAAGAATGAGGACAAAAACAATTTATTTACAGAGTTTAAATGTGCAAAAACACTCAGGGCTTTTTCACATTTGTATAGCTGTGCTTAGTCAGATGCTATTCTAGACACTTCCTCTCCTGGTTCTTCTTCGTTTAAACCCTGACCATGAATAGAAAAAGACAAGTTGATTGTATAACATGCCATTTAAAAATCTAAATATATTCATAAAACCTATTGTATTTTATAAGGATATGTAATGAGTATGTTTTTGAAAAGCTTACTACATAGAAGTGTTATAATTGCTGAAGAAAGAGCCGCCATTAAACTCTGCTGGATGCTGAAGGTATAAGCTGAAATGCATATACACTGGGAATCCTCTTGCCCTTTTTTCCATGCTCGGTAATGGAGATGTACACCGCTCACTGTCTGCTGATGGTAGCTAAATCACTTCTTGTACTCAGAGTTCATTTAACAAGCGAATGTGTCTCCAACAAACGTTCTCACTCACGCTCGTCCTCTCACTCTGCCTTGTTAAAGTGTGGGCGATGTGATGCCATTCTTGACTGTTCTCCTTCTCTATCACTTGCTCTGCTATAATAACATTTTTACCAACCGCCTCCACACATGGAGTGGGATAGTCCCTGTCAGTTTTTGTACTGGATAGCTAAATTCTCACATATCTGTGTGTTCTGTCTGTCTACACAATTTCTTTGTTTTGTAGCACAACACTTTTTTTCACAGATTTTCACTGTACGGTAAATCATTGCCCACTTCACGTACATTTAAAAATGGAAAGGAGGAAAATTTAGAATTCTGGGTTTTTTTTGCCATAAACTCCTGATACCTGATCCTGGTATCCTGGAAATGCTTACCTTTCATTAGCCTTCAGTTTATATTAGAATTCTGTCTGTAGTAAAATTGACCATGTATCAATTTTACTCCACTTTGGACACTACAAAAACAGTTTGTAAACACCAAAAGAAAGATTTATTCATCAATGCAGCTACAGTTCATGTTTCAATAACATAAGCTTTTTAGAGTCAAACACTAACTATAAATCTATAAAGATTCCTATAAACAATGAAACATGCTGGATTCTTGCTTGCTCCAGCTATTTATTAGTTCTCCATCATTGATTATATATTTTTTTAGAATGTTCAACTTTATTAAAAGACAAGTTTCTCATGTTGAAAAAATCAGGTGCATGCACATTTTTGTGTATGTCTGTACGTGTGTGTAATAATTGCAGATTTTGCAGCAGATTGTGGGTTTTTTTTTGGACTCCTACAAGAATATTATCTGCCGATGCAGAGCATTTAGCACTGAATTCCACCCGGTTGTGTTTTCTCAGTGTCCTTAAGTTCAGTCTATGCTTTAGCTTTAAAAAGAATAATTTCATAATGCGATGCATGCTGTGGGCAACAAAACATGGCAGCATAAAAGAATTCCAGCTCTAACTCAAAAAAAAAAAACATGTTTCGGTGTCAAAGTGTCAAAATGACGCCATTTTTAAATACTATTAATAATCATTTGGTATCTATGGACACTTTGACCTTATTGTTAAACCACATTTTACACGCTGTCCGAATATTTTTCTTCATATCCGTTTTGATGCAAGCAACGACAAATATCTTGTAAACCTACAATAAAATGCATGGTCACTTTCATATCTATTTAACACAAAACTCAATAAACTAAACAGCAAACTGGGAACGTCCTGCATTTATACAAAAATCCAGAGATTTTATTAAAGGTTTTTTTTGACACCTGACCAAAGTGTAAGACTTTACTTATACAATGTACTTATAAACTGTGAAAATACAGAATGTTTTGAAAGGAACTGCTGTTAAAGGGTCGAAAATAAGGGCAGAGTTTAACTGTTAGAAAAACAGATCTAAGTGTGTTTGAGACCGGTGATGCGATGTTAATGGCTATTATTACGGTGAGATTGACTAGTTTAAACTTCAGGGGTTTTGCTGCATGCCAATCAGATCAGAGGTAACTAGTACTTAGCTATTCGAGTAGATTCTCATCAGATACTGTTAACTAGTAACTATTAAGATACTGTTACTTGAGTAAATATTGGCATAATTACTTGTACAGATTTTGGATTCTCTGCTCACCTCTGCTAGTATGCTAGTTAGTTCAGCATGCAGACTTTCCGCTTCCAGGATGCGGTGTTGTTTTTGCGTATCATTCTATTTAAACTTTAAAAGCCGTTGACTAAAAAAATTCCAGTTAACACACTTACAGTTCACATTTTTTACATTTAAAATGAAATTAAAAGTGTTTTACAGCTTTAACTGTAAATCTTAATGATGTTTTGTGTTGTGATGCCAGCCTATGATTGGCTGATTAAACACCTGCATAAATGTGCACATTTACAGGTGTTTCTAATAAAACAGTCACAGTGAGCGTAACATGTACTCCAGAGATTTCTTAGCGATACCAGTCAGATATTTTAAGCAAATAATGCTGTTCTGTGACACGTTTTTACTGCTCGTCAAGTAGCAGTTTCACAGGACAGTCGTTGTCATTTCTGTTTCGTTCATCCAGTTTTCACGGCTCTTATGTAAGCATTCTGCTTTGTCCCTGATACATTAGAAAGAATGTGTTTAGCTAACATGCAGATCCATCTTCAATACAGAAGCTATCACAAAGCCGGCATCCAAAACCTAAAGTATTTCCAATACAACAAATCGAAGTGTGTCAGACCCTAAAGCATGAAAGTGTGAGACCTAAAGAATGAGGAAAGAGCTGACATTGGATGTGGGCAGAAAAAGTCTATGCAGGCCACAGAAAAAAACTGTAGTGTGTCTAAGTGTAACATTAAGGTGTCCAAATAAATAGATAAGATAGAGATTATTCTTCATTACAGACCTGCCACCAAATAAAAACGACTCATCCATTGAAGATTTGAAGCGTGTGTCTGAAGGAGGGGAAGAAGGAAACTGGAGGAAAGATTCACATGAGGAGTTGGAGGATGCAGCTGCACTGAAGCCTACTGATCAGTTGATGACTCTGTGTGATTATTATGCCCTTTGTGGAAACTAGAAAAGAATTGCATGCTTTTTCATTTCCTTTGTTCCATCTTTCTGTTTTCTTTCAAATGCACTGTAGTGAGGAATTACTGCAAGCATATGGATCATGTGACAGAGATCATAATCATTATTGGTACCCTTTGGTTAAAAAGGGGATATAAAAAGACCTGCACCATTATTACACACTGCACCCAAAACAACATATTTCTTTCTTTCTTTCTTTCTTTCTTTCTTTCTTTTCTTTCTTTCTTTCTTTCTTTCCCCCTCTCCACTATGGATCTGTCTGACCCTTTCTGTTGACCCGCCTTGGGTTGATGATCATGTCACATCACCATGGTGACTGGCAACGCTTCCACTCTGCCATGAAGACGCTCCTGCTGTTTTCTGACTACAGTTGCGTACACGAACAATGCGCCTGCATAATTCCTGTTCATCTGTTTAATAATAATAATAATAATAATAACTTTTATTTATGGGGGCATTACAAACTCTCAAGGTCACCTTACAAAATACATTTAAAACACGTAATATAAACATACAGTAGACAATCAAAATAATATAATACTATTTACAAAATAAAGTAAAGTAATCAGTAACAAGCTCAAATATAAAAAGCAGTTCTAAACATGTAGGTTTTGAGTCTGATGTCAGCAGGAGGACTGTTCCAAAGGCGAGGCGCAGAGCAACTGAATGCTCTAAGCCCCATGGTGGACAGTATTGAGTTGGTTAGTAGAAGAGGATCTGGTGTACGACAAGGTGTGTATAGTTGGAGACGGTCAGACAGATATGGTGGAGCAAGATTATGAAGAGCCTTGAAGGTGAAAATAAGAATCTTATAATCAATACGGAACTTCACAGGAAGCCAGTAAAGCTGGTGAAGAACTGATATGATTGATAGAAGAAGTTCGAGTAATAATGCGAGCTGCAGAGTTCTGTACCAGTTGAAGTTTGTGAAGAATTTTTGACGGTAAACCAAAAAGAACAGAATTACAGTTATCTAAAGGTGATGTAACAAGGGCATGGACTAAAATGGCAGTACCGTGCTGTGTCAAGATGGGCGGAGGCAATTAATATTGCGGAGGTGAAAATAAGCAGACCGAGTAACATGCTATCAGGGACAACACCCAGACTCTTTACCTGAGGAGAAGGAAGAACAACTGAATTGTCAATATTTAAAGAAAGACTATTAACTTTTGCTAAGGTGTTCTTGGAGCCAACAAGAACGACTTCTGTTTTGTTGCAATTCATTTGAAGAAAGTTGCAAGAAAACCAAGATTTAATTTCGTCTAAACAGGTCGAAAGAACAGCAGGAGGAAGTGTGGAAGTAGGCTTTGTGGACAAGTAGAGCTGTGTATTATCCGCATAAGAATAAAAATGAATATTGTACTTACGAAAGATATTGCCAAGAGGAAGGAGATAAATGATAAATAAAAGAAGGCCTAGCACGGAACCTTGGGGAACGACTCTAGTTACAGGAGATGACTGAGATCTAAAATTTTTTAGCTGAACAAACTCTGAACGGTGGGAAAGATATGATTTAAACCAATTGTGACATTTGCCAGAAATGGCAAGAGTGGCAAGCCGCTTAAGGAGAATGTTGTGAGAAATAGTGTCGAAAGCTGCACTCAGATCCAGGAAAATAAGAATTGTTAAAAGTGCAGAATCAGCTCCCATTAGAATATCATTTGTGATTTTTATAAGCGATGTCTCAGTACTATAAGATGGATGAAAACCAGACTGAAATTCTTTAAACAGGTTGTTGGTAGTTAGGTGATCAAAAATCTGACCTTCAACTATTTTCTTAAGTATTTTGGATAAGAATGGTAAATTTGATATAGGACGAAAATTATTAAGGTTATTCAGGTCCGCACCAGGTTTTTTTAAGTATAGGTGTTATTGCGGCAATTTTAAGAGATGATGGAACGTGACCAGAACGCAGAGAGGAATGTATAATGTTGGTTATTAAAGTGGATAGAGAAGGTGAGCATGCTTTTACTAAATAGGTTGGGGGAGGATTTAATTGACTGGTTGAAGGTTTGGACTTGTGAATAATCTGTGATACTTCAGCAATTAATGGCAGCTTAAAACTCGATATTGAAGAAGCAGAGGGTGAAAGAAGAGAAGTGGAAAACGAGGAAGAAGATGAGGTGTTTAGAGAGGTCAGTTGATGATGAATATTGTCAATTTTAGCTCTAAAAAACGACATAAAATATTACAATGAGCAACTAGAGGTGAGGTGGAAGAGCATCCGGCGGTCATAGTAACCTGTTAAAGGTTGAAAAAAGCATTTTTGTATTACCTGCACCTGACTTAATCAAGTAAGAATAGTATAAAGATTTTGGAGTGGAAATAACGTCCTTGTATTGAAGAAAATGGTTATGATACATTTGTTTATGAACAGTAAGTCCAGTTTTTAAGTGAAGACATTCCAATTGACGACCTTTAGCTTTAAGATGACGAAGCTCAGGTGTGTACCATGGTGCAGAATGAGTGAAAGAGACAGTCCAGGTTTTCAGAGGAGCAAGAGCATTGAGCAGGCTATGAAGACCATTGTTGTAGTGAAAAACGAGGTCATCAGTGGTGAGTAAATCCTCAGTTCCAGGAAGGCTGTTGATACCAGTAGAAAGAAGAGATAAATCGATGTTTTTAATATTGCGGAAAGAAATTGAGCATGACTGTTTTAGTTGTAATAAGGGAAAACTGATACTGAAAGATATCAGCCTGTGATCAGAGAATGGAAGATCAACTGGAGAGCAGTCACGAGGCACAAGGCCAGAACAGCAAATCAAGTCTAAAATATGTCCTTTTGAATGAGTTGGGAAATCTATGAATTTTTGGAGACCAAAACTATCCAGACACGATAAAAAGTCCCTGGTGAGAACATAAGTGGTACAGTCCATATGTACACCAGTACTGACACAGACGAGACTTTCCATTTCTCACGATAGATTATCGCGAGACCTTCCCCCCATCACGGTTGACAGATGTAAAAATCCAGGAGGAGTAGATTCATTCAATTGTGAAAGTCATTAGGCTGTTGCCAAGTTTCAGTCAAACACAAAAAGTCAAGATTATGGTCCAAAAGGAGACCTTGCACAAGATGACCCTTTTTTGTGAGGGAGTGGATGTTGAATAAGCCAAAGTTGGCATTGGCGTTGTGTTTGACACCGTCAATAGCTGACCTGGCTAGGCTAGCTAAAACACAGTGGTTAACTTCCCGACCAGTGTTTCTTAAGGGGTGACGTGATGAAGATCAGAAAGATTTTATAGGCTTTTAGTGAAACCTCCTACGGGACCGACGGTGGATGTATTTCCGATGAGGGTGATGAACAATGTCCAGATGAAGTTGTAAAGCCGGTGGCAGCTCCGACAGGTGGAACCGTAATTGCAGAAGCTCAGCCGCTGAATATTGAATTACTGCTGTTATTGGATGAAGTATGAGTATGAATGCAGTCCAAGCGAGCACAATCCACACAAACGGCTTATTAATCCACATAGCTTCGGAAAATAAACATGAACTGTTATCTGGTTCCTCTTATGGTTTCTTCCTATTACTGTCGCAATGATTTTTTCCTTTGCCATCGTCACCTTCGGCTTACTCATCAGGGACAATCAGGGACAAACTGATTACTATTTTATTCACATTTTATAATTATCTTTGTTTGTGTAAAGCTGCTTTGAGACAAAGACAATTGCAAAAAGGGCTGAACAAATTGAACTCAATTGAATACTGAAAAAAATCATTTACATTTACAGAATTTGGCAGACGCTCTCACCCAGAGCGACTTACATTTATCTCTTTTTATACAACTGAGCAATTAGGGGTTAAGAGCCTTGCTTAGGGACCCAGCAGTGGTGGCTTGGTGGAGCTGGGAATCACACTCACAATCTTCGGGTTGGTAGTCCAACACCTTAACCATGAGCCACCACAATAAATGTCACGCATGGCTTTACTGGTGTGTTACTTTCTCTTGTAACTATCCTAATGGATTTTCTTTTAATCTTTTAGGTTCCCATCTTTAAAAGCTTTCATAATCTTTTTTATCAAGCACGTCAATACTAAAGACCTTAAAAGGTGGAATACGTCATGGTTCTGCAGACACATAGAAGGATCCAACAGAATAGAAAAGGATTTTTTTTTTCTTCTTCGTCTTCCTGGATAACACTGCTTATTATTATTAGCAGCAGTGATCCTATTTATGTATTTATGTGTTAATTTTATATTACTAATTGTTGTATACAAATGCATAGTTTAGAATGCTCTCAACTGTAAACCCACCGCTACTGCGGTTCTGACAACAGACACACAGGGTATCAGATTCTTAAATGCTCTATCAAACCACACACCATTGTTCAAGTTCATTTGTCAAACTGAAAGATGAGAGGAAAATACCTGAGAAATGCAAGGAAGACAATGAAATCGTCTGCTTTTTAACATACTAAAGGAAGTTCACACACAAGTTTTGCAAAAAAAATAACCTTATGATAGTCTGTCTGCTGTATTATTATAATTTTTCATACTTCCAGACTAAGGTAAGAGAAAGAGAGAGAAAGAAAGAGAGAGGAGAGAGAAAAAATATCAAATAAGTAATAGGGCGTACACTAAACAACAGTTGGCATTAAGTGAGAAAGTCATATTTAATGGATTAACAGTAATAAATATTTTTTTGCGTTTTTTTGCAAGTCTTAATGCCATTTCAATGGCATTTCAATGGCAAAAAAGCTATTACAAATTTCAATTTTAAAGTACACAAACATGGTAAAATCTGTTTTTTTTATTCATTCTTTGTTTATTGTTTTATTCATTCAAATATTAAAACTGTTGTTACTCTCTACTTTGCTCTAAAACTGTGAAGACTTGTTTGTTGATGTACACAGAGTGGATTAAGCCACTGAAAACAATTCTATTACACATTAATGAAGAAAGTCACACTTAATGTCAGGACTTTGAACTTTGTTATAGTTGCCATGATGCTCTCGAAAACTAACCTCAGCTAACACTGGAATCTGATTTCCACAGTTGCAATGCGGAACGCATGGTTTATTTGCGGAGAGTGCATTTGCTCAGAGGAAGTGAATCATACAGGCCATCATTTTTCACAGGAATAATAACATGCACTCTTACATTTTCTGATGAAGTGTCCTCAGTTAATGTTATGACCAGACTGTAACTCAGAGTTTTCGGTCCATGCACAGTGTTGATAAGTTTCTCAACTGAAATCCTGCCTGGCTCTTGGTGGTATATCTGCTTCTTCAAAGCTATAAAAATACTGAAAAATAAATCAAGTACCTTCATATTTATAGCTGCAAAGACTGAAGATCAGTTACCTTAAATTGATTGTTGTTATGCTTCCTCTGTCTCATGTCTGTTTCACCTATGAAGCATTTTATAGAACATTACACTTTAGAATTTTATATATCCTATTATATTTGTCTGACCTCCCATGTTCTAAAGTATGTTTGCCTAGATAAACCTCTTAGGAGTGAACAGTGGACATTAAGGCAAGCTTTTAACCTCAATTAACCCTGTTTGTGAAAGCAAGAGAGAGAGGGAGAGAGGGATAAAAAGAGAGAGGGAAAGAAAAAGCAAGAGAGATAGAGAAAGAGAGAGAGAGAAAGAGCAAGAGAGCGAGAGACCGAAAGAGAGTAGATGGATTTAACAGGAGTTATTTTTCCCTTTTGCCCCGCTGTTAAAACCAGCACTGATCAGATAAAATCAGGATCAGTTTCACATTTTCAGCTAGTTTCACATTTTCAGCTAGGATGTCTGCTCCAGGGCGCTAGAGGTCTGCTCCAGCCAACTATTTTCACCACAGGCTGAGTAATCAACATGCTCTTACACGATATTGATCCCCCACCATCCCTGTATCCCACCTGCTGTACTATTGACTACTGCTAAGATAATAATGAGTGACTGAGGAAGGAGATCCAAAGGCTCAGAACACTAAAAGTTATTCCCAATTCAAACCAAGCAACCAAGACTAGCTCAGGTTTATATACACTATACTGCCAAAAGATTGTGGACATCTTTTACAATGTTGTAGCAATATTGCAGATCATGTTCCCGCATGACAATGTTCTTTGCACAAAACTCCTGGAGCTCAGACAAAAACTGGAGTGTTGTGCACTGGACATTGGCATCTGTTCATACTAATAGTACTGTGTGTGAATAAGCAGATCCTTACAACAACACTCCAAAATTGAAATGATTAAAATAACTTTCCAGAAAGGTTATCAGAGGACAAATGACTACATTTCAAAAAGTATGCTCAAAAACACACATGTATATGATGGTCAGGTGTCCCAATACATTTGTTTATATAGTGAATGTACCTGATTTATGTCCCTGGCCACATCTACTGTAATATTAATGACCAAACCATAGCAAGTGTCCTTCCCACAGTGAAAACATATACATACATGTGTTAGATGTGTGGATTTATATACCTCTGTTAAGGCCACTTTGAGCCAGACTTAAATAAAATTCATTGAGTTAAAATCTCCTTAATTTAGTTTGCACCAATGTTGAAGATTAAAATAGTTAAATAATATATTTTATAATCTAAAGTCTTGTATTCCAAAACATTTAGCTTTTAAATGCACATTTGATTCTCTGTACAATGACAAAATGAACTATCACTGATATAAGATTCTAGTAATCTAGGCATGGGTAGGGGAGGACTGAGCCCACTCAAAAGTCTGTCTTGCCTACCCAAAAGTCTCTTCTTCCCACCCAATCAAAATTTAGTAGAGACAGTGGTATATAAAAATGTTTTAATTTCTTTTGTATGATTTGTGACTTAATAAAAGCACTATGAGGTGGGCTCTGTGTTGAGAAGTTTGAAGAAGGGGTGCAGAAAGCCCCAACCAATCACAACACAAAACCAAACATTTTTTAAATGTTTACTAATTTCTTTCCTGAATATTTTATTATACTACTGCTTGAATTTGTGCTTATAAGTCCAGTCATTAGCCATTCTGAATGCTGAAAATAACCTTTCGCTCAACATTTAAAAACATATTTGTGCTAATATTGACTTAATATGTCTTCTTAACCAAACCCAAGCAAGAATATTAGTACAACAGTATCTTTGCTATTCCATCATTTAAATAGTTAAATCTATCTCCTCAACCCAAACCCCAAAAATTGCCCACTTGGGATATCTGTCTGCCCACCCTTCTATGTTTGGCAAGAACCGGGCTGCTAATAATGATTTTGTACAGCAGCATTTCAAAATAGTTATATAACAAAAAAGTGTATCTAACTAAGTAACTCTTGCACTTTCAAAATATCACCATCACTTAGTACCAGGCCTAAAGCTTCCAACAGCAGCAGCATTTATTAAACCAGCATTCCTCCTTCTTCTCAAAATGTTTTCAAATGTCATTAATGCAATGTCATTAGCTTTATGCAAAATAACATACAGTTATCCTTTGTCTAGCTTTATTAGATATAGATTCAGATACACTCAGATAACTATAATAACAGTTATGTACGAATGTAATTTATGGGCTGCGTCTGCTTTGGCGGTCATGTGATAATACTGTGGCTCGTATAGTTCATGTTCTGTGTGTTTGACTGCAAAGGTTTTAAAATGGAAATTAATGAAAAACAGTGTAGTACATTAAGAGCATGCATGCACTAATGTGGTAAAGGACCGTACGCTGCATAATTAAATGCTTTATAGCTTCTCCTGCTGTAAGTGCATCTCATTAAACTTGTGCTTGATAATTAGTTGGTGCGGCATAAGAAGTGCGGATGCTTAAAGAAGTAATAAGGTGGCATGAACACATTAATCTTAAAAAAGAAATAAATTTGGAAGATTTTGTACAAAACAAATCCATCACATAATCAGATATGACTCGCCTCTTCTAGTTCAGATTAAGGTTTAGCTATAGATTATATTTAAATTAATGAACATATACTATACAGTATATATACTATATATAATTTATATATATTTATTGTGTAAGGAAAAAAATAACTTGGTATTCTTAAACCATATAATTCCTCAAACTCTAGATATGTAATTTCACAAACTCCACAGCTCCACAGCGTCAATATCACAAACACTGAAATTCGTCCCAGTGAATAATCTTATAGACCGCTATTCCTACCTCTGTGACATAATAGTAAATTTCTGTTTATTGGATGCTTTCTTTGGATTTCTTACCAACATTATATGCACCTGCACTATAGAGACAAATATATTAAGACACATAGACATGTATTTTTTATATGTCCTTCATCATATTTATCACGCTTACTGCTATAATAACAACCTCCACAGTGCTGAAAAGGCTTTTTACTAGTTTAGGATTGATTTTCCCCATTCAACCATGATAGTATTTATCAGTTTAGTTGCTATTGTCAGCTGATGAGGTCTGAGACGGAGTCAGTGGCGTTATATTCATGGCTCTGTGCAGAACACTCCACTTTCCCTCTAACCATAACACACCCTGTCTTTATGGAGCTCAGGGGCTTTGTGCACAGTGGCATTGTCATTGGTTCTAGTGAAGGAATAATGCAATTCTCTATCATACAAACACTTTCCAAACAACTTTGGGTAACACTTTAGAATGATGGTCCTTTGTTAACAAGTATCTATGCAGGAGGTAATAGCTACTACATTATAAGATCAGTTTATGGAAAAATGGTGTCCACAAACATTTGGTCAGATAATGTACGTACCTAGTACACGACCACGACACTTTTATGACCAGTGTCAATGATAGTATATATTTACAGCAACACAAGAGGCATTTTTCTTTACTTGAAGTTTGTATGGCATATAAAACTTACAGAATATGATGGAAAACACAATAACATGCCACTGGGAAAGACGAAGAACAGAAGAATCCTTCACTAAAAGCCCAACAAATACAAATAAATATTTATGCTCTCCTGTCATTCTCGTCTCTTCTGTTTTTTACTTGTTTTTGTAAGTTGATGGCAGAGCACCTTCTTTCCTTGCCTGCACACCAGCAACTCCTTGCCTGACCCACTCACAATCTGGCATAGCAAATGTGTTGCTTGTTTCATTTACTGGCTCTGACGAACATTAATAGTCAGAGTCATGAAAAGAGAGCTGGATTACTTGTTTTCAGGATGAAGGGAAAACGCAACACAAAAAGCACCATCTGTGTTTGTAACATGAATCATACCTGAAGCTTCCTACCCTGCTTATGAACAGACATCAGACATCTGGCCAGAATAATCCATTTGTTTATCAACAGAAAGCCAAGAGTTAGGATGTAATAATAAATGGCAAATAATTCGTCAAAAAGTTTATTAAAGACGAATAAAATCATTAGCAGGCTCAAAAAAATCTGACCCTTATTTGACTTGTACTTTGCAAATGGTAGTCTCATAATTCATTCATGTTCAGTAACCACTTTATTCTGGTCTGGTTTATGATTGAAACAAATCCCAGAAAAAGCACTGGATACAAGACAGAAATACATCCTGATTGGTAAACCAGTGCACAAGACACGTGTAAATCCTCATTAACCTTTAGGAAAAAACAGCATAGTCTGTCAACATTAAGAAGAAAGACAGAATAATCTGGAAGAAAAACATATAAACCCAGGTACTGTAGCTCAAAATTTATAAATTGTAGTGGTGGAGTGAAGTGCAGAATCTTTGTTCACAAATACAGGCACACACACACACAGATCTACAAACAGAAAAACTAAGTAAAAATGCTGTTACACTACTAAAATTATAATTAATTTTGTACAGTACAGCTGTCAAAAGAATTCAAGTAAACATACTCGAAAAATACTCTTTTTAAAAACTTAGGGTTATTTAGGGTTAATTAATAACCACCGTAACCACAAAAATAGGCTAGAAGGTAGCATCTATATCAACTTCTATGAAATGATGTTAAAAAGATTGTTAGCTGTTTATTTACAATGTGAAATGTAGGAATCTTATTTCGCATTAAATTATAATTACTTCTGTATGAGCAAACGTAAATGTTTCACAAAGTGTAAACATTGTTGTTTTGTAAATTTTATATAACGATTCTAGAAGCAATTAGAATTCTATCTAATTTCAATCTTCTGTATGATGTTCAAGTACATACAAGCACTTCCTGTTATGAACTACAGCTTTATCTCTGTGTGTCTCACTGAAAATCCATTTGTCTCTTACATTCAGATGAAAAGTCTGCATATTAAAGCTGTTTCTTTGCCTTTTTAGTCCAGCAAACATCCCCTGATTCTCTCTCAGCAGTTCATGGTAGACACATGGTAGATATGTCAGCATGTGTCATTTTGATCAGAGCGAACGTGTTGGCGAGGTATCAACCTCCATCTTTTTCCACCTTTCTCAGCCAACTGTATTTCCAAAATCCAGCAAACGCTAGAAGAGACAGAAAATGTAGAATGGCTGGGAAAGTGGTGACCTACTTAATGACATTTACACAGTTTTGGACCTCATATTCATTCCTGATTCTCAAAAACTAGCTCTTTTTAATACACCACAGTCAGAGTAATGGAGACCTATCCTTTCTCCAAGACAGAAAAATCCAGCAACTGCATCTAATCTAACTACTGCCCATGCTACACCACAGGGCGGCTTAATATATACAGAAGGACATGCTAGCTCCCATCGTCTGCATACACGAGACTTTTACAGTTGGTTGACATCACTCTAATTAATAAAAGAAAAAGTCATGGCACCCCTTCCCACCCAGAGAGCATCTCCAATATTGCTCTCCTGGACTCCTCGTCACTCTGGCATGAATTGTGATATATGACCATAGAGTGAATGGTTTTTGTATTCTGCTGGGGCACTCTAAAAGCAAAAATGCTATTTTTAGTTTAAAGACGTTTTCAGATTATAAAGAAATATGACCTTACAAAGATCATGTTTAATCCCCTTTAGATATAGTAGAATAAATGTAACACAATTACAAAATGAATCAAGTTTTGGCAGGCCATCATTTTCTTTTCAGTTCCTGTTTATTTTGTCTTCATCCATCCTTAAAAATAACACCTCCAAATGCAGGGTGGTAGTGTGTTTCTAGGCCACAATAATAATAAGAGAGTAGGAGGTGGCAAGCATACTCCATTCTGCCCTCAGTGTGTGGGAATGTGGAAAAGCTCCACACAAAAAAATACGCCCCCCCCCACACACACACACACATACACACGCTGCTTGGTGTCCTCTGTCCTGCTGAGGGACTCCATCCTCACTCCAGCAAAAAAGAACGTACATGATACCCTGAGAGTTTATAGGAAATATTTTAGCATCAGTTTTAGCATACATGATTCACCAACCTCTCTTCAGCTCTGTGATTTCACACTCTTCAATAAGCAAGGGCTATTGAATGTTTTTTTCTCGCTCAGGCAGTTTGTGCTAACAGAATTTTCCGAGAAAAATGTCCACTCTTCTCTTGTGCTATGACTCTCAGAATTTTGGTAGACAGCTTGTATTTATTTGGTTAGCTTAATGGTAAAACTCATGTCATATATTTGATCCAGAATTTTTCTTGGACACCAGAACTTATAAAGAAAACTGAAACATTCAAGGTCAAGCCATATACTGTACATATATGTAAATCAGTTCAGAATCGATATTTATCTTAATAACAAATCACAAAAACATAAAACATTTTAAAATTCTAATTCAACTGTACAGACGAGTTTTGTACAGTTATCCGAACTGGGCTGAAACAGTTTTACTTTGATCAACCAATCAGAGGACGGAAAAATGCTGACAATATTGTACACCAGCTAGCAGGTCTCGGGAGGCAGACTTGAAATCGGATTGGTTAAAGAAACTTTAATAGTAATAATAACTTTAATTGGTCTTTAATAATATTAACCAATTAGCAATCTGCCATTACTAATCTAAAGTTACATGGGCAGCACTACTGATTCTGAAGGCCTTGGCAGATTACATTAACATGGCAGCACATAGAAACTGAAATCTGATTGGACAAAAAATCTACATACACGTACTGGAAGCAGTGCGGCAAAAAAAACCCACTACGAAATAAAGAGAATAAACTGTTGGGAATAAATTAATACAATTTCATAACACTTATTTTAAAATTGAGGCTGTAAATGTAGGTCAGCTTCTGACAGTGTTTAGGTCAGCAGAGAAGGCCCTACTGGCCCTGACTGCAAAACACCGACTAAAGTAATTATTCCACACACACTGTGTGTGTGTGTGTGTGTGCAGCATTGGATTTACAAGCTATACGGTGTAAATTCTCCCACCTTGTGATGAGTGCTCTAGGCTTTAGATGTTTCATAACCCAGAATTCTGTGCAACTCTGCGACTGTAGGGAACACATTTAATTCAGTGAGTCAGTAACCTATGCTAAATAAACACTTTTTTACCAGAAGATGAACCATTAGCACAGTATGCAGAATATGATGTGAAGATACACAGAACGGTGTTATTTTATCTGTTTAATATTCAGTTTGGTCAGTATATGAGTTTGGTGACATGAACAATGTAAAAAACAAAGTCTGTACAATGATTGAAATGCACAGACTATTAAAATGATTTAGCTACATTCGTAGATCCAAAAATATGCTTGCAGAAGAATATATGGCATAGTAACCTTAATTTATTTGTCAATACATGTATTCGGATTTTAAATCTACAGTACATGGTTTTCAGGATAGTTTGTAATGGACACATTTTCCTAAATAGCTTTAGCTCTCCCTCTGTCTTCTTTTTCTTTCAATTATATTTGATGTCATTGTTTTTCTCACTTACCACCTCATCACTTATAGTCATCATTATGTCATGTTCCAAGTTCTCGTTATCTCGTTATGATTCTTCTGAGGATTACCTTATCTTTTACAGTCCTGCATGATGTGTATTCATTTCATCAACAATACCTAATGTCCACCAAGTTTGTATGATGTGCAATCCTGGAAGCAACCTGACTCACTCAGGAAAAAAAACCCATAAAATGTCCTGCCCTCATCAATTGATTGGAACTAATCTGATGTTTTTCTGACCATGAGTCAATAAGAGCAGGAATTCAGGCTTCACTGTTTTAAAATATCCAGTGCATCTGAGCGACCAAGACACGTAAAGATAATGAAATCATCATAGAGTGTTTGATGACATCATACAAGTCTTATTCCACCGCTATAGTCAGAGGAGTAAAGTATTTATCTATGATTATGGGTACATGACATGTATAGAATGGTGAACAAAATATAAATATATAAAAATAATTTTAAATCGATAAACAAAATATAATAATTATAATAGGAATAACATTGATATTATAGTTTTAACATAATTTACATCAGATGCTTTACATAAGAGACACATATTTATTGCCACATTTTAACTCATTCTGTATGTGTTCTCTTTACTAAATGCTTTTAAATGCACTACTGATGCTGCTATTATAGTGCTACTGCTATTCTTTACGCTATATATGCTGCCTGATTTTGCTATATTGTTTTCTTATTTATAACTTTTCCAGCACATGTTCAAAGTACTTTGCAGTTTCTGGGTGTTCTGCCTTTAGTGGATTTTCCCCAAGCATTTATATACCTCTATGTCATAAGTAACATCTGGTTTACTATTTATTTAGCACTTCTGACTTTTGTTTAAGAAAATAGTCTT
The DNA here is from genome assembly GCA_005784505.1 of Bagarius yarrelli. NCBI lineage: Eukaryota > Metazoa > Chordata > Actinopteri > Siluriformes > Sisoridae > Bagarius > Bagarius yarrelli. Next base: position 4,202,314 of record VCAZ01000010.1, on the reverse strand, counting down.
GGTGACATTTCCCAAAAACAAATAGATTTGAAAGTATCTTCAAACTCCTCTTGTTAACATTAATATCGACAGATTAACAACACTAGCCTCTTAACATGTAAACTAAGCTTTTATTTACTCTTTCAACAGAGTGTATCCTCCCTCATCTGAATACTTGCTGGGTTAGGGTTAGGTATATAATTTTGTGAAATATGATAGTCATAGTCAATATGAGTATGTGGAAATGTCTGTGGTTCATGGAAATGATGCTTTTGTGATCAGTGTTTTTCTATACTGTAAACCCTAATGTTGTCTTCCCTTAACATTTTGGACCCATAACTCAAAAGAAATAAGCTAAAAACACCTGTTAACCTTCAAAATACATGAATATAAGATTTCGAGTGTTCTTTAACTTAGCTTACGCTGGTCTTCCTTTATTGTGATTAGACATATCAGAGAACTAATGCGCTGATTGGTGGATTGGTACATCCCATCTGTTACAGTGAATGAGAGAACAGGAGTACATTATATAAACACCAAGTTATATAATCTTAAGAATTTACGTGCAGTCTACACAATCAAGTTTTAACCAATTACTCAAGTTACAGTTTTGGAGGTAAGAGGTTTAGTCAATCCCCTAAATTCCTTCAAATTATTAGTGTTCTCAGTGTATACTAAACCAAGCAAGAGACAATGACATCATGTACATTCTGCAGATAACCTATTACAGTATAGATGGATAAGTAAATGTTTTCAGGAAAATCTGAAATGGTTACGTGTTGGACTGATATCTGAAAGACCAGGGTTCGATTCCCAGCACCACCAAGCCACCACTGTGGGCCCTTGAGCCAGGCCCTTAACCCCTAATTGCTCAGTTGTATAAAAGAGATAAATGTAAGTCTGGATATGAGCATCTGCCAAATGTTGTAAATGAAGGTTGAAGGTTCAAAAAATTAAGGTGGAATTTTCTGTCGCTTCATATGAAGAAAATGAGGTATTCAGAATGTGGGTTTATTACACTCTCAAATTGATCATGGGGTACATTACTGTCAGCAGTAGAAAAATCCTATTTAAACCTTATGTATTTTACCCATGTGAATAGAATGAACAGTACACTCAGATGAAAATGTCTGGCTAGAGCAGGTTTTTCCCAAATTTGAAGTAAACATTTGTGACAACATAATTTGTCCATGGCACAGCCTCTCTTTTTTCCTTCATGTTTCGGGAAGTGTCACACCAAGTTCCCTAGAGTCAGCAGAACTATATTGGACATCCTTGAGAGAGCTATTTTACATCACGCCATTACACACTGCAGCAAATTAGCTTTGTTAATCTTGTGACAATTTCTTAAAAGGTGCAGATGGTTGTATGACGGATGGTTGTATATATTGTATGGCATGGACTTATCAAAGAAATGGTAAGCTAAAACACAAATGCTAATTTCATTATTCACACACACACACACACACAACATATATAAATAACATAATGAGTCACCATTGTCGCTTTTGGCCAGGTTCCACTGCCAATCATGTCAACATGGCATGAAACTGATATTCTTAATGCAAATACTGCCGCAGAGCTCATAAATCAGACAGAGATAAGGGGCAGGTATTCCTTGCCAACTTCATTTGCAAAGTGTGTCTGATAAAGGCAAGAGCATGGGGTTTTTTTGCACACAGAGGTGCAAGAAGGAGCCAGCAACAGCAGTCTCCAATTGCCCAAACACACACACACACACACACACCTCTGTCTCCTCTCTCCTACTCCTACTCAGAAGATCCACCTCTTTCTTATTGATTGTGCACTTTGGGGAATGACTCAGCAGGGCATAATGCTTCAATATACCAGTTTGTCTTAGATTTATAGTATAAATCTAAATAAGAATTTATAATGATAATTTTTTATTATGATAATAATTATTAGTATAATTGTCCTTGTTTATGTTATTATTATTATTGTTATTAGTAGTAGTAGTAGTAGTAGTAGTATTAGTAGTAGTAGTTGTATGACCCTTTAATTGTTAGACTTGCTGTGTGTTCTTGTATAATTGTTGAAGAAATTCAAGCAGATAAGACAAAAAATGTCCTATTTTCCACGTAGGTCTCAGTTACAGTTCACTCAAGTGTCTGTTTCAATTATTCATCTGTATTGTGACCTTCTGACTGTAAAAATTAAGTCTTGATATTCATCTTCTGAAATCTGCAGTCAATTCCTGGAAAACAGACAGGATTGCTTGTAGCTTAATTTGCCTTCATTTTACTTACGCTGCTCATTTTCAATTGGATAAAAACACAATAATTATAAGTGCATATCTGTTTAAGTCTAAAGCTGTTGGTCAGCTTATACAGTTGTAATGGATTTAAACCATAGTTAAGAATACTTTGCTGTTTAAATCCAATTTCTGAATCATAAGATCTTCCTTACTTTCATTTATTTTATAATAACTGCACTTTCTCATACTAACTATGCCCAGCATGATTCGTGTTCCGCACAGAGTACTGATATGTTAAGTTTTAAAGAATGTCAAAATGAACACTAACTGTCGATGGTTATATTTTTAAGGGGCTGGGTGATTTTTTTGTAATTGTTATGTGAATAATCAATCGTGTAAGAGGGTTGATTGTGCTGTAGATTTAATAAAATGTTAGAGATATGCGTGAGTTTGGGAGTATAGCCAGTGCTGATGTAGGCGAGACAGTGACATCTCAGCTAAGATCCCAGGAGTCCTCTCCAGTGCGCACGAACCAGCAGGGACAGATGGAGCCGCCATGTGGGCATTTGACCTTTCACACTGAGCATGCAGCACTGTGTTCGGTTTCTCTTTCGTTTATTTCCCATCTCTGTTTCACAGTCTGTTGATCTTACAAATCAGGACATTACTGTTCTGACCGTTTCGCAACATCACATTTCCTGATTAAGTTAGTTTTTTTTGTATGTGTTGTTGAATACCTGTTTCGTTAACAATGATAGTACACACAGTGCATGTGTTGGTAAATCTGTTTATGGACAGAGCAGCCTTTTTTAATGTGCAGTACTGATAGTTTGTGAAATATTTTGATAACATTGTATTTGTTCTAGAGGCTATTTGCATAGAGCTTCTTGGTGCTTTTGGCAATAATTTCTGACAATACATTTACAGTATTTGGCAGATGCCTTTATCCAGAGCGACTTACAATATTCCTTGTTATACAACTGAGCAATTGGGGGTTAAGGGCCTTGCTCAGCGTCCCAGCAGTGATGGCTTGGTGGGGCTGGGAATTGAACCCGGGTCCTCAAGTTGGTAGTTCAACCTAACCACTGCACTACCACTTTCCCCAATACAGACACCTTTAGAAAGTGGGGGACAAGTGGTAGCTCAGTGGCTAAGGTGTTGTACTGCTGATAATGCCACTTCAGGGTCCCTGAGCAAGGGCCTTCACCCTCAACTGCTTAGTTAAATTTTTTAAAAATGTATGACGGTCTGGATTAGGATATCTAAAAAAGGAATTTAAGAAATGTAATTGTAATAAACTTTGTTCAATCTGTCTCACTAGTCTGTTTTACTGCAGCTATGTAGCCATGAAAAGGTTTTCTTTTTCTTCGTGCACCTTACAAGACAATAAACACACATCATTCATAATTACCAAATACTAATTCTTAATGTACAGTATGACTGGGAATCTCTCAGGGTTATTATTGCCTCTTACTGAGGATGAACATCGCTGTTGTGTTGATATTTTACTCTAGTGAAAGTGAACATTGCTTCTGGAGCTGATTTTATACTCTTTGGAGGTTAACAATTGATCCGTCTTAATGCAGCACTGTGTTGAGGGTAAGAATCAGTCACCAAAGAGCACACTGGAAAGTAAGAAAGCATCATTACATCTTTTAAATCTTAATCCATAAAACTTTTACACGTCTCATAAACTCCCTGGGTGGTAAAGGTTAAACAAAAGGTCATGTCCTTATCCGGAGTGATAAGTCACGCTTACAGGAAAGAGGAGGAATCAGCATTCCCCAGAACACGTGGAATTATGCATCTTTTATTTCTATGGTTCCAAACCATTTTACTGAATTAATGTATTGTCACATCTGGTATGCAGAAAAATAAGCAAATGCTAAAATTCCACCAGGTCCTGGGAGTCCAAAATGAAAGAAAGTAGACCTTTATTTATTGATTTATTGATAGTATGGACATTTCTGCAGTATTTCGTCAAACAAATCTAGACTGAAACTAACAACAACCATATGAAAGAATTATGATCATTGTTTTTCTTTTGATTTTAGGCCAAATCAGACATCAAAATTAACGCTAATCATTTCAGCTTGAAATATTTGCTTAAACATGGCAAAAATGATTATATATGTAACAAAGTTAAAAGTCTAGATTGTCAGGAAAGGATGTTATGTAAAATTTAAGACAAAAACGCCAAAGCTATCTAACAAAACATTGTTCCTCAAAGCAGCTGAGCGCTAATTCAATCAGCACGGCTGAGATAGAAGTGCTTAGTCCTCTAGCTCTCCGGCTGAAGGAGCAGTAAATATTGATCATAGGTTAGGGCAATTAAAATAATGGAAAGAAAAAAGCTGAAGACACTGCCAAAGTGGTCTTGGCATGGTGGGCCGTTAGCAAATGCTTGAAAGCCTTAGCTCTGATTTAAAGAACCTGAGTGTCTTACAGGAATAAGCTTTTAATACAGCCTCTCTGGATGAGGTGCATTATACCAGCTCAAGGGCCTGATCGAGGGAAAATGTGTGCCAATGCTTTCAGACTTGAGTGAAGAGACTACCATGGAGCACCGAGTAATTTTCTTAAAAATAACCTGCCCAGGAAATTAATTAATTAATTACAAAAACTTTATTTGTAAATAAACAAACTTTGGAGTTTTGAGGAAAAACATGGGGATTTGGGGAAGCAAATTTAATGTTTGTAGCAGAAGACAATGGATCGTATAAATATTTTCGAATGATTTATTGTTTTAGTCTTGTTGAAATAAACATTCCAAGCGCCATATGGATGTAGAAACGCTTACAAATTAATAATACATTTTGTATGTTCTTTCTGATGACGAACAACCTGCTTTTTATTTGGCTCATGATGTCCAGGTTGATAAGTTGCAGGCTATGCAGTCCCAGATGGTCAGTGCCCCAGGGTAAGTCCAGCCTCTCCAAATGTTGCTCTCAAAACCTCCTCATGCCATCTCTTAGAATGTGCCATATATCCTCAAGCAGTCTCACATACAGTGACACACACACACACATACATACACACACACACACACACACACACACACACATACACACACAGCCTATTCCCTCTGTAAAATAGCATATGAATATTTACAATCTTATCAGAGAGCAGCCAAAGCTGAAAGGTCCCTCAGGTCATACACATATGCTGCCATTTTATAACTGTGTACTGGTACTTTTTGCATTAGATGTCCCACTCTTGCCCTGGCTGGCTGATCTTAAAACAATCCTGGCCATTAAATTACCAATCAACAGATTATTAAAGTCTTCCACTTTTATTTGTATAAAGCATTAGGTTTTACTTCCCAAAGCAGAAAGTTTAATCTAGCAGATAAGATGATTAACCTGGATTCCTGAAGTGCTTTATATAGGTTCATGTTTTAATGGTTATTATGGTGTTTGATTGTTTGAAGACCATTAATTTGCTGTGTCTGTTATGATAAGTGACCACACGAACAAGTATAATGCATCTGATTTTCAATTAAAATCTGCAGCATCAGTTCTGTGTACACATTTCTTATTAAGCAAGCGGTGAAAAGGTTTGTTAGAACTTACCAAAGATAGGGTTTATCTGTGAAGTTATTTATATTGTATCACACAGTGAGGTTGTGCTTCCTGTTAGGTAGCAGCACACAAAACAAATCAATCCCACACACTTCTGAAACAGTGTTATCCCACAAACCTAAACATCTCACAGGGTTCAAACGCACATCTGTTCCTAAGCCAAACCCTGTGTTTCATTTGACTTTCCTCCTCTTCCTTTTATCCTGATCTTTCAGGATCTCACACCTAGTCTAAATAAACCTCGCCTAACACAGCCTGGACTCTCTTCCTGCCCTGCCTATCCACTCCCACTGGAAGGCCAGATGTAGTCTTGACTTGTATTCCATGACAAATAAACGTAAGCTGTCCCTATAGGACTCCTAATATACACACAAAGAAGCACAAAGAGTTAACATGTAGCATTTTTGCAACATACACTCATTTAAATATCGAAACTCTAATGCTAAAGGGTAACATGTGAGGTGGTAAGGCATTAAATTTAAAACACAGACGCTTGCCTACAAAGCCAAAAATGGACCAGCATCCACTACCCTTAAAGCACTTTTTATGCTTCGCATTGCATCACATTCCCTCAGATCCTCTAGCACTGCTCCACTGATCCCACCAGCTCTCAGGGAAAACATATATCAAGACTTCGTTCCGGCACCTAGAAGGTAAAATAAACTTTCCCTGGATGTCTAAATACTGGCTGGTCTTCTGATGGTGACAAATGACCCACCTCTTTATAAAATACTTAAATTAGCACTTAAAAATAATATAATTTCCTGTGTGCTTTTTTGCTTTTCGACTGTAGTGTGGTGATGCAGTCCTGATGCATTTATTAATAAAGACTTCCATATGCCTAAAGGAATTTTATTTTACTCTTTGCATCCATGTACAATAGAATCATCAGCAGTCATAAGACAAAGACATAAGAAGACTCTTGGGCTTCATGCCATGCTGAATTGTCCCTTGGATTTGATATTTATAAAAACAGAATAATTTTAAGCTTACATCTTATTGGTAATAAGAAAGGATTTTTCAAATTGAAGTTAAAGGAGAAACTACTAGAATCAATCAATCTATCTATCTATCTATTATCCTCCCACCTCCAGAGGGCGCCCTTACCTGAGTACCAGCCACTTCCGCTGGTCCTTCGTGTGGCTAACTTTATAACCCATAGCGATGAATTGTTTGCTAGGCAATATACCAAGTGTTTTCATGTCCATGTCATTGTCCATGTTCATGTGTATGTCTACCTGGTTTACTGAACTCTAATTACGTTTACTGCCTACTGTTTTGGATTCGTTTGCCTGGTTTGATTCTGTTCTTTGTGCACTGAACTCTGCTTGTTTATTGACCAAGTCTCTGGATTATTGTAAAGCCTTCAATAAAGCCTTTCACTGCAATATGGATTCTACTCAGACGTCTGCTTCACACACTGTCCAATCAGAAGTACAAATTAAACAAAGTAAAAAAAAGATGGAAAGCCGCAGTTTGGTAGAATTTGGTTCAAATAAATTGAATTGAACGGTCCGGCTTGCACTAAGCATATTTTCTCTGTTCTCTGTGTTTGTTCTTTGGAATACACAGAGCATACATAAAAACTGAAGTTGATTGGTGTGTGAACAGACCCTGTGCTATAAATCTGAACTTTGAATGTTTCATAACAACTAAACAATTACAATTTTAAGTGCTTCTGTTATTGTGTAACATTATTACCTGCTGTCTTGGATCACTGCAACAACCGTTCACTGTTTTTATAATAGATATCCATTTAAAAAATATATATTTTCTGCACACAAAGACTATACATACTGTATTCTGCATGAAAGATAGACAGAATATAATATATAAAAAAAATATATATATAAAAATATATAATACCATAAAAAAACAATATAGAATTGTGGTAGAGAGAACAGCAAGTAAAAGATAAAAGATAAATGAAGGTATGTCAGGAGGCAGACTAAAAAGGTAATAGGAGACAGCAGTGGAAATAAAGCACTCAGAGAGAGGAGCGAGATCCCTTGCCAGGTCCTATATTCAGTTTCAGCTCACAGGCCTGAAAAGGTTCTTGTGGTAATTGGCCTGCATTAGGCAGCTGGCCAGGATGCAGCGGCAATCAAATGAATAAATGTGCTAATGAAATATGCGGCCATGTGCCTTCTGATGCACCGAGACCTGAAGCTTTTACAACAAAAATATATGGATATATATTGGAACACCTGCCCAACAGATCCATATGAGTATTTAAACAATCTATTGCAGATCGATAGATAGATAATCTGATTTCTGCATAGACATGTGGATTTTTGTAGCATCTTCTACACAACGGATACAATAACTATTTTATCCCAAGAACAATGCAGATTAACATATTAAACATTTATTTACTTTAATGCTTTACTGCTTACCAAAAAAATTTTATGTACACATTTATAATATTTTAAAATGATTTTATGTATGTTAAAGAAAAAATTATAATTTTGGACGGAAGAAATGTAAGCATTTTCCTGTTTTTGTGCTCCAAACTTCATTTTGTTTTATATTTTAGTTTTATGTCAATAGTAATAAACTTTACAGTAAGATATTACTTTTCTTTTTTTACACCTGAAATTCATTGTATGGCTTGGCTGAGGAAATGCTGGCTAAACCGTCTTCCATATCTGCTGTGACTAAACTAATTAGTTTTGTTTGTTGTTAATTAAGAAAATGCTTTAAATTATTTGTGATTTGTCATCATTGGCATTTCACCAGCACATTAAGTACTGAGACTTTAAGAAGCCTTATATTAATGAACTCTAGCTCTTAGCCAGGATTCACCTTTTATTTCCACAAGTCTTTGGTCTGGAAGGCCATTGAAGTGAATGAGACTTTCAACCTTCAGTTTAACTGTAAGATCTTGGCCTGAGTCAGACTCTTTCCTAAATGTAAACTCTTTCTGGTTAGGGCAAAGCTTAAGGTAAAAAAGCAGGAAGAACACTACGATTGGGATTTCCTACAGTATAAGCCTGTGGCGAAGTCATTGAGATGTGTTTGGGAATTGGGACAGAAATTCTGCATATGATCAAAGTGATATGTTTAACAACTAGGAAATGCAGAGGAAGTACTTTTCCTTGAGGAATATTCATTCCTTTTTGTAAAACATCCTATGCTATTGTTCTGTCTAAACTGTATTAAGCTAAAACATATGCCAGAGGGGCCCTTCTGGGATAAAAAAGTTGCATAAAACATTATTCATTTAAAAAACACATTTAACAAAGTATGAGAGGTTTGTAGATCTGTGTAGATCAGAAAATTTACCAACAATGCACTCACTGTCCCACAGGAAGCCCAGTTGGACCCTGAAAGGAGACTCTTTTAGAGTCCAACTGTGTCTCCCGTGGGACAGTGATTGCATTGTAGGTAAACTTTCTGATCTACATGGATGGACATGAACATAGCACATTTCGCAAAACCCAATTAGACTTCATCTAACTAGACTGGACCTTTTATACACTTTACCAAAGTGAGGGTCTTAATCATGTATAGCTTCTGACAGTGCCATCCCAGCAGCAACAGATGACAGTTTTGAGTGTTTAAGTGAAAAGAGCATCTCTGAAATGAGGGACTGGACAAAAAAATTTAAAAATGTGGCTCTGGCAACTCATAGCTTCTCAGTCAGACACTGACATCAGCAACTTGTGAAAGTGTTAAGAAACAAAACGTTACCATCAGGGATAAAGACCTGCCCTTGTTGACTTGCTAGATCTTTAATCGAATGATTTCTTCATACACTCCAGTAGGTTTAAAGGTCTGTTAAATTGTGTAGTTCACTTCCCTGTAGAGGTCCATATGGCTGAAATCCATATTAACCTGTCTTACTAGATCAGTTTTGCTGAATATGTAATAATAATAGACATCAATTGGCTTGACATTATTGAAATCCTGGGAGTCAGTAACTCTCAGGAATGCATAATCTGAATTGGGCTAAATTGCTTTAGCATGGAACAGAAGGCTCCGCATGAGTGTTCCTATTTATCACTAGCTTCTCTGGAGACTTTCTTCTTCCCCGTGAAAAGGGTATTAAGCCATGTTTTGCACTAATTACCAAGACATAAGAATCAAGCACTAATAAAAAAGTGCCATATGCCATTGTTTGTCTCTGGACTGTGGACATAATGGACCAACCTTTTGCACAATTGCATTATTTCCTGTGTTGTTTGGAAAGCCTAAAAATACATACGATTGCGGTGCGTGATACTATTTAGAGACCACAGAGAAGATTTTGGACTGCATTCGCTCAAGTCTCCATCAAAGAATAGCTAATAACTATAAGAAGATGTTCTGCATGTTCTAGAATGAATGTACTGGTCAAATAATTGCAGCTAAAGAAAGGTAATTATTTCAAATGAGTCTATATTGAAGATGGAGGCATTTGGGTCTGGATTCTTGCTTAAACCAGGACAGGAAATATGTCCTTTTTATTCTCACTTCTTGCTGGGCTTATACTCTCACCAGAACACACTCACCAGAACTCATGCACACCCTACTACACGCACAACCACAGTACCACACTTTATATTTCATTAGTCACGTTGTATATACACAATGTTATATACCATGCAACACACAGTGGATTTTTATTTTTATTCTATTTTAAGTTAAACATTTTTTCTGTATATAATTTGATTTTATTTAATTCTTTCTTAAATTCAGAGAATCCTAAAAAAAAACATTACACTATATGTTGTACTGTGTATAATCATGTATGTGACAAATAAAATTGTAATTAAATTTGATTTGATTGGCTAATTTACTCAGGATAAATTTAAAATGTAAGTATTTTTTATTTTATTATTAGATTCTGAACTGTTCAGGTAAATGTGTCAAATATTATAATCCATAATTTATATAACCAATTAACACCAAAAATGGGTAACAACCTTGGTTTTTATCAAGTATCAATACTGTTTATAGACTCAGACTCTTAGGACTACAGGTGTAAATAAGGCAGATAAAGGTTTAAGAGACGAAATATGAAACTTTATGTGTCCTGTGAGACAGCACTAAGCATAGCATCTTCTTTCAGGTAGAGTGGACAAGCTCCTGGGTCAGTGGTGCATGTAGGTCAGGCCTGAAACTGCTCTGACAGTTATAAATCTCAGGCTGTTCCTGGAATTGGGCTCCTTATACCAAAACTTTTAATTTAACACACAAATGCGCATAAGAGTGTATGCCTTGTGCCCCTTTGTGTTATATGTGTGTAACTTAAATAGTCCTTGTAAATTTCAATAATTCCCAGCACAAGAGATGGAGCCTATAAAACTTTTAAACATTTTATATAAAACAGCAGTGGTTGTGTTTTTACAAATTAAAAGACATGGTGTGTGTGTGTGTGTGTGTGTGCAGGTATTTTATACATGTATAATTGTGTCGGACATGCGTAGGAACAGCAAATGGCCTAAAATGTAAACTCACATAATGCTCTTGGGTGGCAGAGGTTTATACTACCACTGAGCTTTCAAAACATTACTGCAAATGGAATAACCACCATTTACAGTCTCTTTTATTGGCAGGGAAAGATAGTAGAGCAGCTAAGAAGTCTGGTACATAAAGACTGGAACAGTTACCTAATATTTCCTAACAACCTATAATTGGTTCGAGCTTTATATTAAAAAAAAGTGTCTTTATATGTCACGTACCTTTTACAGCAGAGTAACATTTTGTTTCTTCGCATATTCCATCTTGAAAAAATGGGGTTAGAGCGTCCCTGGAGCAGAAAGGGCTAAGGATCTTACTCAAAGAGGTGCTGAGTAAAATCACATTATACTACAATATTTGTTCTATTGCATATTTTGCTTTCAAATGTAAAACTGATTTGCATATATTGAAACTTATCAGGTAAATTGGTGCAAATTGGAGCAAAAAATAAATGAAAAGAAATAAAATATAAACACAACAAAATAAACAGAAATTGAGGTCTGACAATAGAGGTTAGTTTTTTTGACTAATTTCAATAGTAACAAATCGTTTATATTTCTAATATTAATCATAGGTGAACACAAACTCTTTAATCAGCTGAGGCGTTTGTTTACAGCCTATTACTGTGTGTAGACAAATTGGACCTTTTATACCATGACATTTTAGTTTTTATAATAAATTATATTTGTGGATTCATTCATTCATTCATCTTCTCTACCCACTTATTCCCTAATTCGGGGTCAAAGGGATCTGCTAGAGCCTATCCCAACTGTCTTTGACAGGGCGTAAGGCAGAAGGGGTACACCCTGGACAGGTCACCAGTCTATCACAGGGCCACACACACACACACACTCCTATGGGCAATTTAGAATTACCAATTAACATACACGTTTTCGGACTGTGGAAGGAAACTGGAGTACCCAGAGTAAACCCACGCAAGCACGGGGAGAACATGCAAACTCCACACAGAAAGACCCCTGGAATCGAACCCAGGTCTTCCTGCTGTGAGGCAACTGTATGCTGACCACTAAGCCACTATCTATTTGCAGATTATTACGATTATTTTTGAGGTTGTTTTGACTCACTTTATTGATTCATTTTGATTCATTAATTAACTGTTTTCTATGGAGATTATTAAAGCACGTATATAAATCAATCTGGATAAGGGAATCTGGTATAAATAAATTAAGAATAAGCAATTTAAACTACACATTAGATTTCATTTTAAAGTGCTGATGATTTACAGTAATTTATGCATTAATTTCCACACACTGGAGCAACTGCAGGATGCAAAGGGGGTTTTTTTTCAAACTTTTTATGGAAATGCTTGTACAAATGATCTATGCATAAATCCATCTGTATCCAGCTTAATAAATCTGGCACATTATGGAAGCATTTGGTGCTCGGAAAAACATACCAACACACACAGAATGGTGACTGTTAAAACAATAAAGAGTAATAGTACACTAGTGTAATGCTGTGCATTGGTATTGATTTTTTTAAAAAGCTCTCGCTTTTATATTACACACTCAGTCTTGACAGCTATAATGAGGACGTCAAGGCAGGTATGTCAGACAATATTGAGGCAAGTTGTTAGCATTCTGCGTTACAATGCATGCTAAAGTAAATGCTTAATACAGAAGCTCTAGGCTATTTTTGCTCCTTAGTTCCCTTATCAGCTTTTTACAATCATTTACCACAACAAGCTTTCTGTGCTTATAACACACTCTGAATCTTCTTCCCTTCAGCCTGAAACCGAGGCAGAGGATACTTCATTTGCAACTGCTACTTTCAAACTCCAATTCTTTAAACTATTATATTGTGATAATGTTGTGCATGCTAAGTAAAGCAAATACTCTATTTTACAGAAAATATTAATGATCATGCCGTGGGAGTAAATACAGGGTATCTTTTGGTGTGGATTTGTGTCTGTTTGGTCATATCATTTCATATTTGAATAATTTGTTTTTAGATTTATATTTTTCCTGTTGTATAGATTTATCCTGCTGTTTAACATTAGGACTAATATATAATATATGTAATTAATAATGATAATAATTAAGTTGATTCTATATTTATTTCGCACATCAGCCACATTGAGTGTTTGATGTGTCATTTTTACATGTGATTGTCCGGGTCTGAGGTGGCTAGTGTGTAGGTTGGATCTGGATGAAGAGACGCAGAATGGGATGATGATCACCGAGGTGAAGTAAGAACTGACTGCAGTTGGACACACTCAGACTAGCTGAAAAGTCAGTCCTTCGGGAACAGAATGTGGTGGGTGTGAAGCGTCCCATTTTTTAAAAGTGAGTCATGTAAAGGGGCATCTGACAAGCTGAGCCAACTCTTATATAGTCATATGAACAAACATGAACACACACACACACACACACACAGGGAACATGACAATTATACTGGCAAAAGCAAACCTGCATCACTAAAACACAGTCTAAATGGGAGTTAGTAATAAAGTGTGCTATCAGGATTAAGACTAGGAAGAAATCTGAATAGGAAGAGGAAATATCTTTGTGTACTTTTTATACACTTTTTATATCCTTCTTCTTATAATAATAATAATAATTTTTAATAAAATCTCCTACCCAGAGCAACATTTATATCCTACATTTATACAAATGAGCTAATGGGGGTTGAGGGCCATGCTCAGGGGACCAGCACTGGTAACTTGGTGGTGCTGGGAATCAAACCCACAATCCTCTGCTTAGTTGTCCAACCCCTTATCCACTGCGCTGTCATCCCTCACTTTTTATCACAGCATATTTATGGATTGCGCAGGAAATAAATATAAAAAATTGTTTTTCAATCATAAATCTACTGTTATTTATTTTTACTGTACATTATTAACTATTGTATTATTACAACATAACTGATAACATGACAGTTTAATTGTTGTTTTTTCATCGTTATCCATTATTATATACCAATAATCTCATTATTCATTTTAGTCATAATTAGACATTCAGCTAACAGGGTTATTTATCTGGCAAATTACTGGAAAATAACAGTAATTATGTGAAGCATTTTTTTCCTTTTTTTTTTTGCAAGGTCAGTTATAAAAAATATCAATGTTTATTTTCCAAGCAGCACATTACTGTAACTCAATGTTATTCTATAACCCGAATTCTGGGAAAGTTTGGATGTTTGTTCAGTTTGAATAAAATGAAAACTAAAAGACTTTTAAATCACATGAGCTGATATTTTATTCACAATAGAACATAGATAACATAACAAATGTTTAAACTGAGAAATTTGACACTTTTATGCACAAAATGAGGTCAGATTGACCAGCACAGCTTGACATCGCTTGCAGTTTGGCTGATGAAATCCTAATGTGCAATTGTGGGATTTTTTGCCATCCAACAGATGATGCTGATGAAGTTCTGTGTTATTACTGACAAACATTTCTGATGCTTCTGATGTCAAAATCCCAGACTGCTAAATTTGTATTTTTAATGAATTTCTAATGAATTTGTATTTTTGATATTATCATTGCGCATTGATATTTAATGTGATTCAGAGACTAATTAAACTTTTTTGAGTCACCTTATTATGTAACACGAAACTCTGATAGTCTGATTCCTAATTAGCAACAACTTACTGCACGTGTTTTAGAGCCTAGCATCAATGACTTCAAACATCCTGCAAACAATCCTGCCTTATTATAGTGTTAAATCTAATTATTTTAAGAACTGTGAATTATTCAATGTAGAAATAAGGGGTAACATTTAAATAACACTGATCTTTTTTGCTATATCAAAGAATCCAATGAACGTTTGCTTGACTTTGATAAAGAAATATATAAACACAATACATGAAGACACGTGTTTATGTCGTTAATAGGGCTGTGTGATACTGAAGAGAAATGCAATATGTGATGATGTGCTAACAAATACAAAATTTGGAATGTGATATGATATTTTGAAATATTAAATAACCCACATATGTTTTTTCAAACACATTCTGCTGTGTTTGAAGATTTTTCGGCACAGCATAGCTGATACTGTTTGTGCTTGGTTTTGCGGTAAGTGTGAAAAATTGTTCTGTTTTCCCTTTAAGATGCCACTCGAGATTTACATTTTCCACATAGAACTTTAGTCTGGATGCGGTCAACCCAAATATTGCCATATCTTTAAGACGCTTTTTCGTTCTGGCCCTTGACATCAGCTGCGGGTGCCGCAGGCTAGTCTGTCTCATGAAGATTAGCTCGCTCTGAACGTTTTGCAGCCTGTTGATTGTCTAACATCTGCATGCCAGATATTTTACTCTTCATCAACTTCAAGCATACATTATTATTTCAAGTATTAAATCAATGGCAATATGCACATGTGTGATATTTTGATCATTTGGATATGTTGGGCAGCCCTGGATCCTAATGCTCTTACAAACAAACAGCTCATTAATCTGTTATTTGGATAAGGATCGAGCCTACAACATACTATAAGTTGTTTCTTCTTCCACCTGTCATCAATTTCTACTTAAGCCTTCAACATGACTATGTTAATATGACTGTTTGCTGAAATTGCCCTCCACCACCACCACCCACCTCCGCCTGCAGTTTAAAAGCATGATCTTGGCTTGGCCTTTCTTCTGGATCTTGATATTGTCTGTTGTTTATATGTTTATGTAAAAGATTCTGTTGCACATATTGTGATTATTGCAGAGATAAAACTATTAAGCATTTTTGAGGCATCTGCAAAAGTCATTATTTGGATTTTTATTAACTAGTTTTAACATTTGATTATACTTTACTATAAGGCAGCTCAACTTAGGCCACTAAGCATTTTTTGCTATTTTGACTATATATACTGTACCTGGTGTATGTAGTAAAATAAAACAATGTTTCTTTGGCACAAAAAATGTTACATAAAACTTAGAGCGTTATAACACAACACAGAATTTAATACAGAACAAATTGTAGTAAAATGCATGTGTGCAACTGACAGTGCAGACAGCATAAATTGCAAACAGACAGTAAAATACACTACCGTGTACACTAGCATTCTATGCTAATTTGCCACAGACACCCACACAAGCATAATCATAAAAAAAAAAGTGGTAACTTAACATTTGCTAAATTATAGACAACCTCCCATTTAAATAGCTAGATACAAGTGTAAATTTTTATTTAATGTGGTATTATATAAATTTATTACACCCAGTACCAGTTGTAATGATGCATTTATCAATTACATATTACTTGTTTTAAATATTAGTGTCACAATCTGGGCAGGACATTTCTTAGAGAACATGTTTTATTTCATCCTGAAAATGACCTGGGAATTTTGTTTACATTTATAAACTATAATGCTTATGTTAGGATTTACTCTAAAGCCCTAGTATTGCCAAGCTGCCATGTTTAGGCCCTTGAGACAAGACCTTAAGTGTGACCTTATGCTAAGACTCCTTCTAAGGTTAAAAAAGGAATTTCTGAAACACACACACACACACACACACACACACACACACACACACAACCCCCTTGTAAGACAGTATTACAAACTACTACCTCTTTTTTCATACTTAGATGCTTAACTATGTTCCTGTGTTTCTGTGATTTCATCCTTATGGGGGCTTAGTTCTCGCTACTGTGAGTCATCATCTCATTATTATCATGAACTAGAACTTAGTTGTTTCAGTTTGGAAAGTGTGATGATTATTAACGACAACATGGAGAATTCGTTCTTCTCTACCCTCTATAACCTACATATTGTGCGACGATTTATGAAAGTGATATTCTTGATACTGTCTCCCACCTACGGCTGACAGGCAGCACAAGCCACTGCACTTGACACAAACGGTTGACATGCGCAGAAAAACAAATTAAAATTTTTTTTAAAAAAAATATTCACATTTTTATTTTAAAAAGTAAAAACTTTTCATACTTTTCATCTTTTCATCATGTTGTTAGTTTGACGGTTGATTGTTTAAGAGGGCTGAAACAGCAGACAGGGAGGCTAAAGCCAGAGTAGAAAGGATCTAGACTCAGTGTAGTCAGCATACATTATTACTGATATACAGTACGGTTCAACAGCCATGTCCTGACGACATTATTGAATCAAGGTGACTAACTAATGCAACTAAAAAAGGTCTTGTGACTTTAGTAAGGATGCAATAAAATTACTTTGGTTGACTTGTACATTATGTATGTTTTTGTTAATAATGCTTCATCTGAAATTCTGTAATGAGAATGTTTGTTTATTTGAGCTGTCCTACTGACTTAAAACTATCTAAATTGTAAACATGAAACCCTGTCGGATGAATAATTAATTGAGAATCGATTCTGTGAACATGTGTGTAAGCTGATTCACTAATACCTTCTTTAAGACCAAACTCTTTTCTAATTAGTCTAATTAGGCCCTATAAAATATTATTTTAAGAGAGAGAGAAAAAGAGAGAGAGAAAATGATGCTTAAAAAATTAACAGACTTTAACGTGTATCATGTTTCTAAGGAATTTGTCAAGTATCCTGTTTGGAATAGTTTTTTTTTTTAAATAATGTAAAAATTTTCCAGAAGACCACATCTGCAAAATTTAGATCAAATGATGGAAGTGAAAGTGTGATATTCAACCGGAAGGCAATCTGTTGTATGATCTAGGACGGTGTGAGCGTGTGACTGTTGCTTTTTTTCCACTTTACAGGAGGGGGTTTACGAATTTGACATGCCAAATGATGTAAGTCAGTCTGTCATATCACAGGAGGATTTGACATTTGTCTCTTTCTCACCAGTGGTGCTTCCTGTCAATAAATGACAGCTCGTCTCGGTCAGGGTGTCTCACCTCCTTACTCATGCCCAGCATAGTGGAATGATCTCAGAACAGGCAGAGGGCCTTAGTTTGATAAACAACATGACCACTTATCACTATTAGTGTCTAAAACTGTCTAATCATTCCTCTTTATCACCTCTCAAGCTTCTTCTTCTTCTTGCGTCTTTTATTATAACACAAACGTACCACTCCCACTAACAGATACGGAGTTTTAGCAATCTGTAATTTTTTTAGCCCAATTTTAAAACAGGGCTTACTATGTTAAACCACTAAAACACTTAATCTACGCATCCACACATAAATAGCAGAAAACCGAATTTCTTTACTGAACTCCCAATTTTTACATACAATATAATTCGGTTTGATTCATTTACACACTGCAGTTCTTAATCTTAAACAGTCATAAAATATCAAATTTTCTAATGATCTAGTCTGGGTTTGATATTTTTACATAAGTACATGAATATATCGACAAACAGTAAACACAGGCCCAGTGCTGCATATTGATAAAAATCTTTATTTCTCTCCACACTGTAAGGCCATATAATCCATCCATGCGTTTTTAAAGGCTGTATTTCACACTGAAAATCAAAACATTCTAACTACAGTATAGTATACGAACAAAAACATTTGTGGAGACAAAATAAAAGCATGATTTTTTTTTAAAAACCCAAGCCTCATCTCTTCTCCTAGTTGGATCCGGACATAGCACTTCATCCACATTACAGACCATGTTCTCTTTCGCAAGACAGCAGGGCAGGAATCTTCTTAATTGGCGAATCAATCCTTGCACAATTAGATCACAGGCCTCCACTATAGCTTGAACAAAGCGGTATCCTGACATAGGGCTGGAGATCCTAAACCTTCCACCACCATGCTGAAAAAACTCTTCAGTGGAGTTAAGAAATAGAGAGTGTGGTGGAGGTACTGGAGTGAAAATTGTGGATGATCATGAAACAGTTTTAATTTGGTGAAGAGGACATTGTCCTACATCTGCTCTGCACCTATTTGTTCTTCTGCTGTGACAATGTTGTGTCGTCTGACTAACAATGTAATAATATGGGCTGTGTTGTAAGGACCCAACTTGCATGGTGGTGGAGGACCCCATTCTACCCCCCTTCTCCATGGGCTCTTCCTCTCTTACTGTGATGTTGCCTTACATTTTTGTTGAAATTTTGTTAAATTACCTGTTGTTGTTTTTGTAGTGCTTAATCCTGATTGTTGGGTTTTATAATAAGAACCAAAATGTCTGCACACCTTATAACCGTGTTTGATCAATTGGTTAATACGGGTATTCATTTGGAAAGCAGTGCCTCAAAATGGCATGGAAGTAACATTAAGTCAGGGGTCACCAGACTCGGTCCTGGAGGGTTTTTCTCCAACTTGCCTAAACACACCAGTTTGTAACTTTCAAGAATAGCTAGCAAGACCTTGACTAGCTATTTTGGGTGTGTTTGATTAGTATTGAGCTAAACTCTGCAGGACACTGGCAGTTCAGGACCAAATTTGGTGACCCCTGGTGTCAACTGCAAATACAATAGTTTTTTATTAATCAGGGGCATCATGTTTCCTAGCAGAATGTTAAACTATTTTTACTGTGCTGTGAGGCTTCAGTAGGTAAGCTGCAAGTCAGAAAGTAACGCTGACAGATCAGAGTATTTTCTTTGACAGCAGGCCTTCAATTAGTTCAAGCAAACTGAGGCAGTCCTGGCTTTCTGAAAAGTCATACGAACTTAGTTTGACCTTTAAAGCCACAGCTTTCCACACTGGCAACTTGGTCTCAGGCTCTATCGAAATTACATGCTGTAGAGTGGAATCTGCCTATTGCATTCCGGTCTGTTTAAAGAAGTCCAACTGCTTTCTCGCCTGAAATTGTATGGGTTGTTTTATCTCAGGCTTTGCAGCAATAATTTTCTTATAAAGAGAGAAAGTTGAACATGGTCGTTTTAAAGAATAAGAAGAAATATTCTGATAATAAGGTTTCTGGGCACTGGAAGGAGCCTGAAGGCTTCAAGCCTCCATTAAGAATTACAATACTAAGAGGGAAATTGTGAGAAGGAAAAGAAAAGGGAGAGGAAGCAAGAGAGGAAAAGCACCCACGGTGGCACAGATGGCTGCTGAAATGAGTGTAAGAGCTTGAGATTAGGATGCCATTATCTTCATCACGTGTCTGCAGCAAAGACACGGACCATAGCACCTGCCCTGCACATATCACCACCACCCCACCCCCAAACCCCCACCTGCAATAAAGTAGCCATGTGATTTGGTCTATAAAAAAAACTGATCCTCACTGGAAAAAATCCAAGCATTTATTGTTCACAATGTACTTAAAGCTTATTTGTCCCAGTTGTATACAGGACACATTTTTTCCACAGGCATAAGATAAAAAAAAGTCAATAGCACTGAAGAATTATAACACACAAAGAAGAGAAGATCAAAGTAAAATAGTAAAATTTGAACCATTTTTCTCCAGAAACTATTTCCAATGATTGCTAAAAGTGCATAGCTCTATTACTTATAATTTTCTTCTCTTGAATCACACTATGACTAATTAGGTTAAACAGTTTGGCCCTAGTTCTTTTAGGGTCCCTGCAAGGTTATTGAACACTGTTTCTGGGTCAAGATGTCTATGGTTCAACTTCCGTTTCGGGGTTCATGTATAGAGTCTTTATATACACTATATACACTAAAAATTCTATGTAAGTGTTTCTTCCCCAAACTGTTGACACAATGTTGAAGCACATAGTTTGCTAAAATGTCTTTTTATGTTGCAGCATTACATTCTCATTTCCTGTATGGATACATTCATTCATCTCCTATACCCGCTTATTCCCTAGGGTTAGGGTTAGGGTCACAGGGATCTGATGGATCACAGGGATCTGCTGGAGACTATCCCAGCCGTCTCTAGAAAGGGCGAAAGGCAGGTATATATACATGATTGTTGAGTGTTTTGAACTGAGACATGGCCTCTTTCCCACTAAACACTTTTGACAACTTTAGACCTCATCACCCAACAGTAGTTGGATGCTAAATAAAAAAAATACTTTAGCTTAAAAACATATTGATGTGAGGATTATTACTCGTATCATTACAATCTTGCTATACTGTAGTGTAGTTAGTGTACAGAAAAAGAGAAATGTGACATTTAAGCACACTATGTGGTTTTGCCTGTCATCTCCCTCTAGTGGACAGAAGATTTTTTTGCGTCTCTTTTTCCTGAGCAACAGCCTCCATAGAAGAGCAAATAAAAGTCCATTATAAATCAGTACAAATTAATTTATTAAAGAAAGTAATGTAAGCACCTCTTATAATGCTGCAGGATTAAACATAGAAAGTGTTCAGCTGTATTGTGTGTGTGTGTGTGTGTGTGTGTGTGTGTGTGTGTTGGGTGGCTCTGGGGGGGGGGGGGCTTTATTGCTTTAATGTGGTTCTAGATAATCTTTGCTCCAGCGTTTTATAGACACACAGAGAGTCTTAAGATTTACAACCATACACTAGATGAGATGTGTGTGTGTGTGTGTGTGTTTGTTTTTTGACATTGTAGGAGTTAAAATAAGGCTTCTAGTCAGAGCATGCAGAATGTGCTGTTACTGTTGTTATTACTGTTTGTATTTTAAAGATTAAACCATTTTTATAACCTTTTACCTTTTAAATTATTTAAAAAATAAATAATTACATTCTAAATATAAAAAAAAATTTAAAATAATAAACAATTCTTCCTCTTCTTTTTGTGATAATCATGATGATGGAGATTATTATCATTGCTACCTTTCTCGTGTCTGTGGATGGTGTTTTGGTAGCAGCGCTGTTTTACTCCTCTTGTGTGTGTGTGTGTGTGTGTGTGTGTGTTCGAGGCGGGGGGGGGGGTTGTCCCTTTATAGCGCATGCGCAGAAGTGCAGAAGAAAAACGGTTGAAAACTCGCAGCAAAACCTGTGTCCTAGATGTTTCTCGGCACACAACATCACCACCATCATCATCATCATCATCATCATCATATCGGGCGTGCTGGAGGCGAGCGGCCAGTTGACACACACGCGCACACACACACATACTCAACACAACACAGGGACCGGGAGAGGCTAACTGCGTTCCTCCGGATTTCTCCTCCACCGAGCCGCACATCCTCACCGATGTTTCCGAGCGACTGAAACACGAGGATTTATTCCTTACGGTTATGTTTGACTGTTGATAATAATAAAAAAAACAGCGCCAACCTGTGTACATTATGTTTTTGTTAGCATTTCATGGAAGAAGACGGTTGACTAGCGTTTATCCAGGGCCGCTGGGTTTGCAGTTCGTGCTTTGGATTGTATGTGCTGTTTATGGAGAGGAGCAGCCCTTCAGTGTGGAGGTATGGAAAGCACTGGCCTTACAAACACACCGACAATACACTCCAAACCCGGTCCCCTCTTTCCTTCCTCTCTTTATTTGCTATGAATGGTTACAGTGTTATTCTTCATATTTTTTGAACCACTTCTTAAAACTGACTCAACATGACTGGTGTCGTTACACTGTTACACTAAGAACTGGCCAGGATGGGTTGGTTGCATCATCATATACTTGGAGCTTTATTTGATTTCAAACAGCACAACTTGGTGAAGGAACATTGGTCAGGAAGAAGCTGTGTGAGATCCAGAGCTGTTTGACAACACTGGCCACTCCATCACATTCTGTATCAACCATCACACATGATATGTTGTGATTCTTTCTCAGGTGCCTGTTAAGCATCGCTACATCATACATAGGCTTCAGTTATCTTTTGGTTCTGTTGTTTAGAACAGTTCTTAAGAAATGCTTGCAGTAGGGGAAACTCGGCTAGGTATATCTCGGCAGTTTCGTCCATCGATGTTAATTTTTCCTGTCTGTTAAAGCGGCTCAGTTAAACGGGTCAGATAGCAGGGGTTAACAGCTGGAATGAATTAACCCTGATAAAGCTGCATGTCCATTCAGTCATCGGAGACTAGTAACCAGAGAGGAGGTATCTAGTGTTTGCAGAAACGTTAGATCGTAACAGAGTATCAAGATTCCTTCTTATCTTGGTTACTCCAAAAACAAAGGACTTTGGTATCATTCCCAGGACCTGATATCCTGATATGAATGTTAATATTCTCCGTATTAAACATGTTAAACAGAGTTGTGTAATTTTAGGCAGAAAAGAATATCTGATCTCTGTTATTTAGGGTTTTACATAGGAAAAAAAATAAGAAAAATGCTGTCTGTCTGCTATGCCATCACGAATGAATCCTGAAGTCACTTTACAGTTTAGTTGGTTTTGGAAATTGCATTGTAAATCAGTAGTGCATGCAGGCATCCGTGCTAAAAGCTCTATATTTTAGAAGCTGAGTGGGATGATCTCCCTTTTAAATAGAGGGCTGAGGGCAAACTATTTTAAGGCTCTACACACACCACTTTTTCCAGCGGTTTGAACTTTTCAATGCCAGGATGAAATACAGACTTTTCAGAACTGGAGATGTGTGCGGGCTTGCAACGTTTGTGATTTCAGACCATTTTTGTTGTTTATCAGCTTCAGACACATGACTGAATATTTTCTAGCGTTCATGAATCAGGATAGAGTCCTACAGAGACACTTTCCAGCTGTGTAGGGTTAATAATTGAAAGCCTTCTACATTGACATGATGTGCCTTTACTTGTATTCTGCTTTGTTGTGGTTCCTTGCTAATCTTTGTTTCTGTGTTTGATAGACACACAGCGAGTGGTCAGAGCTGCAGGATGAGTCGGGGAGATTTTTGTCCAAATGATTGGTTTAAGCTCTGGGAAGACTTTTACTCTTTTTGGCTGCTGTTGCTCATTAGGGTTATGGTCCATTAACCGATGTTTCATGTCAGCTGTATTGTTTTCCTTCCTATTTAGTTGGACACAGTGTGACCCCTGCTCTTTCTGTCCTTACTCTCATCCTCCAGATCTTGTTTACGACTAAAAAGTTTCTTAACACTATTGCACTTTCTTCCACACTGATAAATTTCATTTCATTTAATTCGGAAAGGTTATTTATGGTCAAACCCAGCTTTTTCTTTTTTTTTTTTTACTTTTGGTCTGTGCTGTTATTAATCGCATGGGGTGAATATAAACAAGTGTACTAAAAAGTCTAGGAGTGTGTCTGCAAGAACGCACCCGTGAAATGATTTCATAGAGCTGCACAATATATCGCATTCATAGAGATATTGCAAATGTGCATCTCGCCATACGTTTGCGTTAAATAAGCGAATTAGTATTAATGTGTGGTCAAAGTTTTAGTTACTATACTGGTGCATAAGCTTTTACTGCAAGCTAATCTTGATAAGATGAGCCGGTCCAAGCCACTCGCTACGGCTGCCAACAATTTAGTGCCAATAAGAAGAAGCACCTTGAAAATATGGCAGTATTACAGTTTTAAAAGTGATGACCACATGCAGACTGAAGTTCTATGTAGAACATGTAAATCTCGAATGGCAACGCAAAGGGGAAAAACTACAAATTGTTAGTCACCCCAATCGAAGTACAACAATTTGTGAAAGCTGTGCTGAGCAGATGAATGTCATTGTGTTTGAAGAAACATATGTTGGTTTTTATCTCATGTTGAGTATCAAATTATTTAGCATGCTATTGAATAGTGCAGTTTTTCTTCAATTTCGCACATTTCTAGTTCTACAATATTAAGAGGACACAACGCAAGCCCATGTCTTTGTACTGTCGGGGACAGCCTAGTCGGGACATGGCCGAAAGAAAATGTTTTTGCCGAAAGAAACATGTTTTTGGCTAAATCATTTTTTGATAACATTGTTGTCCGTGACAAAAAAAACGAACGCATTTTTTTTGATGAACACAAAATGCACGTCACGGGGAAGTGGTAGCGCAGTGGTTAAGCTGTTGGACCATTAACTTGAGGACCCGGGTTCGATTCCCAGCTCCACCAAGCCACCACCGCTGGGCCCCTGAGCAAGGCCCTCAACCCCTTATTGCTCAGTTGTATAACAAGGATTATTGTACGTCGCTCTGGATAAGAGTGTCTGCCAAATGCTTACATTATTCAGACTTTTTTTTTTTTTTTTAGCTAATACTTTCTATTTGCTGCAAGTTTCATAACAATAATACTCTAAATTAATATATTATACTTTAATATTTCTGCTTGTTCTTGTATTCCTCCAACAGAATCGAACTTAAAATTTTGACGAGGTGTGGGTATGTGTAAGACGGACAAAGAGAGAGAGGATGCCTCACTTAGGGCTTAGTAATCATCTGCCATTTTGTTGCTGTCTTGAGAAAGCAATTAGGGAAGAAGTAGCTGAGATCGAGTGTTTCACGTGTACTTCTACTGTAAGAAGCTTTCTTACTCTTGCCTTTCTGCATTCGAGGCAGAGGTTTTGCTTAAATGAGTCAATGTGTCAACACTTATTCTCCTCTGAGCATCAGGTGCAAAAGCCTGGTGTGAGTCAGCTGGGTTTTAGGACAAGCTTGATGTCGGCGATTTCTTTTGTGGTATTTTTGTGTTACCTTCATTCATTCCTTTCTTTTTTTTAATGTTTTTTTACTAATCTCATTACATGCTTCTATACAAAGCCAAAAAAAAGCTTGATCCAGTGCGTTTTGTGACAGGACAGACTGCTCAAGATCTCTCTGAATTATTTAAAGACACTAGCGTGACACCAGATGCTGACGTGAAACCAGCTTAGTCACAGAGGGCAACACAATCCACCCCTCTTTTAAAGAGTCATGAATGAACAGAGAGGTTTATTTATTTTGCTGCCTGATGACCCGTCTGTCTGTCTATATAATGTGACAGAAACTAATGTCTTACTGTTAAATGCTAAAGAAAAAAAAAGAAACTGGTGGAAAGTCTCCCCAGGGCTGTTCTTATTTTCGGGGCTGTTTTGTGAGCCTACTACTGCGAGACATCCTGGCTATCCCAGTTTAATCGCATTCCGTTACAAAATCAAACCCCGTGCTTTTGTGCCTAAAGTTAAGGGTTTTGGTTATTAAGCAATGAAAGTAGCTTGAACTTGGCATTTATCCAAGACGTGTGTGTACATTCAGTTTCTACAGTGTGTGTCATCATGTGCTTCTAAAGCGAAAAAGAGAGAGCAAGAGTGGAAAGAGAGTCAGGGAGGTGTGTTGTGTGCTCAGTGCAGCATGTTGTGCTCACACATGGTCCTTCTGACGTCAGCTTGGCTTTACTGGGAGAACAGATTTGCGCGAGCCCCTAGGGTGGCCAAGATACCTCGAGCCTTAAACTAGGTAAACACAGTGCATGGATAATGTAAAAAATCAAACCGATCACTTAATTAGGATGTAGCCCGTCATCAAGACAGAGAAATATCTGGCCCAAACAAGGTTTTAATGATCTGTTAAATAACAGAATGATACTCTAACTGTGTAAACATTTGTGTCTATTTACTATTATTATTATTAATATCTGTACTTGCATTGGGCATATGTGTGTTTGAGTCTCGCTGTGCTCTTTAACCATTATCCAGAAAAATGGTCCATATTTGGTTTTGAATAAAAAAAAAAATCATCATTCTGAGAGTAGATCGTATTACACTGTACATGATTTTTGTAATTGTTTTCAACAAACAGAACATCCCGCTGCGGTTCCAAACTCTCTTCGCTGACTCTTCAGCGATTACACACGGATGACGGTTTGCTGAGAAATAATGGAAAACCTGTTACCACCGCATGATTAAAAAGCTGTACGCTATCCAGACTCGTGCACCTTTTTGTTTTTATCGTAATACCGACACACAATCTCACTTTACGCACTTGTTAAACTTCGGATCGAAGAATAGATATGATGCGTTAGGATACATAACATATAAAGAAGTCTTTTAGAAATCTGCAGTATTTTGGATTTCTCGCTCCTCCGCCTCTGTTTGTTAGCTTTATGCTTCTCTCTCTTTCAATCTCTCACACACTCTCTCTCTCTCGGTATGTCTGTGTTAGTTGTCAGCTCAGTGGACAGTTGATAGGAGACTTTTTGCTACCATTCAAACTTGAATGCTGTTGAAACCTTAGTGGCAATAAACAGATTCACACAGGGACGGAAGCATTCAACAGTTTTCATAGCATAACACCGAAAGCTCAGAAAAATGTCACCTTGTGCCACACTGTGCGACGTTTAAAAAGCTTGTGACAAACATGTCTGATTTAACAGTTCATGCTCAGTCCACCACAAACATTTCACTTCTAATGAGAAAAGGGTCAACGAAGATTTTAATCCAGATTTTGGAGCTGTGTTTTGGCTACAGGGGCCGTGGCATTTCTTGACATTTGCCCAAAAGTACAGTGTGGCCGAGCACGTGGGAGGGTGGTTGTCATAGAAACTTTGTTTGCATCATGTGGCATGTGTCCTGCTGAATTATTTAGCGTTTATGAGGGCAGAGAGACTGTTTACACACAGATTCTGTGTGCCCATTATCATTCTCTTAAAAGCTGTAAAGGTCTGCTGAATGCCAAGTATTGGGAAAAAAATGTGTGTTTGGAGCAATCGCGTGGCATTTGGTAGTTGCCCTGGTAGTCTGCAGATATGCACCGTCATTTTAGATCACTTCATCTGCAGCCATGACACTGAATGATAATTAGAACGGAAACAAGAACGCTCTGTAGCTGAACCAAACAGCCAGTGTTGTGTTCACAACAAATGCGAATTGAATATGCGCCACACTCACTCACTTTAGGTTACTTGTGGGACGATGTTCTAAGAAGTTGTATCATGTCATTTTTGTTACAGTGTCCAAGGAAAAAATGTTAAAAAAAAAACCCTCACCCATAACTTATTTTAAATGTTCTGGCTAAGTAAGTCCCTTTGATGCAGTGAAGTTGTCCTGTCCCTTTAGCAGCCAAAGACCCCAAAGTATAATGTTTCCACCTCCATGTTTGACAGTGGGAAATGTGTTCTTGTGATCATGGTCCTCCTCCTTCAAACATGGCAAGTTGAGTTTATGCCAGAGAGCTTGTGACTTACAACACTTCTACCCAGTTCTCCTCTTAATCATTCAGATGTTCATTGGCAAACCTCAGACAGGCCCGTAAATGCTTTTTTGTCTGTAGCAGGGGGACCTTGAAGGAGCTGCAGGATTTCAGTCCTTCATGGTGTAGTGTGTTACAATTGTTTTCTTGCTGATTATGGTCCCAGCACACAGGAAGATCATTGACAAGATCTTCCTGTGTAGTTCTGAGCTGATTCCCCACTGTTCTCATAATCATTGAAACTCCATGAGGTAAGATCTTGCATGGGGCCCAGACTGAGGGAGACACCAAATAACTTTCTTCCAACTGTTTCTTCCAACCTTCTAATTAAGCTGCTTGGCGATGGTCTCATAGCCCATTCCAGCCTTTTGTACAATCTTGTTCCTGACATCCTCGGGTAGCTCTTTGGTTTTGGCCATGGTGGAGTTTGCAATCTGATTGATTGATTGCTTCTGTGGTGTGTTTTTATACAGCTTACAAACTGAGATTAGGAGCACTGCCTTCAAGAGGGCCCCTTTATAAGAGTGCACCTAATGAGGTTCTTAAATATTTGTAATAATGACATCTTACATTTACTAACAGAAGAATTGTGTGGAACCTGAGACAGGTCAAAATGGTGGTCTGCAAAAGCTAGTCAGAAGTGTTGGTAAAACAGCATAGCATCAAACCTGCATCTACCAACAGCAAGTCATGCCAAAAACATTTTGATAGTATTACTAGTTCTTGTATTTCCCCTTTATAGTCCACAGAAACCCAGTTTATTTGTAATTCTTTGATGTGATAAAATTGCTAGACATTATGCATTAAATTATAATATAGTGTAGCATTAGAACTCTAACTTAAGGCTATTATTCATGCATCTATCCATTTTCTGTACCAGATCCACTTTCTGTTTTTTTTTTTATTTTAACAACACCGTGACCCAGTCAGAGCCCGGAGTCTTTCCCAGTGGCATCAGGGCACACCGATTAGCATAAACCTATCACAGGGCACAAGAACAAACACTACAGACTGTTTAAAGATGATGGCTTTTTGTTGACTACATGTCTTTTCATTAAGGAAGTAAACTGGAGTAAATCCCATTGCATAGGGACAACATGCAAACTTGATGCACAAAAGGCCATGGTGGGACCCATAAACCTGGAGGTGTGAGGCAATTGTTCCAGTCCCCTCATGCATGTGTCTCCTTTTGCAGTTTTACAGGCATGTTACAGTTTGGTTACCATGACCGATGTGATACAAACAGGATAAATGTAATCAAACTGCAGATAAATGCATCCCAAAAAAAATTAACTATAATCAGTTGCAGTATTTCTTATAAAAAGTTGACTTATACACCACTTCCTGTTTTCACTGACACCGTTTACCTGGCATTTCCATGGCCACATCGCCACTCCGGTGGTGTCTTGTAGCCAAAAAAATGTTATTGCAGCATTACCGGTTCTACTTTGATGTTTCTGTTGAACTAATGTCTCCTCTTCTGGCCTGTTAGTGAACTGATCTCGGATAAAGCTAAGAGGGGAGTTTACCACTTACATTGCATTTGACCCACACAAACTGTAATGGTTCCAGCTTCTAGGTGATTAGTTTACTTTTAATCCATTTTACAAAAGCTCTTTGTGCTAGCGGCGTCTGTGCATGCCGTATAACGAGGATTTAAAAAGGTCTGGCTAAACACAGTGTGCCGCTAAAGACTAAACCGTGTCAAATTACAGTAGCACTGAATGATGGACAGCAACACCTGAAACAGTATTGACTTGTTCAGCGCGACTTAACATCTTACACACACAGATCGAAGGAAGCCGTACATCACACAATGAAAGGGCGTACAAGCAAGATGGGGCTGTAGTGGTAGAAGTAACACTGGAGTCTGGAGCCAAATTGTTCCTCAGTTCCCATCTCTCTGTCTTGGTCAAATTCTCATCCTTTCATATCCTGGGCTGTTTTTTTTTTATTTTTTTTTTATCCTGCATCAGTATTCTGTGCTGGTCACTACTGTGTGTTCTTATATTAAACTTAGCTATAAACTGTGTACAAAAACACTCTACAAATGTTACCGTGTTTACAGTGCATCCAGGCAGTGTTTTACCGTGTATAAACGTTAGCATTTTGGTTTTCCAAAGGAAAGGCAGGCTTTGTAATTTTATGATCAGATCATGCACTCAAAGGCATCAAGAGATATGGCAATGTTCTTTGATTTAACTGCTATTTGCCGCACCACTTTACTTCCAATTTGTCCATGGTTAAACACCACTCAGCTTTTTTCTTTTTTTTTTTTTTTTTTTTTTTTTTTTTTTTTTTTTCACACTCCCCCGCCAGCTTTGTGCTGATGATGATGGTCTCTCCGCTTGCAGCCCGCGTCAATCTGCAATTATCATTTCTCGCTTTTATTTTTTCCCCTCGAAACAAAGTTATATCACTGTATTTTTCTTTCTCGTTATTTCTACCATAGTATGTGGGAGTCCTGCCTTCTTTTTGACTCCAAGACAGCTTCTGTTCACTTTGATTTCAAAATGTGAAATGATTTTATCATCTATAAGTTTGTGGTACCTACTACAAGGAGGACATCTACCAACCTGGCCTGCTTAAAGCTTTGTTGTAGCAAAAGTTTAAACCAAGCCTACATGTTCTTTTAACGTTCTAGAGCCATGCCATGATGATCTGACGTGCTCATAGGTGGTTTTCAAAACTCAGCATGTTTGCTTCGGTCCAAATCCACAATTGACTGTTTCTGGTGCCCCAGTAATCAATTAAATCCATTGCATTTCATTCATCTTACATCACCCAACTTAACTCACCTTTTACACTCTTTTTTTTTTTTTTTTTTTGCATTTCTTCACTTACATCCCCCAACTAACTCCACCTTTACAAAAATGTTCTCCTAACACTCATGGCACAAAAAGGTGTTAACACTCAGCTAAAAATGGCACAATCAGGATATGTTCCAATACAGACCTGTCTAGTTGTATTTACCTGTCTCATTCCAAGTAATGCCCTTATCCAGAACAATGTATCTTGCCCTCCCTTAGGGGCCCAGCATGTATCTTCTCCCGTAATTTAGGGCCCTTAGCAGTACGTGGTGCTTCAAATCAACAATCCTGCACCTTACCATTGAGCTAACACTTCCCCCAAGTTACATTTCACGTGAATCTCAGTACAGCGTTCCGCACCTAAATTTACATACTTCTAGAGGTAGTCTCGGGTTGGATACTATAGTGCACTTCCTGATCCACATTACAGCTTTCACATTACCTGGGACCTTAAAGAAGATAAAAAGCTACTAGAAATAGCTTAAAAAAGGAATATAAAATGCTTCCTAGTTGAACGGTTGAATTTCAAACATGAGATGAGCTGTGATGTGTTGTGTTGTGTTGCTAGTGTAATTTAGAAAGTTTCGGGCTCCCCTATAGCTGTGAGGTGAGAACTGTAATGTCGGCTCCCTCAGGAAATTTATTCATATAACCCAAACTGTTGAATAGTTCTGGTGTATCTGACACGAACCTCTCTCTGGCACAAATTAGCAATTTCAAAAATTAGGACTTGTCGATGTCAGGTAGTAATCAGAAGTTTCCCAAAACACCACAAATACAAAACTAAAAAAAAAAACCCATTAAATGAATGCAGAGAGAGCATTTAAGAGAGCATTTAATAAAT
The DNA here is from genome assembly GCA_005784505.1 of Bagarius yarrelli. Lineage (NCBI taxonomy): Eukaryota > Metazoa > Chordata > Actinopteri > Siluriformes > Sisoridae > Bagarius > Bagarius yarrelli. The sequence goes on along the minus strand of VCAZ01000010.1, from coordinate 4,170,693 downwards.
TGGCACCAGTTCCAATGTTTCACTAAGCTTTTCACTTTTAACTTCTAGAAGAGCTATTTAGCGCTCCACCGCTTAAACGCATTGGAACACAAGCAGACAGAAAACGGAGATATGAAAGAAGCAGCTTGGCCCGTTACAAAGTCATTTTTAGTTAATTAAACTACACAGCTGTACATATATATTGTCTACCAGCAAGGTTTACGCCAGGGACCCAACAATCTAAGCTACACACAGTGTTGGACCTCCGGCAGTAAGAACAGCACAGGGGCTGCTCTACCAGAGCTTTAAAGCAGTAGATATAAATTATACTGTGTTTACTTCACTTTAAATGCTATCTTATGTCTTTTAAAGCAGCATTTCAGGTCCATTAAATCACTTAAGCTAACACATGCTGGCTAGGACCATACACAGCAATGCAAGAAAAACTGTTTGTCGTTTATTTTTTCTTAATATTAGAAAGTGTTCCAAACACGCCACGCCTCTAGTTGAATAATTAAGCAACCGACTGTCTAGACACTGGTAGATTGCATCAGTGTGAGTAAGAGTGGATTAAACACGGAGGGAAAGAAGTATGCCTTTATTCCTAACCCAACCCCGGTCTTTAGTGGCTTTATGCAATCTTTCTGTTTATACTCTGCTTCTGTTTGACGTAGGAAATAACAGCTTACACTGCATCACACTCGGCTTCTAAAGGTAATTCGGCTTGTACAGCAAAAGACGAGACGTGTCAACGGATTCCCACTAGACAAATGTAAATATTGCAATCTTAGAAACGCATTTTGTATGTCCTACAGACAACGTGTCGAGAGAATAGTTTGGAATTCACTTAGTGGTATTTTGGCAAAGTATAATGAGTGTATTTATTTTCTAAAAAAGATTAAACAGAGTGCAGGTTTTCTCTGCTTTAATGCTTCAGTCATCAGTGAAGGGAGACGACAAGGAAAAGAAGGGGATTGATGAGGATCCGGTTTGAGGATTTCACATCCAAGACGACAAATAAAATTTTAAATTTTTACAATTATGGTGGTTTGGGTAAAATGATGTAACTAGTTCTTGGAAATTAGTTAAGTTCAGTGTGCAGTATTAGTGTCCATGTGCATTGTGTTTGCATCTCAGTAGCTTGACGTGTCTTAATAATAGACTAGACAAACACCAAAGATATAACGCACTTGGTGATGCAAAATTTAGGGATTTTTCAAGGATGGAATCTTTTCATAAGAATGAATGTAAATACATCGGAATTATTGGGACTATGTAAACTTGCAGGTCAGTCTATAATGTGAAAGTTAAATGTAGTTGGAAAAAAAATCTTGCAGCATAATCTTCGCTAAAACAACCAGATTTACTGTAAATTCAGTTACATTTCAACCCCACATATTTTCTAAATCACATACACACAACACTACAGGGTTCACATGCACTGTACATGCACCCATCTTTCACACAAAGTAATGTTAAAAATGTCTGTTTTGTTTTGTATGTAAATTACATGAATGTTGCATACATTTACATCGTTCTTGTGCTGGGCACTAGCTAGAATACGCTGACTGAGCAAACATCTATGTGTAAAAATTAAAAACCATGTCTAAAATGTCGAAGTCCTTATACACAATCCCCCGCTTTGGAAAGTCAAAGATGTAATTACACAAAAAGTTAGCTTGCATGTCAGCTTATGTCAAAAGAATGTTTATATTTGTTTTTATTTAGTTAATAATAATTCAAATAAATTCCTGTTTAGTTTCCAACCTGTAATATTTTTAAAATTACCAAGACGAAGTTCCCCCTAGTAAGTTCCTGGAATTTCACTAAGAATTTCACCTCTTTGCCACCCTAGTTGCACATTACCAACTCTGAGAGAAAGCTGGAAATCTGTTTCACACCACCAGTGATTGGTGTCACCAGTGATTGGTGATAAACGGTGTCACTAACGACATTACATTCATTAACAAGTAATAAAACAGATTACTGTTTTTCCTGTTACGGTTACTGACAGTAAAATGTGGCGTCACTATAATTGAATCTGAATCCAAGTTCGCTCTCCCAGCCATAGGATCTGCAAGTTATTTTCTTGGTGTGTGTGGGATGGGACACATAACTTATAATTGGGGGGTGTGTGTGTTTGGGGGGGGGGGGAATTGTTTTTCCATTGTTTGCCAATCAGGGGCAGAGTGTAGTGCGGGTGTTCACATACAAGCCTGCACACTTGCACACACCAACGAAGACGCCGTAATGAGCGTGTAGTACATTTAAGTACGTACTTCTCGACCTTAAAAAATAAAAACTACATGCTATGTGTTTACGGGTAGTGTGAATAAAATTCATTGATGAGTTGAATGAGTTTGAAGGTAGCTAACTGATAACTATAACTACTTACTTTTAAACATGCCTAACACTGGTCATCACACACTCACTGTTAAATCTGCTAATCTGCTAATAAAAACAACTGCAGCAACAGAACTCATCTCTTCTCATCATTCAGCAGCTGTTCTGCTGTTTAGGTTTTATGGTTCCTGTTGCGATACTTACTCTCACAGCTAACTGCTACTGACTTGTAGTTGACCCGTGGTTAACCTTTTGTCGTATGTCTCTTGTGTCCTCCAGGCATGGCTGCAGCGATATGGCTACCTCCCCCCCTCAGATCCTAGAATGTCAGTCCTGCGCTCAGCTCAGAGTATGCAGTCTGCTATCGCTGCCATGCAGCGGCTCTACGGCCTCAACGTCACCGGTGCACTCGACAAGAACACTATAGAGTGAGTATACTAACCCTAAAGTCTAGACTAGTACCATGTCTTCAAACTCAGTGCAAGTTTCCACACACACACTCTATCCATTGCCTCATGCTGTTTAGATCAGATTAAGGTGCTTACGCATAGAAATGAAATGCCAGTCATAACTCAAGTCACATGATTCCAGTTGAATAAAGTGCCTTTAGATATAAGATGCTTTCGTTGCCTCTCAAAGCTGTTCGCTGGATTTTAATGCTAATCTCTTCTTTGTTTCTTGTCTTATACAAGCTTATACATGGTAGCACAGTGGTTAAGGTGTTTGACAGACTTCGATTCCCAGCACCGCTTATTTGCCACCGCTGGGCCCTAAACAAGGCCATTAATCCCCAATTGCTTAGTTGTATAAAAAGAGATAAGGGCGTCAGCCAAATGCCCTTAATGTAAATGTACTTTTCGCTTGAGGGCTAAAATGTTTACCTATTTTTTTCCTGCAGCACACATGATGTGCTGAAACTTATCAGCAATCTGCACAATGTAATGTTTCTACAGCCAACACATCTGGCAGCTATAATATCTTTATTGTTTTGTGTCCTTTTGTTTCCTTTTGCTTCTATGTAATGACGTAGCGCTAACACGATAAGGTGAGGCACCAGTTCTTCTTTTGTGTGATAATTGCTTGTTGTTAGGGTGTGTGTGTGTGTGTGTGCATTTGTGTGTTCATTACGTCCATTCATTTGTAATTAGCAAATCTCATCTGTAAAAAAAGTGACAGGTTTGCTATTTACTATTTTAGCAGTCCTGCTAATAGACTCTTTTATTTTTCTCCGCCTTTCCATCTGTCTCACCGTTACTATTCAGCTTCTAAAACACATAGAGACAAATCTGAAGAAGAGGAAGAGCGAGGTCCTACCTAGCATGTCCAGGTACACCTTCAGATGCACAAAAGGGAGAGGTAAAGAGAGGGTGAGGGATGGAGCTGTGAAGAGGCTGAGACTTTGAGGGAGAGGTAAAGAGAGGGAGAGAGACAGAGGTAGGTGGAAGTAGAGGAAGAGAGGGGGTAAAACACACAAAATGTAGCCCAACACGTTGTCTTCGCTGTTTTCTCTTTTAGAGGAGAGTGTGTTGGATGTGTAGTACTCTCCGCTAGAGCACCAGCTGAAGAAGTAAAGCTTGTTATCTGAATATATCTGTTAGACTTAGGAACCGTGAGAATGTTACACACTGTCCACAGTGTTTGGAATATAAAGTATGCTTCTTGTGATGTGTGTTTTTCTTTTTTAATCAATCACATGTATCTGTTTCTATCTGAAATGCCGACTGCATGATTTCCTGACACTGTTGGTTGGAGATCAATCCAGCTCTCGTTCTGTCTTTCTCTCTCTCTCTCTCTGTCTGTGCTGCAGCTGGATGAAAAAGCCTCGCTGTGGTGTACCAGACCAGCTTGGCGGCGCCTCCAGATTCAGCGTACGAAAACGACGCTACGCACTCACTGGGCAGAAATGGCAACACAAGCATATCACATACAGGTAGTGTGACAAAGATTTACTTTTTTAATGCACCACTGTGGGGTATTGGAGTAAGCATGTGTAGTCTGATGCCCTTGGCACTTTTAATGCTATATGTAAAGGTAATGTGTCTCTAAACTAATCAACAGCAGCACTTGACTTATTATGCACCAACCATCCATTTGGCCTCTCTATTTACTCAACAGTCAGCCTTACTTCTGTTGTTATAAAGACTAATTGGAAAACATTGCAATTGGCATATCACGATATACAATACGAATATTCTTATTTGCGATATTGCGATATCCACAGCTTCTGCCGAAAATGTTGTGGCAAATCAAAGAAGCACCTTACTGATATTGGAGTATTTTGGTTTTAAGTGATAAAAACATACAGACTGAAGTTTTATGTAAAACTTGTAAATCTCGAGTGGCATTGCAAAAGGGAAACAGTACAAATCTTTAGTCACCTCAAAACAAAGCGAAATTTGTATCGGCCATGCTGTGTTTTAAGAAACATATGTTGATTCTATTATTTTTTTAAATATAGTATCGAATATTGCATTATTTATAATGCTATTGCATGTCACATTATTTTTTTACTTTTGTGCAGCCCCTATTAAACAAAACTTTAATTAGTTGCTTTACCTGTCAATCATACAAACTCTTTAAAAATAAAAGCTGCTGTTTCGTTTCGACCTTCTGACAGTAGTTTGAAGGTCTGAAGGTTCCAGACTTGGATATACTCGCTCTTTAATATTCCCAACCCACAATCTCTTTGCTGTGAGTTTTCGAAAGTTTATACGAGGTGTGTCCAGAAAGGAATGAGAATGAAGGAAAAAAAACTGGCCGAGGTCTTTTGGGGTGGGCTGCTTGGAATCCGTAAAAGGATCACAGAACAGAACACCAATCAGTTAGGTTCCCATCCTGTCCGAGTCTTTTTTTTGTGCCTTGTGGTTTAAATGGTTTTGATGGGGAAAAAAAATGCAAGCGAGTTTGCAATAAAAAATATTGTGTGAAATTAGGTAACAGTGCATAAGAAACTTAAAACAAAAAGTTTTACAGGTGCGGCCTGAGATCGCCTCAACCCTTCATCAAGACAACGCTCCGAGTCGCAGTGCTTTAACTGTCAGAGTGTTTTTGGCTACAGCCGCGACATGGCTCATTGTGAATTTTTTCTCCTTTTCCAAAAGATAAACGGGCACCATTTCGGAATTTTTAAATAACATCTAAAGAGCCATTACACAGACGTTGTACACCATATTATGTAAAGAATTCCAGATTACCGAAAAAAAAACTCCACTGGTAGCTTTGTATACACTTATAAGGTGCCTAATTTAAAGGAGTTCATTTTTATTTTTTAATAAAACTAAATTCAAAATATCAGTCTCATTACTTTCTGGACACATCTTGTATGTAGACGTGCTATTCTATATCTTAAACCTGCATTCTGATCCCCAGATGTAAATCTGATTTCTATCCTAATTATATGATATTATCCTAAAGAACAGATTAAAAACGGTTCAGGCGTAATCATCAGTTGAATATAATGTGCCAGTTGTGTATATCGAAAAAAAAAAAAAAAAAAGCGAAATCTTCATTGCTGAGAAACAGTAACTAGATGCCAGTGGCAGTGTGTGGAGGAGGAGGAGGTGGAGGAGAGAGCAGAGGCATTCCCTATGGATCAACCATGCAGAAGAACACTGTGTGTTTGTGTGTTAGTTTTATATGTGTAGGTGTACATGTATGAGATGTAGCTGTGGTTTTCTTCTGCTGCCCTGTATTTCCATGACCCTTGAACATGGAACTGCAACACAATAAGTATTTTCTTTTATTCTTTAATGTGATGTAAGGTTTGATAATGAGCATAAGTACAATGCACTCATAAAGTGGGAATCTGTGTTTGGAATAGATTTTGTTTTTAAACATGTCTGTCTCCACAGTGGTGTTTAGGAGCCCATATGAAATTGATCAGTGGAGTATTTGAAAATGGGTAGTTTTTAAAAGAATTTCTCTTCCTTGCCTTCAGCAGATTGATAGAAAATCCCATCAAAAACATTTTTTTTTCCCCAAACAAATGTTAGCCTTTAAGCGTTTGTCTACTTATTTCCTATGTCTGAAATGCCCCAAGCGCTTGAGCCAAATGATCTGGTATTTGTAGTTGCCGTTCACACTAAAATTCAGTATAAGCTAAAAACGCCTCACACTGTAAGCTGGCAGTGTCTGACTTAATGTATATGTATATTACTGATGTCACTCCACTCTTAGAGTGGAAATCAGATCCACAGGTCCCACCATCCCCTAGGACACTTTCCTAATATTTAACAAAGAAATATCCATGCTGCTCTTTCAACAGTTTCTGTGTGTTGTTACATGTTGATTTGTGATCTATTGTATCAGTATTGAGCTGTTCAATGATGTGACTTTTCTACATCACTCTGGACAGAAGTGTCTGCTAAATGCTGTAGAAGTAAATGGCATTTTGCTGCAAGTCAACAGGTCCTCCTGCCAGTGTACCTGTTTGAAACAGATCAGGGCTCGGCTGCAGAGTGTTACTGATTAATTCACTCTTCTCTCTGTCTGTGGTCTCTGCACCACTGAAGTTCTTTTATATTTTACCCCAGCACCATCCAAAGAAAGATGAAATAAAGAGGTTGTATAGTAACAGCCTGTACATGGAAAAGTTTCAATGACTTGGGTTCTGGGAGAAACATTTATTACCCCTGACACAAATTTGGTGCTGTTGATGTGGTGTGAAAGGATGTTTGGGCAGTTTGAAACCAGGAGAAATGCTTGGCAAGGTTTATTCTTTTAATTGGCTGTTAGTCTGGGATTGGGCTCATGTAGCTCATTATTTTTGGATGAAATGAAACCCTTTTTTTTTTTTTACTATAGTAAAGTGTGGGTTTTTTTTTTTTTTTTTTTGTTAAAAATAAAAAAGGTCTAAATTATTAAATAATTAACTCGTGTTTCTGAATTGCTCTGGATCTCCCAAAAGTATTGTTGTAGTAATTTACAGTCACATCTGTGTCGAGAAATTTGTATAACGTGTTAATTGACAGAAATTCCACACTTAAACGCTGACAGGTAGGAACGACAGAACATACAGACATAGAAAAGAGTTTAAAAGTGTAATCAAATAGAAAAATGAACTAAAATGTAAAAATAAATAGGTAAAAGTCAGCCAGCAGTGAAAGTGTCGGAGACTTACAGTAAAATTTGCTGTAATAGGCAATTATATTCATTTGACAGGAATGCAGAATAGGGTAAGTGTTACATGATCTTTTACAGTGAAACTATTCGACAGCCCTGCGTATTCCCTCCACACGGTTTAGTGCACGTCTTTCATGCACAGTTAAATAAGTCGCTTGTCGTCAATGGACTGCGAGAACTGCAGAATTCCTTCGAGATGAGATACAGAGACGTGAGGATGATGGAGTATATTGTGGTGAAGTGAAATATTGATTCAAGTCACTATCTCAGAGTGCACATGACCAGTAGGTGGTGTTTAAATAGTCCTATTAGTCAGTAGGTGAGAGAGAGGACTGTTTTGATCTGTGAGTTCTGTAGTACTACTGATACTGAAGACTACAGGCATTACGGCTTTGGGTTCTTAAGCTATTCAGTCTTTAATGCTTTCATGAAAAAACATATATAAATGGATTATTTTTGCCTTTAACGGTATTTGGAGATTTAAAAAAAACCCTCCCAGGCTGAAAATAATTGCTTATTAGAAAAGAAATATGAGTAGGCTTTCTGTGATCATTTCTGAAGCTGCAGCATATATTTTTTTTTTTTCAATCTTCTACTTGATCTGCATTCCCACCAAACGATCCTTATGATAAATGAAAGCACTTTAACAAAACAATTTTCTAACCTCCTACTTTTGTCTTCTTTTTAACCTTCCTCAACCCAGCATAAAAAACGTCACACCCAAGGTGGGCGCAGAAGAGACTCATGATGCCATCAGACGGGCATTCGATGTGTGGCAAAATGTGACACCACTGCGTTTTGAGGCTATTCCCTACAGCGAACTGGAGCGAAATAAGAAAGATGTGGATATTACCATCATATTTGCCTCTGGCTTCCATGGAGACAGCTCTCCTTTTGATGGGGAAGGGGGCTTTCTGGCACATGCGTATTTCCCTGGGCCGGGCATTGGAGGAGACACGCATTTCGACTCAGATGAGCCCTGGACCCTGGGAAACCCTAACCATGATGGTAAGTTTGAAAGACATAAATTTAATGTCTCTTTCTCTCTCTCTCTCTCTCTCTCTATATATATATATCTCTATATATGTGTGTTTAAGTCATTTAGCATGGATATATTATATTTGGTTGGGCAGGATGTTTTTAAAAACCTATTTCACACAGACTCACTAAAAGACTAATAGAGCTAGTTGCTTTTGCAGCTCCTTCCAAACATAATAGAAATATAGGACAGCTGGAGTTGTTCAAGTTTACACTGTTACATGTGCACGAGTGCTTCGTATAAAAAAATGACTGCTGTAACTACCAACCCCTTGTGCCTTTTTTTTGAAGAAACATGTTTTGATACTGTACGATTCTACAGGATAGGATTTGCGCCATATTGAGGCTAAGTTTAATCCATGGCCAACAGATAATGAGGAACAGGGCTATCCCATGAGCAATGCCATTTATAATAATGTAGTAAGTAACACTTGTTGTTTTAACTTTTACTGTAATAATAACCTTCACTGATGTTAGAAGGCTTTTTATTAGATTTTGGATCCTGACTGTGAGGATTTGCCCATTAGTGAGCAGTGATGTCAGGTGAGGAGACACCACTTGACTGAAGGGAAAGAGTTGGGAGGTCGCCAGTAGCAAACAGCGGTGCATGCTCTGCTGGACAAACTAAGTAATTATATCATTTCAAGTATTTTATCTGCTTTCTGTAAAATTCATATTGGCGGCATATTTGCCGATATCGATGTATGGCAATGGGCTTATATCAGCCGATAATATTACCAATATTATAACTGTGTATCGCAATGTGAAGCCCTTGCCAAGAAACAGTCCCACAGTGTAGTATGCGTGTGTTCAATCAGTTAGTGGATATTCATATTTAATATTTTTAAATTATTTTGTATTTTATTTCTAAGCTTTAAAGGGAAAATAAAATAGGTGGTATACAGGTATGTCTAGTTTTAGGTTTGTTTATAATTTAATAATAATCATAATGAATAGTCACTCCCAGTAGGTCCTGATATGGTTGTGCAGTTTTGACCTGTGGCTTGTGTAAGGAGCTCTATTAAAACCGATTAGGAATAAAAAAAAAACTGGAGAGTGTCTTGTCAAGATGCTGGTGATTCATCCTCCTTCCGGCTCGTTTAATTTCCCTTACTCTTTCTTCTTCTCTCTCTATCATTCATTGGCATGGCTAATTTCTGATCTTACTGCATAGTAAAGACACGGAATTATGCAATTGCTTTAATTATACATCCAGAGGAAGGAAGGAAGACAAGAGCCTTATATCAAATAAGAGCACATGCATGCATATTTCATCTAAGACCATGACTGAACGTTAGCGTCTTTGTGGGTGTGTGTGGCGTGCGTACGTGCTCTGAGGTGTTTTCTTTGTGTGGAGATGGCTGGAGGACATTTTAGACAGAAGAACAGAATCTTAAAGGCCTGCTGTTTTGACTCATCAAGGTGTCATGGCCTCATTTAATTAACAAAAGAATCATTATCCAAATTGTTAATAAGAAAAAAGAGAAAGAAGAAATGAAATGAGGAAAGCCAGTCTGAGCGAAAGAGAAAGGGTTTTTTATGTGTGGCTCTCTTCAAGTGCAGTTTGGATTAATATTTGATTTTACAGCTTCGAAAAGTTATTGTCCTGTTGCATGACCTGATTGGCTGAACCTAAACTGCTGAACAGATGGCTTTACATTTGTCTCAATAATATTCTGATATAAACCTGGCTTTTAACTGCGCTCATCTGGATTTCATCATTGCTTAAATCAATGCAAAATTCCCAGGTTTTCTGAATACAAAAGTTTACCGCTGTATTTAGTGATGGACTGTTTGGTTTTTGCCACAGATAGCACTGTGCATGACTTTCAGACATCTTCACATTGGTTTTTAAGCCCAAAGAATATTGGTTTGAAAACTGTTGTTGTTTCTTCAGATGTTGTTATTCAAAATTAGGTCAGTTTTCTTGAGAAAATGGGGCATTTTTTCAGCCGCTCTTCCATGAAAGCCAGACTTGTTCAATCTTATCTGCTTGTGCTGTCACGAACATAGACATGCACTGGTATGTAGAGAGGCCTGTAAATCATGTGATGTAGCTCCTGGGTTTCATTTTACAGCTCCGAGTATTAATCAGTCTGACCTTGGACTAAATCTGCATGGTCACTCATTCCCAGGAATGATTGGGAAGTGTCGTGAAGGTTCTCTATTAGTGATTGGTGCTTTTTACTGTAGAATAATGAATTTCAGTTTGTTTGGAGTCGACTATATCCTCATATTAATGAGCAGCAACAGTAGTAGCTCCTCTTAGATCATGCTTTATGACCTTTTCACTTTCCATGATGTAAACACACCTTAGTGCTAAGACCAAACTGCCCACAGTTCTGTTTTTACAGTGATCATTACATTTATAACCAATTAACTGACTGGTTTGTACCCATGACTAGTACAAATAAAAAATGCATATATCACAGGTTATATTTGAGACTGATATAACAACCGTGATGGAATAATCCTAATTAAGTATCAGTTGTTACAGCATTATTGTAGGAGTGAATATTCAAATTGTCGTTACATATTTCAATTTGCAGTTACAATTAAACATAAATAGAACATTTCTAAAATGTACCAAAGACAAAAAACTAAAAAAAATGTTTTTTTTAATATAAAAAAAAATCTAATATTTTTCCCCCACAGGTTACAATTGTATTGCATGTTGTATTGTGTGGATTGGTGATCTCTTTATCTTAGAATGCGCCTTTCTGAGGGTTAGCCAATCACTGAAGTTGGATTTACACAGCTTTCTGGCGAAGCCAAGAAACATCTGCGTGCATACCTTTATACAATATGAGAGGCGAGGACCTCTGGAAACCCTGAGTATCTCTGACCGTGTATGATATTACAAGCCCATTTCTACACATGTTCCAAAATTTAAGCTGTTCTACAATTATGGAACGGTGGGGCTGCCAAGTTCAGCATATAACCGGTGTGAATGTATCATCTAACTTTGTTTCTAGGCAATTTGTTTAGCTGAAGAAGAATATGTACCTCCACTGTATTTTTATTTTTTATTATTTCTGCTTATTTAGGATTAACCAGCCTCGATCTTTTGGGCTTTGAGTCTAATTTTCTTATGATTTACTGGTTACTGATAGCCTGGACGAGAGTGATGGGCAGACTGGATCTGTGAATAAATCAAGCTTAATAATATCAGCTTTTTAGAAATAATCTATCTTGAATTCTCATCCCAAAGGATGCTCAGCAGGACCTACCAGTGCTGCTTATGTAGACAAAAAATAAAAAAAATTTTTTTTGTTAAACAATTTAAATTATCTACCTCCTTTTTTTAATTTTTTTTTATGTTTAATCTATTTATTGTGCTCAGCAAATATGTCTGAGCATATTACTTCACATATTCTGTATAAATGACCAACTCTTTCTACTCTGTCTCGTTTTGAGGGCCTTTCTGTCTGCTTGCTATTTAATCTGTGTATTTGTCTCTTCTCTTTTACCTCCTTTGTGGCCGGTACTTTTTTTTTTTTTTTTTTTTACAGACACGTACACAAACATTGTCACACGTTGTCAAATCAAATCTCTGGTTGGCCTGTTGCTAGGGAGGTGCCAACCCACTGTGAGCGAGGGATTACAGCCTTCCTCCTCCTCCTCCTCCTCCTCCTCCATTTCTTGCTAAGCCACATGGACTTCTCCAGTGTCTAGGCCCTACTTCACCTCAATTCTTTCTGTCGTCTGCCTCTTAACCACACACTTTCTCTTGTTTGCTTTTATACACTGTGTGTACACATATACGCTATACATTCTAAATCTAAGAGATAAAATTAATATAAAAATCATTGTTATTCTGCGAGGATGAGGAGTGACTCATCGCTAACAGAATCTTTTTCCTGGGGTTATGAGGGCTTGACACACTGCTGATGTCCTGTGCTTTTTCTCCACTTTTTTGTTTCAGGCTATTATTGTTATTTTTTTTTTTTATAAATTAGTATGTGAGTTAATATGTGTGTTTAGACCCTGTTATTTCTGTCTGTGCCACTGATACAGAAAAACGGGTAAAGGAGGTGATTCAGAGGAACATGTACCTAATGTTAAAACATGATATGCTGTGTATACTATAGGTTAGGCTATGTTGTATGTGTTTTACTTCAGATTATTGTAGTAACTATAGACAGTAATACATTGTTTAAAATGTTTAAAGTTATTATCATTAGGTCAAGAATTTAGGCCTGCACTTGGTTCTGCCTACTTTTAAAGCCCAACTTAGCAGAAAGTACACCAACAAAAAAATGATGACTGGTTGATGACAGGTGCAAGGCCTGTTGGTGCGAATGGGCCCGGGCTTAGATTTCTATCTGATCCACAGACAGATTTAATAATGCTTGTAAAGCAGCAAAGCAGGAAGAGAGCAAATTCCATGAATACAGCAGACCTATAAAATATTCCTGTTGTAAATAGCCCTGCAGATACCCTGGCAGCATGGCACCACACTAGCAGATAAGAAAGAATAGTTCTGCTGCCGTCTGCATGTTCTGCACCGACATATAAGGATATGAATTTTTTTAGGGTACTGTGTGCTTAAAGATGGCTGTGATAGCTCGGGTCTTACTCAGAAAACCGGTACATGTTTATGCTCATGCAGGGTTCAGGGAATGGTTTTAATTCCTAAAGAGGCATGAGGTATAGAAAAACAAGGCATAAAAGAAATGATTTCACTGTCTGAAAGCACCACTATATGGAAACGGAGTAAAAACAAGTCAGTTAAGTCGGTCAGCACAAACTCTGGTACGTAGTTTAGTCAGTTTGAGTTACACTTTGAGTGCACTTCCTCTCTTTAGTGAAATTCACTCAATACACCTACCTCTAAGTTTCAAGTGTCCCTAGCAAGATTTTCATTAGCTGGTTCAGATGTGTTTGATAAGGGTTGGAGCGAAACTCTGCAGGACACCGGCCCTCCCTGGTGTAGGTGGAAACACAGCATTCAGTTTTCACTCTAGTGAGAAACCGATTTAACCCCGAGCCTATCCAACTGCAGGAAGTGAACTAGACAAGCCAATCATTTTGTGTTGCAGTGCTGCTTTGTACATTTAATCCTAATTGAGTAGGCAGGTTATTTTTAATTTATTCCTCTATGAGAAAACAAACCAAGTGGTAAACGAAAAAGAAATATCATTTTTATTCTGCAATTAAACAGTTTCAGTCTTAAACATTTTTGCCTTTAAGCCGACTCTCTTTACATTTAATCTATTTATGCAGCTGCACAGCTAAAGTTAAGGGCCCTGCTCAGGGGCCCAACAGTGGCACATTGACATTGCTAGGATTTGAACTTATAAATCATAGTTTTATTTTAATTCCTCACCTTATTCCGATAGGATGTGTTTATAGTGTCTGCACAGGGTTAATGGTTCAGCCCCTGTCCTGCTCCAGTGTGTTGCTGCTTCAGGCTTGATTAATGGTGCAGTCTTTGGTGTGTGAAGGGGCCGACAGTGTCCTTGTGTTGTGCATTCAGTCTCCTTGCTTAGTGGATGATTGGCAGAATCTGTGTGCCTGTGTGCCTGATAAGTCGAAGCTCTTTTTCAACTGCAAAAAAGAAAGTCTTATTTATTCGTTGGCTGCTATGGGTCTGATGGCTATCAGCATTCTTTCTGCACAAGGGAACCAAAGAAACGGAGAATGTGGGCATGGATTTGATCTCCATTGCAACTTTGTGAGGCAGGGTGAGCGTGTTTTGGTAAATTACGGCGAACTAATATTAGATATGGTTTTGCTTGTTTTATATCGGGTCAATAAGTTTATCTACATACGTGTAAAACTGCAAGACCTCTCCTTCTGCCTGGTGAGTTTTCTGAGAGCTCTGTCCCCTTCCACTCTGTTATTCAGAAAGAGTTTTACTGTGATTTGTATTTGTGGGCTGTGAAAGCTGTGTCAGTCGCAGCTAGGTGTCCAGAGCTAGTGTTTAAAACTGTATTTGCTCAGTATCTTTTGCTGTATTAGGCGAAAACTCCCTGCTGTCATCCACTAGGCGAGCCCTCAAAATAGCCGATCACCCACTGACTCCAGCATTAACTTTCCATGTGAGGAGCAATAGCCTCTTCCGCCTGTGCAGTGCATCTCGCCAAGCCGACTGGACACGGACCGTTGTCCTTAATCTCCCCTGACCTTCAGCAGTCTCAGCTCACATCAAAGAGAGACGTAAACCACAGGATAACACAGCCTGTTAGAGTAGTTAAGCCTCAGTTGAGTGTAAAAACAGCGCAAATTTAACAGAAGATGCTTGAGGGAAATAAAAAGATGGAAATTTAGAACATTTAAAGCTTTAAATAGAAGAGAGAAATAAGGAAAGAAAGAAAGAGAGAGATTGAGAGCGTGAAAGAGCAAGAGAATACTGATCGAGAGAAAGGAAATAAAAGGATAGAGAAGCAGTTGGGCCCACAAAATTGCCCTGCGTGTCTGACTCTGGGCCTACTGCAGAGATAAATAAACGCTATCATAAGATTTTTGTGACAAAAAACGCAGCAGTTTGTAGCAGTGTGACCATGTACCTCATAGGGAGTAAAGGTATTCAAATCAAACAACAGAGTAAACGACTGACACAGCGTTAAACCTGTGCTCATAAAAACACACACACTATCAAATATATTTTCACATTATTAGCATTTAATGATCTTTGTTAGGAACTTTAATGGGCATAATAATGATACCCTAAACCCCAATCTAAGAAAGTTTTCCGTAACGCCTTATAAAATTTCCTAGTGCGTAGATTGATTATGTCTTGCTTTTCCCTACTTACTGACACCCAGACATCCAATAAAAAGCACAATCGTGCAGGGTAATTTGCGTTCATGCTATATCTGCGTTTCGTGTTACTTACACTTATGTTGATGTGAAGGAGTTCTCAGCAGTAAAAAAGAAAGCCTGAGTTATTCAAGTCACTGGAAGAAGATCTTGTAAGGCCACCGGTATTGCTCTGTTTTTCTTGAAATACTGCCCCCCTGGAGAACTGCATATTTAGTAAGTGCCTTGCAGGCCTGGGCCAACACCGTCATCCAGAACAAAATGCTGCAGCAAAAGTCCCTGTGGAGAGGCTTGTGTACATTACAGGAGCTGAGACAGCATACAAAGCCTGAGGGTCAGGATAGGCCTACGTTCAAGATGAGGCAATTGTTTAAGGTCACTGGGATGAAAGCTGCTGTCTTGTTTTCCCCAAACCTTTGCTCGTTTTTTTTTACAGTCACTATCTGGTTTTTCTGTCCAGCTTTTTTTTTTTGCAAATTTCAAAATTGTAAGCAAATTGCCTAATTATTGGTCAAAAAAAGGCTCTACATGTGGCTTGTGTAAAAAGTCTGTTCTGTCGGTTGACTGTTCTAATAAATGGTGGCATATAGGATACATGTCATACATTTCGGTGCTATACCTAGATGCATCTAAAAATAAACATGGCCACTAGGTTTGCTGCAGTAGTCAGTGTTGATTGTGTTACTGGCGTTAAGCCGTAACACCAGTTATGACACTTGCCCATCTCACAATTTTTAGTAACTAAACTATATGGACAACCATGTGACAGTCAAGTTACTATTGAGTTTAATGCACACAGTTCTATAGGATGTCTTTGTTTACTGCAATATTACTCCACCAAATGCTCTTTTGGCATGACTGTGCATTTGTTGACATTTGTTGACCTCTAGAAAGACATGGTTTGTCAAGGTTGGAGTGAAAGAATTACAGAGTCCTAACTGCAAACCAAATTTACACCTTTAAGATAAACTGCACCCCAAACCTCAATCTGAGCTCACAGCCATGTTTAGAGGCTGGCTTAAAGCTTTTTTGGAATTATAGATGTTATTATAACGGCAAAAGTGGGGGAAATGGTAGCACAGTGGTTAAGGTGTTAGACTACTAATTGGAAGATTAGGGTTCGATTCCCAGCACCAAGTTACCACTGCTTGGCCCCTAAGCAAGGCCAAAACCAAATTGCCCAGTTGCATAAAAGAGATAAATTTAAGTCACTCTGAATAAGGACGTCTTACAAATGTTGTAAATGTGAATGCAGAAGAAGAACTGAAGCGGAAATGGAATGTTCAAAAAAGACCTGCGATAATAAAGTTAAAAATATATATATATTTTTTTTTTTTACTTGCTTGGATTGTTATCCATGAATATAATAAATTGTCAAGCTAACTTTACTACTATTTATGATTTGATAGCTCGAACTAGCACACATGTATAGAAGCATAGCTGCAGTACCTTGTAGACTTTTCTAAAATAGCTGCAATTTAAAGCATTCTGCAAAACAGTACAGAGACCACAGGCATTTATATACTCTTTCTTAGATAAAATGATGCAGGAAACTATGACCCTCGACCTGCGTTTTATTCGAAACACACAAGCAAAAATCAGACTTACACCCTTATTGGTAATGTGATTTAACATCAATTAATAACTGTAATTACTCAGAAATAAAAAAAAATCCCTTTTTCCTCCTCAATCTTTTTCTGAATCTGGAAGTGTGTGTGTCTTTGCTCTCAAGTTGTGTTCGGGGAAAAGACCAAAGTAGAAATCTCAAACACCTCCTTTTGCATAGCAATATGCCCCAATTCCTTTTATGCCACAAGTAAATTCTATCATTATACTATCTCTTTTTCCTCCTTACCCGCTTTCTCACACATTTTCTCATATCCTAGGAGAAGAAGCATCATTTAATTACACTGAGGGGGAAAAATTATTTGATCCCCTGCTGATTTTGCTGAGTTTTCCCACTGACATAGAAACAATCAGTCTATAATCTTAATGGTGGGTTTATTCGACCAGTGAAAGACAGAATAACAAAAAAAAAAAAAAAACATCCAGAAAAATGCATTTCAAAAAAGTTATAAATTGATTTACATTTTAATGAGTTAAATAAGTAGGTAATCCCCAATAAATCAGCAAGATTACCCTTTATTCCGTTAACATTTTATTCCCTTAATCTTTTATTTATTTAATCTTACATTTTTGTAAACCCTTTATTCCCTAAAAGGAATGTACGGATACGGAAATAAAGGGTTACGGGACTGTCTTAAAACAAAACATATAAACAATTATATGCTGTAATAACATGCCAGTAACATGTAATAACAGCCCAAAGTCACAATCTTACGTGAATCAAATAAATGCATAACTTACTTTAAAAAAAAAACTGAAGTTTTTTATTCTATGTACACATCAATATGCTAAAGACAGAGAAACAGGTTCTCAAATAAAAACACACCAACTGTAGTTTCTCATTTTTACTAATTTATTCTCGTCAATTTGTATTTATATTAAATACATCAGAAACTATGTAGGTGGGCACAACAATCTCTTTAGGGGCATAGCCCACTTGTGCTCCCCTTTGTTTCCCCCCTGCACGGAATGCTTAAAAGCTTAGCACATCACATGGTATTTTGATTAAGTCTAATAACTGTGGAAGTCTAATTAAGGGCTAAAGGTTTCTGAGGGTGTTCTTTGTCCCTGACTTTTTGTCTTATTCATAATAAACATAAGGAGAATAAGAACCAGACTTCCGAGAAAACGAGGACCAGAGAGAGGACTATGAAAGGGAGATAGAGAAGAAAAATGAAAGTGGAAACAGTGAAAAAAAACAGGAGCAGAGATGGATGGATCAGTGTTCTTTAGTTGGTGATGTGGCTGTGTACATCTGTGTCTGCACTTTGCAGTCCTTAGTTAGTGTCACACAGTGCTAGCTGGAGACAGGGGCTTGGCTTGTAGCCACTGTGGATTTTTTTTGCCTCCATACTGTTCTATACTCTTAGAAAAGAAAGCATTTTGATGTGTGGATGGTTTTAGGACAGTGCTTGGTACAATAATTGGTCCCATCAGTAGCTGTGGTCAGACTAGGTACGATCACACACACACACATAGGGCTATCATGTTCTCTGCTCATTGGTCAGGTCAGCGGCTCAGTTTTTTGTGTTTTTCTGTTTTTCTGTTTGTAGGAAATGACCTGTTTTTGGTGGCTGTGCATGAGCTGGGCCATGCATTAGGTTTGGAGCACTCCAACGACCCCACAGCCATCATGGCCCCCTTCTACCAGTACATGGACACAGAGAACTTCAAACTGCCTCATGACGATCTGCAGGGAATCCAGAAGATTTATGGTAAGAAGTGCAGTTTTTATCAAATCCGATTATGAGCTTATGGGTGAGCTTATGGGTGAGCTGACCACTACAGCTTACCTAGAACTGGAAAAGTACTAGACACAATTTCCATTTCCAAAATAACACGCTGGTTACACAAGTTATGTTACGCATTAAGACTGTGGTACAGGCAGCTGCTGTTACTAAAGAATCCTGACCAACACAGCAGAGACGTTGAACTCATTATTCTATTTGTCTGGTTTTAGCCAACTGATTTTTATTTAAAAAATCACAAATAGGAAATATCTGTTTAAAAACGGTCCTGACTTTCAAAAGAAAGTCTTATTTATCGATTTAGCAGAATAAAAGTTTTTTTTTTATTTTTTACTTGATTAAAGTTAAAGAACAAATAAATCAGAACAGAAACTTAAAAGATAAAAAGACTGTTTCCGCATTCGTTAAATATATAGTCAGAGGCAGTTAGGTCAGGGTAGAGCTTCACAAGGTTAGGGTTTCCTTTGACTTCTGCCCTCTTTCCCTGATTTCCTTTCTTCTCTACACTCTGCCCATCCTATCCAACTGCAAGTGCAGGTCAGACCTAGACTCCTTGGGCAGATGTCCACATCCTCTCTGCACTCTTTGCTCTTCCTCTCCTGTTTCCTTTCCAGCCTTTTTTCTATGGAGACGTCCATACACAGGATGAGGTCTGACGCAGAAGATCAGGGTGATAGATAATACTCATAAACAGCCTGCAAAGTGTCCTCACAAAGGCCATTTTCAAGCTCCATAAAGCAAAGTAGATATCTAGGTTACATTGTAACAGTGTGGCGCAAACCTAAGTTGTAAGAAATATCTCTAGATATACTCTAGAACAGGGGTCGATAATCGCAGCTCCGGAGCCGCATGTGGTTCTTTTAACCCTCAGCTGCGGCCTTATGTGACTTTGGAAAAAAATAATGAGAATAAATAAGAAGCACTTAATTTATATTTTATTTTAGTTAGCTTTTTTTATTGAATAAATTTTATTGAATGAGTGAAATCTTCCCTGCTGATTAGAGGCCTTTTCAGGACAAACAACAGTAATGCAGTTTTCCTCAAATCAAGCAGATAGCTTACATAGTGTAATTAAGTAATACATTTAAAGTAAATATTCACTCAAATTCAAGTCATTCACTTGTTTTGCTTTCCACCTAGTTTTAGACTGCGTGAACCAATACACTAAAGCAAAACAAATGTTTTCTTTACATGTCAGTGTGTTTTCATACACACTGAAGGTAGATATAAAGGTAGCTAGTAAAATGTTCTACAAAATAAAACACAATTCAAATGTTTTTAATTCTAACGCATCGATCTTCTTTGTAGGACCCCCAGACAAGATCCCTCAGCCTACAAAACCGTTACCAACAGCCCCTCCTCCACGCTCTCATCCACCCTCAGACCCCCGCAAACATGACCGTCAGACACGACCACCACGCTTACCTACGGGAGACAAACCCGCTCATCCCAACGCCAAGCCCAACATCTGTGAAGGCGATTTCAACACACTGGCTATCCTTCGCCGAGAGATGTTTGTGTTTAAGGTACTTCAATACTCGTTACTATAATTTAACATATGGACAAATTCTGGCCAAGTAGTACAGGCTATAAAGAGGAGCCTGTATTTTGAGATTTAACTGTCGGGCTATTCAGCATTCTAAAGACTGTATGGTGCAGCAGTTTCACCCAGGGTCTTCCCGTATGAAGGCCCTTTTCTTTCCCTACAATATAAACACCATGAGGTCGAACTGAATGACACACAGTATACACAGTCGTCAAAAACGGCACAGATCAGGCAATGTTACTAGTGCATGTGTGAGAGCAGTGTGTTTCACACGTGTTCCTTGCGTTCGCTTTCCTCCTGGTGAGCAACAGCAATGATCCTTTAAAATAGTGTCTTTTTTTGACCCTCTGAATCTACCATTTTTATAGCGGGTATAATGAGGGCTACAGGCTCTGGCTGTTATTTATTAAACTTTCCCGGAGTCAGCAGAACTCTGTTCACATGAAATACATTTCGTCTTCTAAATAAACTACTGAGCAGAGTGTGAGCCTTCAAGCCTTTGTGAAGTTTTCTGATCTGTGAGTCAGCTTACAACACCCTAACAACCCATAAAAACTCTCTTTAAAACCCCACAGTGTTATCCTGCTTTCTGCTTACAAAATCATTTACCTTTATTTTTACAAGGGTTATAAATAGTTGGAAATCATGTCTTTTTAACGCATTTTTGTTTAACTTGTTCTAAACTTGTGGCATCTCAGCCTTATATGAATATATGACTAATCTATCAGCAGAACACTGAGGACATTGAAACCCTGCTGAAAACGAGGTGAAAAAAGTTTCCGACTGATATTTGAGATTTTTAAATTGGCAGTTGTTGCTGTGGAAGCGGTTCTGTGTGGTTCAGCGAAGAATAAATCTGCAGGCAATGAAGCTGGCCTGCTTATCAATGTACATTTGTATCTCAAAACTTGAGTCTTTTCCTGTCTCAGCCCCTAGGCTGATGCATATCATGAAATTTCAAGATGCCTGAGAAAAAGCCAGGAATTGTAACTGTATGAAAAGGTAGATGTTTTATTATTTTTATTTTTTTACAGCCCACAGCTTAAACCACTTCAGCTATGGTCTTCAACATGGACTGATGAGAAATCATTAAAGGGTTTATGGTATTTGGTTATAAATTATTCTTGCTTTGGTTTGTTCTCACAGCTGGACTGAGGAGGTCAGTTCATTCTAGCTGTAATATTTATATACACTGCTCAAAAAAATAAAGGGAACACTAAAATAACACATCCTAGATCTGAATGAATGAAATATTGTCATTAAATACTTTGTTCTTTACATAGTTGAATGTGCTGACAACAAAATCACACAAAACTTATCAATGAAAATCAAATTTATTAACCCATGGAGGTCTGGATTTGGAGTCACACTCAAAACTGAAGTGGAAAAACACACTACAGGCTGATCCAACTTTGATGTAATGTCCTTAAAACAAGTCAAAATGAGGCTCAGTAGTGTGTGTGGCCTCCACGTGCCTGTATGACCTCCCTACAACGCCTGGGAATGCTCCTGATGAGGTGGCGGATGGTCTCCCGAGGGATCTCCTCCCAGACCTGGACTAAAGCATCTGCGAACTGCTGGACAGTCTGTGATGCAACGTGGTGTTGGTGGATGGAGTCAAGTCTGGGGAACGGGCGGGCCAGTCCATAGCATCAATGCCTTTGTCTTGCAGGAACTGCTGACACACTCCAGCCACATAAGGTCTAGCATTGTCTTGCATTAGGAGGAACCCAGGGGCAACCGCACCGGCATATGGTCTCACAAGGGGTCTGAGGATCTCATCTTGGTACCTAATGGCAGTCAGGCTACCTCTGGCGAGCACATGGAGGGCTGTGCAGCCCTCCAAAGAAATGCCACCCCACACCATTACTGACCCACTGCCAAACCGGTCATGCTGGAGGATGTTGCAGGCAGCAGAACGTTCTCCATGGCGTCTCCAGACTCTTTCACGTCTGTCACATGTGCTCAGTGTGAACCTGCTTTCATCTGTGAAGAGCACAGGGCGCCAGTGGCGAATTTGCCAATCTTGGTTTCTCTGGCAAATGCCAAACGTCCTGCACGGTGTTGGGCTGTAAGCACAACCCCTACCTGTGGATGTC
Source organism: Bagarius yarrelli (assembly GCA_005784505.1). Taxonomy (NCBI): domain Eukaryota; kingdom Metazoa; phylum Chordata; class Actinopteri; order Siluriformes; family Sisoridae; genus Bagarius; species Bagarius yarrelli. The sequence continues at coordinate 4,148,428 of VCAZ01000010.1, read as the reverse complement.
GGGCCCTCATACCACTCTCATGGAGTCTGTTTCTGACCGTTTGAGCAGACACATGCACATTTGTGGCCTGCTGGAGGTCATTTTGCAGGGCTCTGGCAGTGCTCCTCCTGTTCCTCCTTGCACAAAGGCAGAGGTAGCGGTCCTGCTGCTGGGTTGTTGCCCTCCTACGGCCTCCTCCATGTCTCCTGATGTACTGGCCTGTCTCCTGGTAGCGCCTCCATGCTCTGGACACTACGCTGACAGACACAGCAAACCTTCTTGCCACAGCTCGCATTGATGTGCCATCCTGGATGAGCTGCACTACCTGAGCCACTTGTGTGGGTTGTAGACTCCGTCTCATGCTACCACTAGAGTGAAAGCACTCAAAAGTGACCAAAACATCAGCCAGAAAGCATAGGAACTGAGAAGTGGTCTGTGGTCACCACTTGCAGAACCACTCCTTTATTGGGGGTGTCTTGCTAATTGCCTATAATTTCCACCTGTTGTCTATTCCATTTGCACAACAGCATATGTGAAATTGATTGTCAATCAGTGTTGCTTCCTAAGTGGGCAGTTTGATTTCACAGAAGTGTGATTGACTTGGAGTTACATTGTGTTGTTTAAGTGTTCCCTTTATTTTTTTGAGCAGTGTGTGTGTGTGTGTATGTATGTATGTATGTATGTATATATATATATATATATATATATATATATATATATATATATATATATATATATATATATAGAATAGAATATATTTATATATTTGTAGTTGGGTCGACAGTCCAGAGCAATGGAGAATGTGTGAAAGAGGTAAAGAAGCGAGTACAGGCAGGTTGGAATGGGTGGAGAAACGTGTCAGGAGTGATGTGTGACAGGAGAATATCAGCTAGAATCAAGGAAAAGGTGTACAAGACAGTGGTGAGACCAGCAGTGATGTATGGTTTAGAGACAGTGGCGCTAATGAAGAGACAGGTGGCAGAGCTGAAGATGTTGAGGTTTTCTTTAGGAGTGATGAGGTTGGACAAGATTAGGAACGAGTTCATCAGGGGGACGGCTCATGTTAGAGGTTTTGGGGAAAAAGTCAGGGAAGCAAGATTAAGGTGGTTTGGACATGTACAGAGAGGGGATAGTGAATATATTGGTAGTAGGATGTTAGAAATGAAGCTACCAGGCAGAAGGCAAAGAGAAAGACCAAAGAGGAGGTATATGGATGTGATAAACGAGGGCATGAAGTTAGTGGGTGTCAGTAAAGAGGATGTAGAGAATAGGGGTAGGTGGAGACAGATGATTCGCTATGGCGACCCCTAAAAGGGAACAGCAGCCGAAAAGGAAGAAGAAGAGAAGAAGTTGTGTTGCTCAGACAATCCTAGTTATTGAATGAACCTAAAATGAAATCCATTTCAATTATTAAAGTTAACATGTAGGCATTTAATGCATTCTACTTTTTTGCTTAACGAAAACCCAAATGTATTATTATTGTAGATGCTTGATTATATAATTTATGCTCTAATTATACTATTAATTAATACTATTATTTAACCCTCATCTTCTCCTGCTAATAAAAGCATTTTCTGTATTATTTTATTTGATTTTGCAGTATAGCAACATGGCTGTGGATCCTTAAAAGGCTTAAAATATCTTAAATTACATTTTTCTTAAGAGGTCTTAAGTCTTTCTAAATTCCAATTCAATAGGTTTTACATTTTTTGGTTACGTTACCTCAAAAAAGTACCACAAAACCAAAAAAAAACACCCAATGACTGTTTAGGATCATTGGACAGACTCCCCCACCACCACCACACACACACACACACACAGAGTTATTGCGTCATCAGAGAGAATTGAGGTAGCAGGTTAACTACAGGTAGCTGCAATGGCTAAATGCAAGTTTAATGAGAAATGGATTGAGAATGATAAATTCTCCTGGTGACTGAAGACTGGTGCCTAATAAGGTATACGAGGCAAACTGCAGCTTGTGTCAAAGACAAATGGATACAATGGGCATTTAAGCATTGGAATTGCATATGCAGAGTGGGAAGAGGAGAAGAGAAAAAGAGGAGAAGAGAGGAGAAGGGGTGTATGTGCATTTATTTTCATCGCAGGTTTAGTGGTTTTAAATTTCATGTTTAATATTAAAAATGTATTAAAAAGTTTTCATTTTAACTTGTTATACTCTGTGGACGCCATGTATAATTGTACAGGGTATTAAGTTGAGCTTATATGTGTTATCTAGAAAATCCTTTTCTAAAACATGGTCAGGAAAGAAGGTCAGTGGTGGTTGAAGTTTACATTGCTGACCCTACCTCATCAAACACTCACCCCCCATGCTGGACATTAAAACAAACCACAAAAGGCACAGTCACAGTTAAAGCACCACCAGGCAGAGAAAAAGTGGGGAAGAGACAACAAAAGAGAAAAAGCACACTCCACCAGAGCCGCAGTTTCTCCTCCAGACTATAAGATCAAAACTTCAAGTCTTTCTTTCTCCTCCCACAGAACAAAATTAATTAATTCGCTGTGGCCTAAAGATGGTGGGACATTAATTAAACATAAGGTCCATTCCTCTTGAGGCTCTCTTTAGAAGCGTGGGGTATGTGATAGTGAGTGATGGTGAAGTGTTGAAAGTCCTGTAGCTCTCTTTTAACTTTGTTCCTCTGTGTTGTGCGGTAGAGTAGTTTTAACTGGGTCCTTATTAAACATCCAAGTTTGTCACTACAAGCAGACCGTTTTTATTCATGCTCTTTATATATACAAAGGGCTCTGGAACTCAAACCCTCTTATTCTAACGAAGTGCTTTTTCTTCAGAGGTTAGAGATTTTGTGCTCTCTAATTAACACAGTTGAAGCAGGACTGTTGATCAGTTCATGTATTGGTAAGGCCCTGGCACATGGACAAACACAAACTTGTTTTTCCATTTCATTTTCAGATGTACATGCAATAAAACTTAAAAGGCAAAAGCACTTTTGGCAAATACAGCATCCACATGGCGTTCAACTGTGCGCCAATCCATCCGTGTCAAAACTCTCTCCATAATGTTTCCTCTTCTTAAATTCTTTGTCAGCAAGTTGCAGATATATGATCCTTATGATCAGCCAAGAGAAAGAGATCCTACAGGCGTACATCTGGCTTATGTGATTACCATGCATAAAGTTACTTCTCCACACACTAAACCCCTGCTTCTTGCTTTAGGGCTTACACACCCCATTTCCCAAATGCCTGATTTAGATGGCCATTGAAAGCTTCTTCTTTCCTCAGGGTGAGACTAGCTCTTGGGTGGTGCATGCCCACTAAATAAAATCACCAGCTGTTGATTGTTCAAAAGCTTTGCAGTTCTGGCCACACTTTCTCCATGTCCTTTTTACAGTTGTGTTGTCATGTCTAGAATCAGAGCAACTGTTTACATTAGTGTGGTCAACCATCTTTCAGCATCTCTCCCATACTTTCTTCTCTGATCTCTTCAGATAGTTCTCTCCTCTTAGCCCCTGCTTAGAAGTGTGTATTTGAAGTGTCTAAGTGTGACATTGTGCTGGCAGTATGTTGTTTGATGTAGCTCAGGTATGTGCTGAAGGATTGTCTCTTGCGCACTCCAGTGCTGAGAGCCCACCTGTTTTTTGGGGGGTTTTTTTATGCTATTGGAAAAGCTTATCTTATGCACTGCGTGGGTCTTTCATGTCTCTTCATCCCAGCAGGCTGTGTCTTACTATGGGATAAGTCTAGCAGACACACTTCTGAAGACCTGACATGGGTTCTTCTTTGCTAACTTCCCTTTGTGCTTGTTAGCGTGCCTCTGTTGGCTTTTTCCTAAATCTACTCTTCTATGTTTGAATAGCATAGAGCTGTAATTTCAATAACAGTAAGCAACGAGGAAACGCACAACTTGAATGGATGTTTTTCTCAATTCAATTGAAATGATGTGTGATCCTAGGCAGAGGTTGGTAGTGCATAAGTGTGTATCGTTAATATAGTGGGTTTGCTAATAAGTCACTAGCCCTAGCATGTAGTATGTCATTGAACGTCCAGTTTAAACACTGATTTTTGTGAATTTCGACACATACTACAGTTTTTCACCATGACTTTGAAGGTGTGATAGTTGATTGTCTTCAGAAACACTTTTCACACACCAATAGCAAATATTCCATTAAGTGGTCTAAATGTATTTATATGTATTCATATATTCTGTGGAATGTGTAGCCCTTTATATTAACGTTTTTGAATTGAGATAAAAAGTACTAACCTCCGAAGAGTGTCTGTCCCTTTGTCTGTGTTTCACTAAATCCTATCCTTTGCGTGCTTACACATAAACTTCACCCTGATTTATTTTGGATTTTGGTGGACAGGCAGGCACCGGTTCTTAGTTTCTTTGGATTTGCGGTCCAGATTATAAAGCCAGTGTATGGGTAATAGTAGCCCGGGTGCTCTAAACAAAGGAATTATAAAATGATATGTATTGTGTGCCTCTCTGTGAAAAAGTTCGTGTTGTTACTGTGGGTGCTTGATTACTGAGTGCTAGTTGAATTTGCCCTCATCACGGTTTGGCTAAGCACTTTGAGGGAAGGAGGAAGAGAGGCACTGCATTTTCTTTTTACGGACAGGAAAGAAAGAAAATGGTTCTGATTTCACAGTTTGATCTGTTTTCAATTACACCAGCGTGTTGTACTAGAGAAAACGCTGAACCACTGAAATCAATCAGTGCTTTTGAGTCACAATGGGGCCTAGGAGGGGTTTTCTGTCCAACAGCTGCACTAGAAGACACAGCTCACTGGAGAACATTGTGTACATTGTATGTGCAAGTAAAAGAGTTAAGAACTCAGTGATGGGCATGAGGTTGCTGCTGCGTGAAAAGGTTCTCCTTATATTGATGCCTTTTCTTTCGTCCTATAGTTTAATAGCTTTAAGTTCACTTATTGGACTAAGGATGAAGGTTAGCTTTACAGATGTGTGCACTGTATTCCAGTGCCGCAGCTGCCTGAAGTGAGCCTGAGGGTGCAGCATATATCTGAGCCATAATGGCTTCTCCAGCTTAGTGCCCTTCCTGTGAGTCTTGGCTTACACTTCATATCTTAAGGTTACTGAAATCCCTGATGATAAAGCACACCTTTAAGGATAATGTCCACTCAGTGGTGCAGGAAGTCAAAACATCTTTTTGTTTATGCAGTCCATTTTTATTGTATAACGGAAAGCAGCGTAAGGGGAAATAAAAGGCTGTGGCAAGTAATTAACTATTGTAACATTCACACATTTATCATAACTTTATAGCATTTGACATGTCAAAGAGAGTTTTTTCCACATGCAGGAATTTTAGTGAAGGAAATAATGTCTTGCTTGTTAAGCAATTTCTGATTCCCATGAATTTGATATGTGTGTTAATTTAGTGCAAAGCACATTTCATGTTTTTGATATGCATTAACCCTACAGCCTTCTGTCAGTTGTGTTTACTACTAACAGCGGAGAAGTGAACCTGCAGCTCACCGCCGGCTCCATTAACATTTAATGTGAAGGAAACTATATGTTTTACAGCTGCCTTTGTATACTTGTGTTTGGCAACCGCTTGCCTCACTGCAATACATCATCCCAACAAGAACTGACAGCGTGTCATCTCAGTTGTCACATCCTTACTCGCCAAAAGGGGCATGGATGCATCGAGTCAGTGTCCTTCAAAAAAACATCTAGCATTTTTCTCTTTTCATTTAGTCTTAGTTCCATATTTCAGTGTGTTGAATCGGGAATTATGGGTGTTAAATGACAACCTCCCTGATAAGTTTCATGTAGGCTTTCTGCTCATTTAGGAGAGCAGCTGTGCTATAATGAGGTCAGACTAGATGAAACTCTAGCGGGAGAGGAGAACTGGGAGATTGTACACATCCCTGGCTCTGCACAGCAGTCTGGAGTGTTAATGAGATGGTCTGAGGTCTGAAAAAGGAGCGCTGTTGATTCATTGCTCAGTGTATTCCCTAGATCTGCAGAATCCCTTTAATGAGTATCAGATAGGCTTCCTTACATCTTGATTGGCTGTGTTTCTGATGCACTAGTTATTTGCGTTCACATACATCGCTTTTAACTTGTTTGATTATATTTTAATGGATCTCTCTTTCAGGATCACTGGTTTTGGAGAGTCAGAGACAACACCGTTATGCCAGGCTATCCCATGCTCATCAACGTGTTCTGGAGAGGTCTGCCAGCCAAGATAGATGCCGTCTACGAGAACAGCGAGGGCAAGTTCGTCTTTTTTAAAGGTATGAACAGAAGCCAGACATCCAAAGAGCACATGATTGTGTGGTGTTTGGGCTTGGGTTAAAAGCAGTAATCAGGCTAGCAGGAGTGGAAAGATTAGCGTTATGATGAGCTGTAACCTTATTTTCCTTGGAACAAGAGCTGCTAAAAGAACAATGCCTTACAGGAAGGGAATTAAAGTGAAGGGCTTTAGCTACAAAACACGTGTATGACTAACTGAAGCAATTTTACACTTACTCTCTGACGGTGAAGTCTGTTCTAAAGCGCGAGTGTAGATGTAAATAGTTTCAGGCCACAAACCGCATCTGCATGTCTTTTAATTTGCCTTTAATCTTCTCAAAATCACTATATTTATCCTTGATCTGTTTCAAAAACATCTCGCAGGTAAATATTTTACTGTATGTCCAAAGGGACATGTATTCAGTCAGTTCTAGCAAATAACGGATGAGAGTTTATAGATACCTAATGCAAGAGAGAGAAAGACAAGTGAGGGAATTGAAGATGAACTTAATCTTCATCTGATGGATTTTTCTATTTTAAATGTCTCTCATACCACATTTTACAATCGAATGCTGTCCCTTGCAAGTCATTGGCTAGATGTAGCTCCCACACACTGGTGATGGGGTGCAGAGCCAGGCAGAATGATCTCATTTGGTTTGCAATTCGCCATTACTGCTGATGAGTTTCTCTTAATGAGCTCCTTTCATCTTAAGAGTAGAAGTCTCAGACATCCTGTCATCCGTCCTCTTTATTTTATTTTTTTTATACAATTTTATTTTATTTTATTATTCTTTATTTTATTTTAACTTTTTTTACAAAGTTGTGTTCTACACACAAGCACACACGAGCATTGACAAATGCCAATCATCCAACATCTGTCAGTCATGTATATCCATACCAACAGCAATGCTTGTGCTTGTGCTGGAGTGCATTCCAGTAAACTTTAACCACAGGTATTTACTCCAGAAGTTATTTATTATTGGATGGTTTGAAGAAGACGCTTGTTTAGACTGCTGAATACAGCAGTCACTGTTACAATCAATTCTATAGCAAATTGCACCAGCTTCGGTATCTGTCAGATGGGGATGGTAACATTACACACAGCAATGCAGTGTATTGGAAAATGAGAAGTGACTTCTATTTTCGTGTGCATAACATCTGGTTAAATGTCTCTTAGACCATGTCCTGTGGTTTGAGCAGTCAGATTTGAAATCTTTTATCATTTTATCACTAGTGCAATAACATAAATTAGTCATTTAAACACTTATTTAGATTTTTTTTTGTATCTGGTTATACTGTATAGTCCTGCTATGCATAATGCTTGAAATAACCAAGTCTAAATGGCGTCAATATTTTTTACTTCATGCAGTTAAGCTAATTTTAGATGTTGTAGCATTGATTATTGTTTTTAAATTCACAAAATTTTTAAGCCTGGCAGCAGAATTTATACTTAATTTTCTTGGTTTTCATATTGTGTTTCATGTAAAATTCATGGATAGAAGTTAAACTAATTAAAGGGAGAAAACAAATTAAGGTTTATTTCAAACATCTCCTTCGCTCTCACTGACAGTTTTTTCAGCCTTAAGGCTTCACATTTGTTCGATTCTAGAATTCCCTTGACTTCTGTACCATAATCAACACATTCATCATGACCGCGTCCTGTCTCCTACAGTATTGCTAAAGCTGATCATCTACAACAGACTTTTTCTAAATTTCCTTTCCCCTAAAGCGCTGTACAATATGGAAGTATATTGCAGACGATTTTCAAATGGAATCGAAAAGTGTTTTTGCAATTGCATTTGCAATATGTGGACGCTTAAATTGTGACACAATCTAAGCACAATAGCAAAAATTTGGGATTTTTTTTGGGAGGGGGGGGGTGTTGGTAAACACATCTTGAAGGAGAAAACTAAAAAGGAATTAGAAACCGCTTGTTCGCATTTCCAAAGCTTCACACTGAAACCTGTCAATCAGTAGCAGGAGTGGGACTAAATTATGGGGCACTAAAATTTAATGCTTTTAGATTTTTTTTTTTTAAAGTTTTATTTGGTAACAACATGTTTAGGAGATTCAAAATGATGTCAGCAAATATTAATGGTATTTCACCTCTTGGCCATCCACTATAAGTGACTTAACTCCCGAATACAAACACGCTTCATAGTATAGTATAGTTTCACCCTTGACACTGATTGGCAGGTTTTAGTGTAAGTCAGTCTCGGTGCGTTCACAAAAGAAAAACGCAAACGGTTTACTATTGTGTTTGGATTATGTCACAATTAACACATCCACATATAAAAGACTCAATTGCAAATGCACTTTTCAATTCCTTTAGAATATTGTCCATAATATACTTTCATAGGACAATGATATGCTCTCTTAAATGCACTGATAAGAACTAAAGATGATTGACGTATGTGTTTGTCTGTCTGCGTTGACATGTGTTTGGCTTCAGTTAAAATGAACAGTCATGGCTACACTGCCTTGGCTTTTTACACAAATTTAAACACACACTTGAGCTTTTATTATTTCTACAGCATACTTTTGAAGTCTGGGGAATTCTGAAGAGATTTGGTCATTTGGTCATCTAAAAATGTGCGCACACACACACACACACGCACACACACAGACCCACACAGAGCTTGAGAGGCCCCCAACCCTTTGTCTGGTTTGTGTCTAGCCTCCAGGGCTTTTTGGCAAAGCAAAGTTGACCCTGCCGAGAGGAGCTTGAGAAAGCCCCCAGGTGCAATGATAGGCATTTCCTGTTTCAGAGGAAATGGTATAGACTCTGTCCATGTACTCTCTTATATGGCAGTTTTTACTGTTTTAAGCCAGAACTGATACGTCTTCATGCTTCCAGGAAAACACCCTAGTTTCTAAAAAAAAAAAAAAAAAAAAAAAAAAAGTGTGTGTTAGTAATGTGACCGCTTACAGTAATGGAGAACTTCCTCTGCAAGCCTCTCAAACCCCCTGATATTTAAAAGTGTATGTTTTAATGGTTATAAACTAAAAACGCTCTATTAAAACGCCTCTGGTGGAAAATTGTTAAACAAAAATGTTTAGCACAATATTACGTAATTAAAAGAAATTTGGTATCAGTAGTGACTGTGCCAGGCAGGGTGCTAGTCTTTTGCCAGGGTTTGCTAAGAGTGAGAATGATTTACTATAAAGACAGGAAATATAAAAATAAACTAATAAACTGAAAAGTGATTTAGATGGAATTGCTCAGTATACTCGGTATAACTGGGAATTAAGATAGAGCTGGTAAATGACATGCAGAGTTTTTTGGGAGTTTGTTGTGGTAAATGCTGAACTGCAGCTAGTCTTACTTGGCAAGTACACTATACTAGCATACAGTACTAGCAGTGTTGCATAATAGTGTTTTATTTAGGCTTTGACTTTGACTTTTGGCTTTGAATTTAGGGAGACAGTTCTGGGTGTTCAAAGACACCATACTCCAGCCTGGCTACCCAAAGGACATTTCCATGTTTGGAAACGGCATGCCAGCTCAGAGTATTGAGACTGCCGTCTGGTGGGAGGACGTAGCCAAGACTTACTTCTTCAAAGGAGACAGGTGTGTGTAGGGGGGTGGGGGGGCATCTTAATCTACAAATCTGCTGTTTGAGTAGTGTATGTATGTGGTTTGACCACATTTCTGTGGACTAATTGTTTCCATGCAGATATTGGAGATACAATGAGGATATGCGGACCATGGATCCGGGATACCCAAAGTCCATAGCGGTGTGGAAAGGTGTTCCAGATTCTCCTCAGGGTGCCTTTGTGGACAAATCTAATGGTACAGTATGTTCCTTTCACTAATTGTTGCTAAATATATTTAGCCAACAACCTACTAGAGTCTCCCTTATCTTTTGTGCTGGTGTTGGGCCCGGTGTAGAGCCTCGCTTAAGCTGTCCTGTTTTTGTTCTTTTTAACTGCACAGCTTAAACAAACCACATGGGGTAAATTTTGTCCTCTTTTTTTATACCTCTTTTGATTGGCTGTCGAAAGTGAGCGTTGTAAGTCTCATTGGCCAAGCTTATTGCTAGAGGTGTACAGTTTGAGAGCCACATGCGTGCCATCTGTCCTCATCTTCTCCTGCCAGAACTGCACAATAGCTTTAGCATTCATCAAAGCATGAAGGGTGAATCAATATTGCAGGAAAATCATTTGGTTGAGCACACCATCAATGCAGTTGCTGGCTTTTATTCAACCACTGGCTCTGCATATGACCCCAATGGCACAGGGAACAGAAAATGTACCTTAAATGTTGGCTATTTTTATTTCCACCAATTACAGATTCTGATAGTGAAACTATGCTAACTAGGTAAACTAGGTAGCATATTGAGCATTCAGTGTTCAGCATTTATCTTATTTCAAAATATACTGACTGTGACGTACTCCTAAATATTCTTAAGGTCTATAGCATGAGCAGCAAATTTTTTCCGGTAAAATGTGAACCGATAATACCCTCAATTTCAGGCATGAATAGGAGTATGAAATTCCTCAATGCTTTGATCAAATATGTTTTTTTTAAAGCCTCACACACTCTATTGTCACCACAATCGGATGGATTTCGGTGGCTTCAAGTTTTTTTTGGCTTCCGTTTTCCTCGAGAATGTAGATGAATAACGCATGTGGCGAGGAAGGACGAGTGCAACCAGATTGTTTTGCTGAGGATGTCATAAGCTTACATTTACTTTATTCACCAGGGACCTGGGGTAGCGCTCTCATTTCTCCACATACAACAGATCTGGAAATATAGGCTAGTAGGCTAAAGTTATTCAGATGACAAAGCAAATCTTGCGTACAGGAATGACAATGAAATACAGACAGAGTTGCTATAATTATGGTTAGGCTTCTTCCTGACATGACATAGTGTCTGTGAATGTTTTGCAGGTTTCACATATTTTTACAAAGATAAAGAGTACTGGAAGTTCAACAATCAGAGGCTGCGGGTGGAGCCCGGCTACCCACGCTCCATTCTCAAGGACTTCATGGGCTGTGATCTGATGCCCATCGACCCTGAACACTTCCCCACTGAAGACGTGGACATCGTCATCAAGCTGGACAACGAGGCCAGCACAGTGAAAGCCATCGCCATTGTCATCCCATGCATCCTGGCACTGTGTCTGCTGGTCCTGCTCTACACCATCTTTCAGTTTAAGAGAAAGGGCACACCACGCCACATACTGTACTGCAAGCGCTCCATGCAGGAGTGGGTGTGAGACAGAGCCCTGCCCAGGCCAGCCCCCTTTACTTCCATCCCCCTCTGGCAGATGTTGTGGTGGTACAGTCCACCTTAAACCTGCGAATGGCCCCGATCTCCCTCTGTCTTGCTCCATTACTCTGAGGAGCAGAAAGGGTCTTTGCCTAAATCTACCCCCCTCCAGGAGAGGAAGGGTGCATCATTTTTACTCCCTTTCCCTTTCCTTACAGCTCAGTGCACCTGCTTTAAGACTAGGGAAAGTTTTTAGATCAGACTCCTATGGTGCATTGACGTCCTGCATCAAATCAGGTCTTAACTGTTAAGTGGGGAAGAAGCTGAACGCTAAAGCCCTAAGTTTTACTCCCAAATGCACGCTTGATAGAGAGAAAAAAAAGAGAAAATTGTAAGTTACTTGAAATCAACAAATTCATCTTAACATTTCCCTTTTCGTTTATTTTTTTTTAAATCCACAAATACTATTTTCAACCAGATATATTCACAGTAATTCCCTTTAAGCACTCCTGCAAAAAAAAGTGTCCAAACCAAATAAATCCTTTTCTCCGAAAAAGATTTTTTATACTTATTATTTTGTAACTACTTTCTTTTTCACTAGTTTCTGTTTCCTCCCTGCTACTAAACTTACAGTGATATGGAGTAGGTAATTAATGACTGTTCTGGCAGTCTGTCTCAAAAAAACAGGGGCCAAAATTTTCTGCAATATTTTTTAACAGCCTTAATTGTAGATCATGTTTTTATTTTCTTGTTTGGTCTTTTTTAAACTTTGCCTCATCTGCAAATCAGTGGGTGGTGTCTATTGCATTGCTACCTTTGTCCTTTATTTTATTGACCAAGTTTGCCACTGCACGGTTCTGCCAAGTCACTGGAAGCAGTAGCGTGCCCTTAAAGTGAAACATGTCAGTGAGAGCAGTGGAAAAGTTTCTCTTTTCTACATCAGCTAATGTCTTACTGCTACTATCTGATGCGCTCTGTCAGTATATCAGTCAGATAGTGCTTTAGAGAACAACTCGTTTGTTTCCTTTCGTCTGCTCTGCAGAAGAAGACGGGAGTGCTGGTGCTCCCGTCTGAATGAAACTCTCAGTCAGCAGAGTGTGTGTCAACTTTTCTGGACTGACTCGTTTTGGTGGGTAGTGTTGAAATCCCAAAGCCTTGGCGCACACTGCACATGGACAAGAGCATCTCAGGACACAACTCAGCTAGCGCATACGAGCATTCACATCCATATTTGTTTCCTCTGTCTGACTACAGAGGATGAAAGAAAAGAAAAAAAGTGTGACGGTCATGGTAGGTTAAAAAAAAATCTGGATGGAACCAGAACTGTTAATACGCCTCGCGGCATGCAACTTAACTCAGCCTATTGCATTGAAAGGACTTGTTCTGAAACTTCGAAATATACAGTACCTTGCTTGCAATTGTCTTTTTATTTGTTTTTCTTATATTCTTGGTACAATAAAGGACAAAAAAAAAAAACAGTGATCTTAACCTCAAGGTACAAGTGGTACTCAAAAGAGCTGAGCAGTCATCAGGAATTCTTATTTTTGGCTGATCCTGGTCATGAGAGGTCTCTTGATTTGTTACTAATTCATTCTAACTGACAGAAACTGTCAAACATGTTGTTGCTCTTTGGCCAGCAGTGTTTGATTATAGGTCTGTATCACGCTGATGTTCTCTTTTATATTTGTTGAAAAAAAGAGACAACACTATGTACGATTCCTAATAGGACGAGGGACCAGTCCTGACAAAAAAATAAATTGATTAGTATAACAGAAATTGCTTTATGCTTTTTGCTTATACATATGCACTTTTTATCAAAATGCCTAAAACAAAACGCAGTTTGTCTTCCTTAAACTGCCTTTGCTTTTTTTGTGCTTGTTTATTCTTAACCAAAGTGCCTATTCCATCCACTTCCTTTGTTTTGGGTTTTTTTCTTTCATTCTTCATGTCTGTTTCTCACTATTGTGTGCATGTGTATGTTTGTATACATGTAGTCCATGTGTAAAGCTCTATACTTCTCAAAAATTTCAAGAAAACAATCATTATTAGAAGAAAAAGTCCCAAATATTAGTGTCTTGGTGGCAGATGATATCAAATGATATAAATGGAAAGATGGACAGACCTGCTGCTTTGTACTGAGAGCTCAATTAAGACTCAATCTCAAGTGTGCTTACATGGGCTGCACAAAAAAATAACTGTAAATGGGTATTTTCCCCCAAACCTACCGTAGCACTTGATCCTAGACCTTTGGCATGTTGCTGTTTTCACCTTACACCTAACCAGTGCTGTTGAACACCTTTTCCTGTTTTTATTGTCAGGAAAACTAACAATTGGTGCTAATTTAACCTACACTGATAACATAATCTTGTGGTGCTATTCTCTTTTCTAATTCAGTATGGATTTAAACTTGAGGGACTGTGACCTAAGCAGGAATAATCCACTTTATTTTAACACTAATCCATATTTGTATGTTGGTGTGTTGTCTGATGAACCACAGTTAGCAGTTTTAATATTAAATTCCTTAAGGAAATCTTTATTTTAATTCAGTCTTAATATCAGTTTGCATATTAGTTCATGTTTTAATAGAAAAGCACAGAAAAAACGACAAGCTTAGTAACTTTGCCTACATCTGGTGTTTTGTTGTTGGTTTCCAATCGTCCAGTTCATTTTTACACACCAGGCTGTGTCTGTTTCAGATCTCAAGCCTTGATGCTCTCAGCTCATGTTCTTTGTCATGACTATATCTAAACCTGTATTATAATGCATTCATACTCATTACATACCAGTTAAAATAACAGATAGGTTAGAAAAACGGCGACAAACGAAATCATTTTCTACATTCTTTTCTTATATATTTTTATTTTCATTCTGGCATCATCCTGGCATGTTTTTGTGATATTTCATCATTAATTTCACTGATCAATAAACACATTTGAACATATTTTTATGAGTCATGATTGTTTGTATATGTATATGCATCTTTGCGTTTTATTTCCATCTCCATATCATTTGTAATCATGTGGTTTCATCTTCTTTTGCCTTACTCACTTTTTGGATAACTGTTTTCAGTCTTTTTCTTCTTCTTTTCTCCTTTCGGCTGTTCCCTTTTAGGGGTCACCACTGCGACTCATCTAGTTCCACCTACCCCTATTCTTTACCTTCTCTTCACTCACACCCACTAACTTCTTCATGTCCTTGTATATCAAATCCATATACCTCCTCTTTGGTCTTCCTCTTTGCCTTCTGCCTGCTAGCTTCATTTCTAACATCCTACTAACAATATATTGGCTATCCCTCCTCTGTACATGTCCAAACCACCTCAATCTGTCGTCCCTGACTTTTTCCCCAAAACCTCAAACATGAGCCGTCCCCCTGATGAACTCGTTCCTATTCCTGTCCAACCTCGTCACTCCCAAAGAAAACCTCAACATCTTCAGCTTTGCTACCTCCAGCTCTGCCACCTGTCTCTTCCTCAGCGCCACTGTCTCTAAACGGCTGGTCTCACCACTGTCTTGTACACCTTTCACTTGATTCTATTTGATATTCTTCTGTCACACATCACTCCTGACATTCCTGGATAAAAGTTTTCAGTCCCACTCTTTAATGTTGGTCCCTTATACAAATATTATTCCCACATCACCATAATTAAGTCTTAACTTAATGGGGTTTTTATACCCTTTACCCCTGAGGTTGGTCCACTTATGTCTGTGTATGAACATTAGTGTTTATGAGCAGCAGAATCTCTCCGTATACAAGCAGAGGGGAATGAAGTGGCAGAGGTTCACTGAAATGATTTTTAACTACAGTGGGAAAATTAGCTCCATTAATCGCCGTATTGACTCTATGACACAGCTTGCTCTCATCACACACCCCACTGTGTTTTAGTTACCATTATTGTAGTGCAGCTTACGTTCACTCAACAGGCTTATTTATTAGAATATATGTTTAAAGATGGTATTTGGGAAGGCTTTAGACACAGAACGTTAATAGGGATGTGTTGAAAATGTGCTTTCTATCGGTTTAAGCTATGTTCAGGTTACCTTAATACAGGTGTTTTTTTAGCTTGTGTCAACAACAATAACAAAGTTTTAAAATGTTGTCCTATCAGAAAAGTAATTCAGTCATTAAGCAGTGATGAAATAGCTTGACAGAACCTTTTAAATAGCCAAATCTCACAGGCTGTTTAAATTTTTAGTTAATTGCTTATATAATGTATGAATATAGTAGCTGTCTCACTATGTAATACAATCCAACACACAAATAGAATCAATAGCCAAGCCCTTTATAACCTAGTTGCCATTAAAGAGATTTTTAGACATACATTAAAGGTACCAAGCAGTTCTTTTATTAATTTTTAGCATGTGATCAGTTTTATGCAAAAATAAAAATTCTTTCCACCTGTAAAAATGGTTTCTAGTTCTGTAGGTTCATTCAGACTGCAGACCCACTTAACCTCCTAGAAACTACCTCCACCCTCTGTTCTCTTTTGGTAAATAAATTATTCAATTTTACTTAAAGCTGACCAAAGAGGATGGATGAGAAGCTGGGAACCAAGCACTTACAAAAATAACAGAAAAGAACTGAGAATAAAACACACTAAAACACGATAAAACACACATTTTAGAGCGATGCCTACTCAATGAACAATGTAAACCCTGAATGCAGAATTCAGAGATTATATCACAAAACTAGTATCTTTAATATTGTTTGTTATAGTTTTCGCCACACTCTTATCCAGAGTGATGTACAAAAAAGTTTTCAAGTTTCTATCAAAATCTTTGCTAGATCACAGACTAAGAATACAGTGAGTCTGAAAGCTTTGGGTAAAGAGAAGCAACAAGCAAACGGTTTAGGTATTTCAGAAACAGGTAGAATTTCACCCATCAATCGAAGACATTCTGTGGCTGGTCTGTTTTGACATTGATGGGAAATTCCACAACCTCAGTGTCAAAACATTTCGATTTATAATGATTTGGTATCCAGTGGGGAAACTTGTGTTAATGGTTTATTCTAACCGTGTCACCATGTCAGCTTTAGAGAAAATCTTCATAATAAACATAAATGTGCTGCACCTCAGTAATAAAATGTACCCGATTCTTTAATCTTATTCTCTGCAGTTTAGCATTTGATTTAGAAATGATATACAGCAGCCAAATGTCCCTGTCACATCATTATTTAAGATCCAGAATAAGCTGAACCCAACACAAACAACAGTAAATCATTTGCTACCCTTTAGTTGCTAATTGGGTATTACCCTCTGATAACGCTTTTGTGATTAGTGTGATAAATGGAGAGCAACTACTCAAGCACTTTCTTTTTAACTAAGCAAAGTCAGCATTCTGTTTCAGAGTTTTTTTAGACTGCTAAATGTGTTCTGTCTTAATGAGTGCGATTTAAAACATTAACAAACATCATGCACTACCTAAAGTGGAAAAAAATCTGTTCAGAGTTAAATCTGTTAATAATGCCTTAACAAAAACAACATAAGCACATAAATTGTGTATTCTATTATGGGGTTTTTTTTGTGTGTGTCTGTGTTTAAGTGCTTTTTTTCCTCTAGCACTGTGACTCAGAGATGCCTGGGACCAGACTATGGATTCCATCACGTCTTCATCAGATATCATGGCAGGCTGTCTGATTAAGCTGTCACTTATATGGTCACCAAGCTAAATTACAATAACCTCGCTGAGGTTCGTGACTATTTAGGCCGACACTGTTTCAACAATGTAAACAGCAAGTTTAAATTAGAGGAGTCGAGTCTATAAGCCAAAAACCTCTATAATACAGAAAAGGAGAATAAAGAGTGAAAAAGTGGGGGGAAGGGTAAAATCGAGAGATGTAGAGTTCAACCAGAGTCCAGAGCATTTTCTGACAGCCAGCGCGCAGACATTGATGATACAAAGAGCAGCCAAAAGTTATTACCCTGTTGTGCAATTCTGCAGTTAATTATAATTATAATATAACTAACAATTTGACAATTAAATATAGCCCTTTTTTGTGACTCTTAAATCATAACACAATGTTCACAAATAAATTAAAACTCACGGTACGTTGCCTTCATGCATTTTTAATTAAAAGTGATATTAATCGTCTCGATCATTCACAATTTAAGGCATGTATACCACTAAATTTGTTTTGACATGCTAATTAATATATAATATTTGATATGTTATAATAATGTTATAACGTCTTTATTAATTGTTTATAAACATTGTTAGAACTCAAAAACTATGGGAAAAAGCCATTCGATGCACTTAAAATCAGTTGTGATGTATGTTAACCATTTAAAAATAAGCTTTTGCAACCATCATATGTTTTTTATTTAGCTGTACCTCAACATATTTCCCTGCACTTCACCTCTGATTCATAGCAAAGCAATTCAGATTTCATCTGAG
This sequence comes from Bagarius yarrelli, assembly GCA_005784505.1. Taxonomy (NCBI): domain Eukaryota; kingdom Metazoa; phylum Chordata; class Actinopteri; order Siluriformes; family Sisoridae; genus Bagarius; species Bagarius yarrelli. Next base: position 4,130,605 of record VCAZ01000010.1, on the reverse strand, counting down.
ATTGAAACGTTTATAGGTGTTTATTGCAATCGGGTCTGTAAGGCACTGCACTGCTCAGGAGAAAACATTTATAGTCTTTTTGCACAATCTGAAATCCAGCACAAAGAGACAGTGAAAAGCCAGATCAGGAATGGTACATTGGGACCTGGAGCAATGTTGGGAGTGTGTAAACAGAAGAAGAAAAAAAATGAGGATATTGACCCTGGTTTTGCGTTTTTATCAACCATCCAACTTTTGTCCTTGTCCAGATTTAACTGTTTATAAAGCGTGAAATTAACACCAATTACGTTACACCAGGTTCACTTTAAGCATTAACATGAAAATAAAAGTGTAATTAAATAACAGACAAAGTTTAAAAGTTCAATTTGACCCAAAGACAAAACAGGAATCAAAAACAAAAAGAGACGCATAGAAAATAACATAGAAATACACCAATTTATCTCATGAAATCATTTATTATTTATGTATTTACTTATTTATGTATACAATTTATTTTAGTATTCTTTCCCCTGAGGTCAGATCAGTTTCAGTCTCTCGTGCACAGCAAAGTATGAGTTTATTTAGCTGTGTTTCTGGCAGACTGGAGGCTAAGTTCAACTACTGGTATCAGCAGTGGGAAGTAATTCACCATTAAAGGTTAATAGACACTGAGTCTGGTCAGTGAAATGAAGCAATCCCACGTGGAGCTCGAGGGTGTGGTTTGTATTTTTAGCTACACTGGGCTGACATTCAGACTCGGTAGGTTAATTCATCTTCGATTTGTTCACAACAGGAGAAATAACAACAAAATCTCTGCCGTTACTGGTTTTGGCACTATGAAACAGAGCTCATAGAGAAGTCATAACACTCATGAGTAATGTCTTTGATGCTGGGAGTACAGAGGCTGTTAATGCTTCTGTAAGGAAAGAATTTGTGTCTCCAGTTCCTCTGAAATGAGAGATATAGAGATTTGTGTTTAAATATGAATTAAAGCTTAATCTTTTATCTTAAAAGCAATAACATAATTTTTTTCCAAAACACAAAATGTATGTGTATAAATAAACTTAAGTTTACCTGCAACAAACTATTTTTCCTACGCTTTATAAATGCAATCTTCCCTCTGGACGGATACTGTGTAGAGCCTTATTTTGTTCTTAAAATTGCATCAATTCTTCATAATTCCAAAAGGTTTTGAGATATTTCTTTGCAATTCCAGTCCATGTTAACATAATTACATTTAAATTTTTGGAAGACACCCTTTTCCAAACAACTTCCATTTATCTCATTTGTGCAACTGAGCAATTGGGGGGCCAGTAGTGTTAACTTGGTGGTTCTGAGAATTAAACCCACAATATTCCAGGAACACTATAACCATTGCACTACCACAATTCTGTGAATGCAAGTTTATCTTCTGTTCCACTAAATGCTAGCGTGTTCTACTAAGTTTAGATCTGCTGTCTAGGAAGACCATTAAAGAACAATGCCCACTGTGGTATTAAAGGGTCGTACACATGTAGCCACAGTACTCAAATAAGCTGAGCCATTCAGGACTACTTCATCACCTTCACCAGTTTAAATTACTTATGAGATTCGGGACTGTACCAAAGCTAAGATTTACCGGACCAGGTTACATTTTGCGGCCTCATTATCCTGTTTTGGTGAGTCGGTGTCCACAGCCGCCTCTGATCTCTGCTTTTGGATGACAGAAGTATAATCAGTTGTGGTCATCTACCATTGTATCCTATGTTCTTCTTACAGTTGGATGTGTTGTACATTCTGGAATGCTTTTCTGCTCAGCATTATTTCATAGTTTGATGATCTGAGTTACTATAGTCTCTCTTCCAGCTCTTTCTTATTCTGAGCTCACTGTCGCCACCATCACTTGGAGACAATAAGGCAGTTTCTCTTGTCTTCTAAACGGCCATCCAGACAAGACCACGGAAACTTCACTGCAGCATGGGTAACCTACTGGTTTATCTGGTCAGACTACATAATTTACTCTGAAGCAAAATAATGAACTCCTACACAACTACACTCAGCAGCTCTTTTAATTTTTCACCACACATTTTAAATTATTTGAAAATAAAGCTTTTATCAGAAATCCTCACATAAATACAACAGACACCACCAACGTTCTCACTGTTAAAATAAGAAAAAGAAAAAGAAAAAAGGATGTAATCAAGGCTTACACACATATAATCCACTGCTCTCATCAACCCGCATCTCTGGAGGCTTGTTTATCAGCAAAACTGTACACACATAAATTATTGTTAGCTCATTAATCAGAAACTCACTAATTACAAATTCCAGGAAAGAATGAATGAGTGCCAACTGCTCCCTCTTACCTACAGTATAATTCAAATAACACCATCACAGCCACAAGACATATCCTTTTAGTGTAGAAACGTGTAATAAGGCTTAAACAAAAAACATTTAATGTTTAGCCTAAATCTTTCATTTGATGCTGTAAACATCACATTAAAGAATGATACTGGCTTTGTTGACTGCAGAAAGAATAAACACCTATAGACTCATGTTTGTGTGGGAGTGATATTCGTCAGCTGGTCAAAACTCAACAACTTATGACTCACTGATGTAATAAATTACAAAGGGATGATTTTATCACACTTGATTTTTGTGTTTGCTTCTAAGATGAGTTGCTTTATTTTTGACTAGATATATCATTTTGACTACAATAGAACAAATTGATCATATAAAAATTGATGGTTATTTCTCTGATCCTAAATATTACACCCCCAGACATGGTTAGACCCAGTGAGGTGTTTTTATTTCACTATAAATGAAGCATGCTGTTTCTCAGCCTATAAACTTGTTAGGAAATTTTGTTTAAACAGTATAAATCTGACCCAGCCTTTGATAAATGTCATTTAAAAACTTTTGCAAATATATTCCACTAGATTTTAGAGTGTGACTTTAGGAATATTTCCATTCAGGCACAAGTATTAGTAAATTTAGGGCACAAACGTTAGATGTGGAAGTCACATCCAACATCTAAGTCAGTTCTTCCCCACGATCATAACATACCATGTTTACTCGGAGTGCAGGGGCTTTGTGCACAGGAAAATTGGCACGTTAGAACAGTGTTTGAACAATGTTTCCTTCAAATGAAGAAATAAAGTAATGCTACAGTACAACATAAAGGGACATTCTAGACAACTGTATGCTTTCAACTTTGTGTTTTTACAGTTTTGGGGAAAAAAAGTTAAAGTTAAAAAGTGTGCTGATAAGTTTTCCAAAATCGTTTAACCTTATAAAGTATGCAAAATTCACATGTGAATTCAGTCATAATTCAAATGTACAGTTAATGTAATTTTTTGGTATGAGCCAAAGCACTAAGAGGACTGGGAAATATCAACTACACAATACTCCTGGATCTACATTTACTTCATCGCTACAGGATAGCCAGATAATCATCAGTTGTCCCCCTAAGCTCTGTGAATTTAATTCTTTAATGACACACTCAATCAGCTTTATAAGTAACTGCTCTCATGCTCTATATGCCTGCTATTCACACAGCTTCAGCCCTTCCCTTTGTGGAACTCCCCTTTATTATTCCCCTCATCCAGGAGCCTGAAGTCAGAACTCCTGTGCTAAGTCTTCCACCACTCCCTAATGCGCTCTCCCACCCAGATTTAGAGGAAAAGATGTCGTAATGCAGCAGCTGCTCACGGCAAGAAAGCAAAACTTCATCTGTGTTTGTGTACACGGCACAGGGCAGACCGTGTGTACACTTTAGCACAGGACCAATAATATTTTCCAAAGAGATGATTCTGTTTTCTTTTTGTGGTCCTACTGAGTATTGCTGAGCTAGCGGAATAGAGGGGCATGCATTGTTGCTGCTGGCTTTGCAAGGGTCAGAAGACATAATGACAATGTTGGGCTCTAGGACAGTATGGGAAAGATGAGTCAGGGTGGAGAAAACTGGTCAGCCTGAAAAGTTCAAAGCAGATTTGGAGACTAATAGGAAAGAATCAGAGCCGCCTTAAGGCATAACCAAACTAAGTGTTTGCTTAGAGCCCTGTGGCCACCAAGGGGCCTCTGAGGGTACATGAAATGACAGATTTTGTGTTGTGTATTAGATTTGTAGTGTGAGAAAAATCAAGGATCGAAAATATTGTTACATTAGCCACACCAAGGGTCCCTAAATAAAATTCTGCCAAGAGGCTTATAAAGGGTCAAGCAGGCCCTGGCCCACATTGTAGCATAAGACGATGAACAAAAATAATAATGTGGCACAAAAATATATTTAAAAATATAATTTTGTGTTAACCTAAATCATGCAAACCATAAAACCCTAATTAAGTGTGGAAAAAACTATGCTATTTTATCTATAACAAAATCTTCAACTTATGTAGTCAGCAGATGATTAGCTTCAGCAATGCAAATTAAAAATATATATAATTGTTGTATGATTGTTGAAGAAAGAGAAAATGTAATACTTTGTTTGAATATTTAAATAATTCAACATGGAGTGACGGACTGGCCATCTGGAGCACCGATGCCATGCTGATTTTGTAGGTTTGCCCACTGACAATGAAATAATCAGTCTATAATTTTAATGGTAGGTTTATTCTAACAGTGAGAGACAGAAAAACAACAAAAACATCCCGAAAAACACATCTCAAAAAAGTTATAAACTGATTTGCATCCTAATAAGTAAAATAAGTATTCGACCCCTTTGCAAAACATAGTTGGTTGCAAACCCTTGTTGACAATCACAAAGGTCAGGCATTTCTTGTAGTTGACCACCAGATTTTGTTCCACTCCCTTTGTCATTGAGACTGACGTTAAGCTACTTGAACCTTCAGCTCCCATAGATTTTCTATGAGATTATTTTTCTTGCGCCACTATTTTGTTGTCTTGGTTGTGTCTTTTGGGTCAGTGTCAAATTGAAATATCCATTTACGACCCATTTTCAATGCCCTGGCTGAGGGAAGGGCGTTCTCATCAAAGATTTGTTGATACATGGCCCCATTGATCGTTCCTTTGCTTGGGTAAAGTTTTGTCCTGTCCATTTAGCAGCATAACATCCCCAAAGCATAATGTTTCCACCACCATGTTTGACAGGGTAGATGGTGTTCTTGGGGTCATAGGCAGCATTTCTCTCCAAACACGGCTGATGCCAAATTGGTCTCATCTGACCACAACACTTTCGGCCAGTTCTCCTTTAGATGTTCTTTGGGAAACTTCAGACAGGCCAAAACATGTGCTTTTTTGAGCAGAGCGACATTGCTGGCGCTGCTGGATTTCAGTCCTTCACAGCATATAGTGTTACAATTGTTTTCTTGGTGACTATGGCCCCAGCTGCTTTGAGATCATTGACAAGATCTTCCCGTGTAGTTCTGGGCTGTTTCCCCACTGTTTAGATGATCATTAAAACTCCAGAATGTGAGATCTTGCATGGAGCCCCAGACTAGTTTTTTGAATGTTTCTTTTATTTGCAAATAATCGCACCAACTGTTGTCACCTTTTAACCAAGCTGCTTGGTGATAGTCTTGTAGCTCATTCCAGCCTTATGTAGGTCTATAATCTTGTCCCTGACATCCTTGGATAGCTGGTTGGTCTTGGGGTAGTAGAGAATGGCAATCAAACTGAACCAGCAAGCTGAAATAAAACCAGTAATAGCATTAGCTTGTGCTAGTAAAGTAGATCCTAACCTAAATTAACAAACACTATTGAGTTACAATGTTTTTCATTAAAAATGAGTTTCACTTAATAATGACTTTTTGTTGATACACTATATTGATAATTTTTGTGAATTGGTTGAGAGAAACGTAAATTTGCTAGCTATGTAGAATGCACATTTATTAGCCATGCAGATAGGACCAACACAGCTTACATAAAGGTTAGCACTGGTTTGCACTATCATAGGCTATTAAAAGACACATCACTATAAAGCCAAGGATGTACAGTACAGAAATAAATAGAGTAGCTTAAAAAACGTTAGAAACGTTAAGGAAAATAAAATGTCCACTACAGAGGACACAAGTCAATAGGAAAGACTCATTAGAAAAATATAGGTATATATGTTGTTTTTGTTAAAGTTATTTTCTTTGTTTTACAAATATGACCTAATATAAATTTAGTGGTCATTTAAATAAATATGTTAAAATAAGATTTATTTCTGTATTCTTATGATAGCAAGTGTTTCATTAAAAATTATTCTCCACGTTAATGAGCCGATGTCTTATGAATTGGTGGGACGTGGTGGGCTGCTGTGTGTCAGGAAGTCCAGGGTGACTTTTTGTTCCCAGTCCAGACCTGCCAACATGGAACCAACCACATGGAGTATATATCTACACACAAAAAGGGTTACTACAGAAAGCCATAGTGCAGTCATGCTTAGCAGGACAATTAACCAAATAAAAGGGAAAGTATTAGAAATCAAATGTGAAACATTAACATAGTTGTTAGAGTATATAAAGAGTGGATCTGCGCAGATGTCAGCAATCTACAGCAATCACTGTAGTACAGAATTGTCTTGATAAAAAAGACTTCTTTTCTCCAAGACCCTGCAAATGACTGAGAACTCTTTATCACTGTAGGGATGAGTGATGTGGCAGAATGAAAGAGCTCATTAGACAGACCCAAGTTATGGACCATGAATAGAGTCCATACTGACTAACGGTTTCCGATGAGAATGTGCTGAAGGCATGCTGAACTTATCAGATCAAACTGATGAGAGAGAAAAAAGTACCTCCGAATTTAATTCTGATAGAAGTGTGTGTTATTTCTTGATTTAAAAATGATGCATATTTATACATTAAATGGTTCTGAGGTTTTTTATAAAAGCATTTAAAAAAGCATAAATAAAGCTTAAAACAGCTTAAAAAAATCCAGAGCTGACTTGTCTGTTTACATCTTAGTTCTAAAGATGCCTTTATCCAATAAGAACATTCTTTTAGTAAAACATTTACTTTCCCCCCAGTCTGTCATATTTTTCATCATGCTGTCTTGTATCATTGTCAGGGTCACTGCTCTAAATTTTCCCTTTATCTTTTTTTAAGCTTTCCTGCCTGGACCATCTGGTTTAAATGAGCAAGATTTTGTTAGAAGAGCCAGTGAAGAGGACAGTGAGAAAGAAGAGCAGATGTATCCTATTATATGGACATGGTTCCAGAAGAATTGGTTCTCGTTGTCGGCATAGAGTGTATGTGATACTGCTGCACAAACACCAGCTGCCACACATTTCACAGGCCATTGGGCTCTGTGGTGTTCTCCCACACTCCCATCATCCACCACTTTTAGGATAGAGCAACTCTGTTCGGTGCAGAGGATGGAAGACGCACATCTCAGAAGGTGTGTTTTAGAAAAAGGCCAATTCGAAGCAATTGAACAGCTACAAATTGTTGGTTGTATTTCAACATATTTCAGCAAACCGAAGCAGCTAATTGTCTCAAGTTATTAGAGAATTTTGATTCAGCTGGTTTTGCACTGTAATAAAACAGTTAGTGACTGGTTATGTAGGTGTTTGGTTTTTTTAGTCACTCTGTGTGACAAACATCCATGTTTTTGTAAGGCACAAATGGCAGAACACACTCACTGAGTCATATGTTTAATTAAAAGACAATCTGGGATGTGTCATCTGGGACTGGGACTCAGTAATCAATAATTACGGAGTCATTCAATTCAAATAATTTTTATTTTATTTCATATTTCTAAAACGATATGTTTCTAAATCATGTTTTATGCATTTCGTAGCTAAACATAACATGGAGCAGATGCTTCTTGTTTATACACTTGTGTGTCTCCATTAACTTACTGCTGTGCGCCACAGTTGTATGAACCGCATGAGCTAGCAAACGGAATGACAAGAATAGATGGGGCACAACATGGTACTGGGGACACACCATTAAGCATTACATTTCTCTTCTTCATCTTTTGATAAATGCCCTGATCTCAATCATGCTTATCTTAGGGAGCGCCATAATGTAGTGAAAAGACTTCTTAGTGAACATGCACACTCCACTGTGAATTGTCGTTTCAGTGTAAGAGAGCCGAATGACAGATGCATTAGGTGGGGTGAAGAAACATTGCCTAATGGCTAGAGCTAGAGATATTAGCTTACACTTTCTCCTTAATTTACATTTACATTTCTGGCATTTTCTTTACATTTTGGAGCCCCCCAGAAGTATTTTGGTGGTGCTGAAAATTCTTCAGGTTAGCAGTCCAACATCTTAACCGCTGCACTATCATTTCCCCACATTCCCCCAACTAATTTATTAGCTTAACCATAACTGCACAAAGGTATTAAGAAGCAAAAACCTGTTGCATGGTATTGGCAATGTCACTTATGAAGCTAAGAATGAGGATAGATGATGGAGAGAATTATGTCAGAGAAATTCTTCTGAGAGCACCAGTCCCCATACAGCAAGAGGTTAGGGGCACAGTGCTAAAGAATGGATGTAAAGATAAAGCAGTCAAATATGAATACAAAGTGGCTACAATGCTGGCATATGAGTCAAAACAGATTGAAATGGGTCATACAGAAAAGCTAGGGGGTTTAAAACATTTTCATACAATCTATTTCAAAGTGGTAGCAAAACTAATAACTCTTCTGTAAGAGAGATAAAGTTTTATTTTTTCACCAAATGTGTATGGCTGTTAGAATGAAGACTAGTGCCCAGTCTAATGTTAAAGGCCAAACATGAGCTCATTTCTAGAATAGGATCAGAAAGGAAAATCGAGAGACAGAGAGAGAGAGAGAGAGAGAGAGAGAGAGAGAAAGTCTCTGGCCCTGGTCAGCCCACAGGAAAGTGATAGCTTGATCACCAACAGGTGGCTACTGCTAATTAATTCCTTTGAAAAAAAACAGACTAAAAAACCCCCCAAAACAATGCGGTGTTGTTTAGAATTATTAGGAAAGTCAGTTTCTGTGTATTGTCCCAAAAGTAAGAGAGAATAATTTAAGTCCTTTTTTATCAATTGTGCAAATAAAGAAATATTAGTTATTTCTTTCAAACATTTATACACTGTAACAGGAGGAAACGTTGTTTTTATTATATCCCTGTTAAAGATGGTTGAGTGGTTACATAGGGAAACAGAGGGTTGCAGAGAGCTGCAGTTACTATACTATGTTCATATGTCCACATGTGTTGCTTACTCAATTTTCTCCCAAGTCTAAGAAACATTGCAGTAAATAATGAAGGATAAATTGTCTATAGTTTTAATTGTATGTGCTACACCATGTAACAAACTGCCATTTCACACAGGGTTAAATATATCTTTCATCCTTGTGGCATATTTTTTATTAAAAAGCATGTGGAGTTTGTTTGGAGCAAAAAATATTTGCATTTGCAAGACGTTTGTTCTTGCATTGGTTTTCATAAGGACTGCATCCTACTAGGCTTCACTTAAGATAAAAAGAAAAATCAAAACTAGGTCACAGACACTAAACTTGTAAAAGCATGTAGTGTTTAAAGGATCTAAATTACACCATGCATGTCATGACCCTCAAGCACTTTACAGCATGAATAATAATTAGTATTCAGAACATTATCGCGGATAATATTTTTTGAGGTCTGAGTGAGAAATAATAATTAAAAAAGAACAGAAAAACATCACTGTAACAAGACAAATTAACTGATTTAAATTAACTGAAGGAAGGAGGGGTTATAAATAACCCTATTTTCACATGTATTTCAGAAACAGAAACTGGAAGTGAATAAACATCAACTAAACAATTGGTCAAAAATCTAATTAAAGTGTTTAAGCCGGGACTGTTTTAAAAGTCTAAAAGGCAAAGCCTGTTCGAGTCCTCTAGTAATAAACTAGAGGGAGAAATCAAATCTTTCTTGCCCAAAAGATGCATAGCCAGTGGTGACAGCACTAATAGTCAGTATAGATTAAATTGACTGTAAATTAATATTTTAAGGGTTAATTGAATCAACTGAGCCAATAACTATGTGCCTGTTGATTGTCTTGATGTTATACGATTAAAAAAAGTCAAGTCAAGTCACCTTTCTTTATATAGCGCTTTTAGTCATCGGGATTGTTTTAAAGCAGCTTTACAGAAATTAAACATTCATTAGAACAGTCAATCTGATTGATATCTATAAATTCCCCAAAAACTGAAACCAAGCTGAACTTGGTATTTTTGGTATCCTGTGCTTCTTTTATACTATTTACAGGCTACATTATTGTGTAGTATCCAAACCCTGTTATTTTCTCTTTCTCTCTCTCTCTCTCTCTCTCTCTCTTTCTTTCTTTCTCTCCCTCCCTGTCTCTGTCTCATAACATACCCCTTGTTCTTTCTTTGTGTCATGCCATGTAGAAACACTAATGTGAATTGTTTTTAAATGGCATTGAGTTCAGTTGGAGTACATGATGTGATTGGTACACAATGCTCATGTTCCAGGCTTGTGTGTGTGTAACAGATGGTTCTTGGTAAATAAAGTGCTGTATGAAGGGTACAACACCGTTGACGAGGCTTCTTATATTCGATTCAGGTGAAAAAACGTTATTTATTTTGTTCTGCTCTTCTTGTGTCGCCTAATGAATTTATTTTGTAGGCTGACATTTAATTTGTATCAGAGACTTTGCAATAATGGAAATGAGCCGAGTGGAGGAATATGGCATACATTAAAAGACAGCCAAGCAAACATCAACATTATCTACTACCGCAGCCAACTTTTCATCTTTATCAGAGAGTAAAAAAGATGGGATTGTGCGAAAATCCTTTGACAAACTCCATCACATTCTGTTTAACACTGGGTTCAAAAGCCTGGCATTAAATCTACTGAAATGTCAAGTAGGAAACATGATGATGGTCGATGAAATGTAATGCAAAATAAATGTCAGAAATGATAACATGCAATCAGTAGTGCTAGTTATAAACATCTAACAAAGCTTACCTAAGATAATGTGTTTTATCCAGTTGTTGCCCAGTCTCAAAAAAATCTCTAATCGGTATCTTTCTATACTCATATCAAGGTTGTTGCTGGATAAAAATGTATGCAGCAGGCTGTGTGTGCTAAACATCCACTGATTTGTTAGATAATCTTACTATTTAAAGATTTAGAATGTGAAACAGTTGCACTCAGGTGATTAAAACCTGGCAAAAATAATTAAATATTAAAATATTTTTACAATATAGCTTTGAAATATTATGTCTTTCCTGATGTTCTTTCATTGTTTTAAACTTGTAATAAAGATTTTATGTCTTTTGGCCTATTGCTTTTGTATTAATTCAGTATCTGCTTAGAGTATATGTAAACACTTTTCTTACCTTTCACTTAATGTCAATAACACCTGACTAAAGTCAGATTACACACAGCAGCTCAATAAAGTTAATGTCTTTCACTTATACTATGCACAGCAATGGAAGACATTGGTGTTATTATTAACTCCAGTTTCTCATTTGAAGCTCCTTGAGTAAAGACCTCAACCCTTTTTTTACTCCAGCGTTGCTACAATATGGCTGAAACAAGCTTCCTAGGCTGTAATATGTTACAAAGCCAATTTCACTGTGCTGTAAAGTATATGTGATAAAATTTTATTACAATCTAAGAAAATAATAACAGCATCAGGAATTTGGAACAACCTTCCCATTAGTAGTGTCCTATTAGTAGTATAAAATGTCTAGGTTGAAAAATATTAGTTTTAGTCCAGACATTTATTAATAGCTTTTCTTTTAGGTGGAATGCTCATAAAAGTTTGGATAAGCGAGGAGTTTGTTATCTCCCACTTATTTACTCTATTCTTACTTTCTGACTCTTCTGCCCTGCTTCTAACCCACATTTACATTTACAGCATTTAGCAGATGCTCTTGTCCAGAGCGACGAACAAAAGTGCTTCCAATCACATCACTAAACAGCTCAATATTGATACATTAGATTGCAAATCAAAGAGTCACAACCTAAAAAACTTTTGAAAAAGCAGCATAGATACTTTTTTTGGGTTAAATGTCAAGTTCTAGGTATTTAAGAAAGGTGTGGGTCTTCACTAGTTTCTTAAAGACGGCCAGTGATTTTGCTGTTCTGACATGAATGGGAAGTTTATTTCACCATCTTGGTGCCAGAACAGCGAAAAGTGTAGATACAGACCTACCTTGTGTCCTAGGGTATGATGGGACTAGTCAAGCGTTTTTAGTGAATCTGAGTGAGCGTGGAGCTTTGCGAGGAGCTTTCTACTGAGTGTGTGTAAATTCACACAACAAGACTATCTAAGTTAACCATCTTTAATGAATTAAAATCATACATTTTCCCTGCACGCAGTTGCACTTTATTACTATATATGGGTGATTCGTATATTTTTATTTTGTTAATGCGCCTACTACGAGTGACTTATTGAAAAGCTTTGAAGTCTCTATTAAAACGCATTTTCATGCTTATGTAGTAGAACAGAGACTAGGAATACCATTGCAAACATATGGTTAAACCAGGTATTGTATAGAATTCGTGTTAATTAAAGCATCGAAAAAAATAACGAAAGTGAGTCAACAGGGTGGTCTGTCTGCACACAGCCATACGCCATACACAAACATCTCAGCTCAGGGTTGATTTAGTGCTTGCTTGTTATCATTACTGTTATACACTCTATAGACTAAGTTTTGGAACAACGATCCATCACATTCATACAGAATGTGTTTTTAAACATTCTATTCAAGATTTAGTCTTACTATTACTTCTATAATAACCTCCAATCTTCTGGATGTGGATTCTCGCTTACTGTAAATACAATAGAAAATTTAAAAAAAACAGAAAAGAAAATAAAACATTATGCTGGGTCCTTGCTAAGTCGAACCATTCAGTAGATCCATTTAACTTTTAAAAATACTCATAATCACTCATAATCACATGTGATCCAGAGGAGGATAAGATCTCTTTGATCTTTATTTCCTCTCAAGATTTCTGCATGTCATCTAATGGAGTTTGCTCAAGTCTTACACAAAGGCAATTCAATTAAATAGATTATAAGTGAAATCATAAACATTTAATATTGAAATTATAAGGTGAATCAAAGTGCCAACTAATAAAAATTAAAATAACAAATACTTCAAATCAAATTTCTTGCAGCAAGCCAAAAAAATAAAGCATTTCCACCTAGGTTTTTTTTTGTAGTCTGTAAATGTATGTAGGTAAAACAGTCAGTGTTTCACATACCCTGTGTAACTTTAAAGCTAATTCAGGTTTTTTTTTAACCACTCTGCTCCATGTCTTTATTTCATCTTTACCAGCTGTTTCTTAGGTTTTATTAGGCATCTACAAATAAAAGACTTTTATTAAACTTTCTTTGCTTTCTTATTGTTTGTTCTATTGTTCCTGTCTGCAAGAAAGCTTCTCAAGTGGCTTCAGAAAACTAAAACAATTTTTTTCCTTCTCACCAGACATTAAACAACTAATTTCTTAAACAATCAACAAAGTGTGGAATTTAGACTTTAAGTAGTTCTTTAAATGCCTAATACTTTTGTGAAAATAAACTGGGTTTCTCTTATCTTAAGCACAAATATCCTAAAGGCTAAATTCAGCAAAACCCCATATTAATCACCTCTTTTCAGTGCTTGAGCTCTCAGTAAATGCAGTGAAGCGCTCAGTCTGTGTCTGGAAATAGTGTCCAAAGTGAAACAGGATGGGAAGTGACTGTATTTGTTTGGGATTGACTTGAAGAGCATATGGTTCCATTTTGCATCAGTGCCAAAGGCCTAGTGGCCAGTCACTCTCGTTGCTTCCTCTCTCTCTCTCTCTCTCTCTCTCTCTCTCTGTTCCCTATTTAAAATCACATTTAATAAGCTCTAGGCATGCAAACCCCAACATATACTGTATGAAGAAGTATTGGGTTTTTTTTGCGCTGCACTTATTAGGCTTTAATGTTTGTTAGACTTTGTTAACAGGTATATATATTTGATAGTTAAGAAATGTTTTATGTCCAAGAACAATAGATTTCTAATGTATATTGCGTTTTCTTATAATTAGTATTATCAGTGATGTGCAGTCAGGGCCAGCAAGTCTAATATTTGTTTCATTAAATTGTATTAATTTATTCCAAACAGTTTATTCTGTTCATTTTGTAGCGTCTCTCGGCTGCACTTCTTCCAGTATGTGTATGTGGATGTCATACACGTACTGAAATGAAAATCAGATTTCAGTTTCTATGTGCTGCCATGTTAATATTTACATTTGCATTTAAAGCATTTGACTTACATTTATACAACTGAGCATTTAGGGGTTAGGGGCTCAGGCCCAACAGTAGTAGCTTGATGGAGCTGGGGAAACAAACTCACAATCCTTGGTTTGGAAGTCCAACACCTTAACTATGATTTTACCAGATGTAACTCATTTACCAGATTGTCCAGAGCAACTTACATTTTTTTATATACAACTAAGCAATTGTGGGTTAGGGGCCTTGCTCAGGGGCCCAGCGGTGGTGGCTTGGTGGTACTGGGTATCAAGCCCTGCTATTTCTGTTGTCGGGAATCGAACCCCGATCTTTCTGGTAGCAGTCCAACACCTTAACCACTAAGCCACCATTTTCCCCCTTTAATATAATCTACAAAAGCCTTCAGAATGAGTAGTGCTGCCCATGTTACTTAAACTATATAAGCAGGGGCAGATTGCTAATTGGTTAATATTATTAAAGACCATTTCTTTAACCAATCAGATTTTTAGGTCTGTACAGTTAAATAAAAATTTTAAAGCCCACAGTGGTTGACAGAGGAGGAGAAAGTAACTTGGTGACATATTTAAAAATCCATTTTAAGGTGGACTGTTCCGGAAAAGTTAGACATCGTAAGGAGAGATCAGCTAACCCCAAAGATAACTAGCATGTCTCAGCCCGAAACAGAATTTGTTCAACACTTCCAGCCCAGTGCTGCCGACAGGTACTGCTGACTTACAGCCATTTAAATGTATTATATATTTAATTTAATTTTTTATGTTTTATTGATGTTATATTAATATTAAAATAAATACTGATTCTGAACTGCTCCAGATGATGTACATGGCATAGGTCTCTATGTCTGTACTGCCACACCATGTTATATTGCGTTTTTGTTTAGTATTGATGGTTTCTGTAATCGCAACATGATAGTGGTGGTATTAAGAGTGGTATTAGTTGAGTAAGTCCTCACTGAAGGCCCAGGTACCAAATGCACTGCCCGCAACTGAGTATTATTATAAATGAAAAGTCCTTTACTAGACCATAAAAAGCAAACTAGCAACACAACTACCATTTCATTTGAGAGACAGGAAACTTACTGTAGCTATGCGTTAAGTAATAATGTACAGTATAATTGTGTTAGTATACATAAAACTTGGCAACATTTCAGTTCCCATGAATATTACATAAACCTCACTACTGCCAAATTGAATGACTCATTTCCACAAGCTGAGGGCTAATTTTACAAATGCCATGTTAACATTAGAAATTAAACCGAAGCCGTTTGTGTGTGTGTACTGTGCATGCAGAGAAAAGCACTTTCTTTTTTGCTAGATTTCTTTCAATTTCATCACACCCTGCAAGTATTTCTGAAGAGACTGGTTTGCTTAAAATGTATTGCAGGTGCAAGCTTCATCTATTGGACCATCAGATCCGCACACTCAGTGCAACTGCATGGAAAGGCAAAGGGATCAAAGCAAATCACTATATAACATTTGCGATTGATCTACAGCAGCTAATTAGATACAGACATAGGGAAGATGTTATCAAAATATGTCAAATGTGTAAGTAATAGAAGCACTTCACACCCATGACCTTGGCATGACCTACGTCTACTGAAGTTAACACACTCTTTGATCTGTGTGGAGGAGCTTTAAAACCAGCAGGCATGAGATGGGATCACTGGCGATCTGGTCACTTTAAGAAATTAGCGTGATATGGTGTACGGTATTCACAACACAGGCAGCCTTGTCAAACATTATTCTTTAATCCAGTCCAAAGTTGACGTTAGAGTTTAAACACACAGCAGATGATAAATGAGTCAGGTTGTATTTTAGGATTCGAGAGGAATATCTTTGAGTATCGGTGCATTATTGCATGATGTACTTTCATTTAAGCTGTTTTAAAATGTTTGTTGCAAAATGAAATAAAATCATATTTAAATGGAAAATGTGTATTTACACTAGCAATACAATAAATAAATATTCTGGAGGTTGTAGAATCGTACAGTCCAGATAAATAATACAGAACTTAGCGGGAATATAAAATTATTTTTCCCATACGGTAATACATATTTTCTTTTCTGGCCAAAATTAATTAAAATTTTATGTTAAATATATGTTTTAAATGTGATGCTTGATAAAATATATTTCAACAATTAAAAATATATTTTATTTCTCCCAAAATCTATTTTAGAAAGAATCAATCATTTTATATGATGAACAGATTTCACTGAGGCTTTTATTTACACAAAAACTTAAAGATAAACAGTGGCTCAACTATACATGCATACTGACTTCACTTACTGCTCCATAAAGACAAACTTCCCTCCAAAAAGCCCTCAAAACATAACATGTGAATATATTTTCTTGCATTGAAATAATAGTTAAAAATGTACAAAAAATGGCCAAAATGTATTTGTAGTTAATATATTTATGTGGCCATTTTTGTACATTTTGTCATATATTGGAAAATATATATTTTATTGTATGGGTTAAGCTGATAAGGGAAAGAAATGGTCAGTTTAATACGCAGGAAGCCAGTGGCGAGCAGATATTTGCTGTCTGCATTGTGAATTAATGTGAGGTACTTGACACTGTGTGTGTTCGTGTGTCACTGGGTAAAGGGGTTATATACCAGGAAAGTATGATGGATGATGTGCAGTCCCCGGAGGTTGGCATTCATTAGGAAAGAAGGCAGACACCATGCCAGGCTAATTGTACTGTTTATTACCATTTCCGTTCATATATCAGGCGCAGAGAAAACAGTAGTGGGTGTCAGTGGGTGCATGTGTGTGACGTCTTACCACTTTCTGTGTCTGCACAGAGCCATCAGCTAACATCAATTCTGAGGTCATTGTGACTCCAGCAAACTAATCCGAACGCTAAAATAACAACCACTGCATCTATTGCTTGGATGCATAATTTATTATTGCGCATGTGGCCATTAGTCAAATGTTGACAAGTAAAACAGCAGACCAAAACAGCATTTAGTTTCCCACCAAAACATTCTATGAATGATGCTGACCTCAGGATCTATAAATGTTTATTAAACGTTACAGACATGATTTTTGCTAGGGGATTTCTGAATGCAAGGAAAATTTAATCAAAACAGCATACGAGAACAGGGGCACTTTCTTCAGGTATCATGTCATGTAAATGAGCATGGAATGTAGATTAATGAGGCTGCAAACTAGAGCAGGCCTCTGTGTCTAGTGGAGAGGGCACATTAAGTTCATTCTTTATTTAAAGGCTCGTCAGTGATTTCCTCGCCACATATCTTGAGATAATAACGTCATTGCTCCTGCTGACACCTCTCTGTCCTCCTATCCCCACCTCTTACTTCTACTGCCTTTTCCTATTGCAGTAAATTACCTTTTCCTCACCTTAATCACCTCGCTGAAATCTGATCTGCTGCCACAATGTTCGATGGGACTAGAATCAATAAAAAACACTTATAAATAAAAACAACCAGAGAGTCACAGGTACACTCAGTTATCTTATAATAATATAACAAATATATGTAATTAATCTCTGCTTTTCCTTTTATGTGCATTCATTCTAGAAAATCTTATGATGCTTAAGTGGAAGCACTTTCTAAGGTAAGTCCAGCTTAAAGCATTATTTGCACATTCTATTAATTTTTCTTTCATAAAAATATAGCGTCAGATGACTTTAAGCATATTTTCAGAGCGCACAGTGAAGGGAAGTGATACAGAGGTAAAATCTTTGTTTTGCCTCATAGAATGCCTCGAAAGCTGTAGCCCAGGAATACACAGATTTAGCTAGCTTACTGATAAACAACAGGGTTTCATCTATTTTTCCATTTTGCCAAGCAAATGAAGTTGCGTTGGTGATTTTAAAAACCTGATGACAAAGAACTGAAGTACAGTAAGCGAGAAACAGTTGGGATAAAAAGCACAATCCGGATGTTGAGTAAAGAAGACACTAAGATGACCGCCTCTTTCTGTACCTGTGAGTTAGCCTCCTACAGGTTTGACCCAGTTTTCTAAAAAAAGGACCAGTGTCTGGGTTGAGTAAGAGCACCTGGGATCTGATCCGTTTTGTCATGGTAAGTGGGTTAATTACAGCATTACATATTCACTCATCAGTCACCCTGAAAAATGTCACAGAAGCTCTGTGGTGCCAGCTGACTGATTGAGAATAATTGCTTGAAGTATGAAAGGCTTCTGAAAAAGGCGACAAGAAGGAAGAAAGTCTTTTTTTTTTCTATTACAATGACGCAGGATGCAGTTGCTAAGATTTTTTTTTTTTTTTATGAATGAAGCAAAAGGAAAGCTTGCATACAAAAACAAGCTGAAAACAAAGAACTCTTCCTGCTGACATTTTGTAAAGTTGTAGGCAGCATTGATTTAGACAGTCCATTCAACCAAATACATCAAACTGCACTGATGTCATGATAACATCTAAGTCTCAGATTATTTATTCTCCAGATTCTCTAGTTTGTCTTATCCTTTTGTCATTGAATATGCTAGTGTTTATTTTTGTACATCTATGTGAACTAAAACACAAAGCTTGTCAATCTTACACATTTGTGTGACGTCTTTATCTGGTCTTACAAATGTTGAAAAGGTAAGCATTTGACACATGCTAATCATGAGCACTGCTATATGGCACTGAAAGTAAAACAGCTGCAAATATACTATTCAAATCTTTTATCAAAGTTGTCCTAACACCAAAACAATACTTGTCTTAGGACTTGATGAACTTTTTGGATCCACTTTAAATGTTAACTAATGTCATTTTAAAAAGCTTTGTCTGAAAATGTTTTTCAGAGCTGCAAAAACAATTATATTACAAAAATAGAAGTTTGATAATGAACATTTTAAATGCACAGGGTGTTGTACATATAACTGAACCCGTACCTCTATACATTATGCTCTGTTATATTTTGTGTATATGTTATATTTTGTGACTGTTTCAGCATGCATCAACAAAACAATCAGTCTAAAAAACCTTTAACGTTTGTTTTTATAGCATGGTTTGACCTCCTGCAATCTTTAAGCAATAAAAGTTAAAAAACTACATTAAAAGATTAAAAGACTTGAGATGGTCTCATGTATTCAATTTTCAATTTAATTCAGTTTTATTTGTATAGCGCTTTTTACAATGGTGATTGTCACATTGTAACTCCGGCAAGACTAACTAGGTCAGCATAAGTAAAAGGAGAACCAGAGGGAAACACAGAAATGAGGGCTCCCTGATATGTTAAGCAACCAGCCGCTCTCATCATCAACACCGTGATCAATAAGAGAGGGGAAGACAGCATCTAAACATACCAGATCACCATAATACTCAACACCCATGAGTCCCCCAGATCTGCTCCTTTATCTAAGGGGAATCAAATACAAAAGGCTTGATTAAATAAGTACATTTTTAACCTGAACTTAAACACTGAGACGGTATCTGATTCTCGAACATACATAGGGAGGTTATTCCATAGCATTGGGGCTCTGTAAGAAAAGGCTCTGCCCCCTGCTGTAGTTTTTATAATGCGCGGTACTGACAGGCAGCCTGCATCCTTTGATCTAAGTAGGCGTGACGGAACGTAAGACACTAGAAGTTAAAAGAAGAATTTTAAAATCGATGCGGTGTCTCACTGGGAGCCAATGTATCTTTTAGTTTTAGTAAGGACTCTCGCTGCTGCGTTACTTTTAGCTACCTGTGGTCCTAGAACCAGAACCTCCGTCTTGTCAGGGTTAAGCAAGAAGAAATTGCATAACATCCAATCTCTTACTTCCTTCACACATTGCTAAATATTATTAAACTTGCCTTTCACATCAGGCCTTGATGAGACGTATAACTGTGTGTCATCAGCGTAACAGTGGAAACTGATATCATGCTTACGAATTATGTTTCCCAGAGGCAGCATGTAAACAGAGAAAAGAAGTGGGCCTAAAACCGAGCCCTGTGGAACACCATACTTTACAAGGGAGCACACAGAATAATCACCATTTAAATCAACAAACTGGTAACAATCGGTTAAATAGGACCTGAGCCACACAAGAGCTGTTCCTTTAATTCCTACTAATTTTTCTAATCTGTGAAGAAGAATAACGTGATCTATGGTGTCGAAAGCCGCACTAAGGTCAAGTAATATAAGCAACGAGACATAGCCTTGATCGGATGCCAGTAAGAGGTCATTAGCTACTTTGACCAGTGCTGTCTCTGTGCTGTGGTGAGGCCTGAATCCTGATTGATAAAGTTCGTGTATGTTATTTCTTTGTAAATATGTAGGCAGATCTTCAGACCGACAGCATAAGATCTGAAACCAGTAGCAGCTTTTGTTAGCACAAAAAAAGGAATGACTATAAAAATATAAAGTCAATGTCCCCACAAACACAGACTTGCGTGCAGCCACATTTGATTAATTACGTAGTGCAAATGAATAAGTCTATTCTGTTGTGGGTGATGTCACTGTGTTTCTCTATAATGCTCTATTTGCTAATAATGGTTTTACAGATTATCGTTCAATGATTCAAATACTGTTTTAACATTTTTAGATTGATATTTTTGATTAAGATGACATGCATGCTCTGTAACCGCTTTAAAGTCCTTGGATTCAGCAGTCGAAATCTGAATTTATTTGGGGTTAATGTAAATAATTTTAATAAAGACAGGTGTATGATAAAGACATGAGATTACATGCGTTTTATTCTCAAAACAACCATGTCCCTAGTTATAATAAAAGGTGTGTGCACACTTATGCAACCAGGTTTGTAAATATTTAGTATTGTATTTCTACAGTACTGTGGCTGATGAAAGAAAGCTCACTTAAACTAACCAATAAGTTGCTCATATATCCACACTATTTGTCTGTAAAATATTATTGAGATTGCATGAGCATCTGTTAGTTTGAAACTCCCAGCACTGCTTTCATATCATGTGAACTGCTTCCAATATGCTGCAAACTGGCTATTGGTGGAGCTTTCCTCTGAGTAAATTACTCAGTCCCTTCTTCACAGATGTTTCACTGAGCAGAGATTTAGTAACTACAAAGGCCTTGGCCCTTAGCACTATAGCCTGGATCCAGAATCATTTTTTGCCAGTCTACTCTGTAGAGCACAGGGTGGAAAAACATATTTTTTTTTCCTTTTTCAGTCACAAAGAGCAAAAAATATATCTCATGTTGAATTTTTTCTTTACCTTAAGATTAAAATTTGTAACTTTATTGTTTCTACACTTTTTAAAAAAATAACATATAAAACATGATTCAATCACAGAACAGAAGCAAAAAAAAATCTCTTAAGGAGGACATTAGAGGTACCGGTAAGAGCTCTATTTGTACTAATTAAGCTGGGTAATAAATAAAATCACACAAACAAATCCATCGAATTTTAGGCACAGGAAATAAAGTGGGGGAAAATAATAAAACATTTTTATCGCTCTTTAATTAGTAGGTTTATTCATGAATACCCATAATTACCACCTTCAAAACATTACTATTGCTTGTATTAACATAAAGTGCCAGATTTTTGCTTTTAAGCTCTACTACAGGACCGTACAGCCAATGCAATCAAATCATGTGTGGAAAACAAACATTTGCTGCCATAGCAAATTGTCTCATTTCTCTTGTTCATATGGAGTGCATGTGGGGGAATGGAGTATATAATGAAATATATAAAGAAAATGGGAAGTGCTAGAAAAAGTCAAAGAAGAATAAACCTATTTAATTATGCTTAGGAAAGTAAATGTATTTTGTTCAGCTGAATATTTGTCTTTTCCCCAAATTATAATTTGTTCCTATAAAACATAATGGATAGCAAAAGTAAAACTAAAAAAAAAAAATCAGACGCTTGTGCCAATGTAGCTACAGATACAGCTGCCATATTCTAATGTTACCGGCTTGATTTAAATAAATAGTGAGCTTCGTGTAACTTGAATACCTAACACACACATACATACATGCAGCCATCTGGATCAAGGTCAAAATCACGATAACATTAAGATTATTGTTATAATGGGAGTGGGAACTAAGCATTATAAACTGTCTCTACTAGTTAAGGATCTTAAATGTACAAAGCTATTGGAAAAGTTGAGCCTAGAGAAATCCTCCTATATCCAGTTCTTAGCTTTTCCCATGTCATAACTACTATGCTGCAGACCACACACACTAAACTCACAGAGATGAACAGCTGGGCTGGGATGAACTCAGCCTCCTGATAGAGACAGCATATAGTATTCCTAATAAGTAACACACTTGATCTAGTGAACACAGACAAAACACAGAAAAACTCAAATTCTGTGGACCCAGACCAAAGTGGGTCATGACCATTTTTATTGTAACAAAGAAGAGGCCAAAAGCACAGGGTTTTAATAAAGAACCTTAGGGCCCTAAGGTGTTTGTGTGTTTCTAATAAATTCTAATATTTTCCAGCCACTTTGTCAAACTGGCATTAAAAAAGACTGAGGCTAAAAGAAATGTTTTTAATCTGTGCAAACAATAGAGAAAGTTAACGGAAGTCTGGGAATTAATCATTAAAGTGATGCCAGATTTTTTGGGGTGAGGGCAAATTGAATGAGATCCAACAGATCCTTATTTAAGCATCCAGAATGTATCTACAAGCAACAAAAGCCCCTGAGCCGGTTGTGAGAAATAAATAACAAAGATAAAAAAGCAAAGAAAAACACTATATGATTCCACTTCTCGTCTTTCACTTCATAAACTCCTTATTTATCTCCTCTTAGAAAAACAGTACAGGCAGATAAAAACAGACTACAGGAATGGGAAACGCCAAAACCAGCAAAGCTTCTGCTTATGTTCTCAGGTTATTCCCCAGCCATTTTACCTGTAGACTCTAACATGCTCACCTGACTGAACTTACGGAACTTACGGAAAACTCTGTCTAGTCTTTGTTTTAGGTAACTAAGATGGATGTAATTTATTTTCAGCTCACATATGGACACTATTTTACGGGTAACTGATAAGTGCACCACTGACTTAAAGTGAACTTCCACCATTTTTGCAGTGCAAAAATATTTATCACTTTGAAATTGAAGGATGACCCAAACTGAGCTAAAAAGCCCAGAGAGACAGCGGAAGCAGATGAACCATTTTAACCTGCTTTACAGTTGCACCGTTTGCAGAAAAAAAACCACATTTAATAAATTTGCTCTTTTAGCTTACTGATGTGTTGAGTTGAACTCTGACACATTTGTGTACTTTAAAGTTTAACTAGGAAAGAACCGATACTGTTACTGTTATCGATATCAGGCCCAATACTGAGCTAATGTACTCATACTCATAAAAACACTTTTAGTGCACAAAGACAGCAGCAGTGACAGAATGTCAGGGTTCAGTGGTTTGGAAATTGTCCAGTAAAAATATTAAGAAGTACAGAAATTGATATTTATAATACGAGTAATCTGATAAAACATCCGAAATAAAAACACAATACTGAGCAAAGATAATTTAGCGCTTGCAAAATGAGAGAAACTAGCAAGAGAAAACCTAAGAGCTACACAAATAATCCCACATCCCAAAAAAACCAGGTATCAGTATCGGCTAGTACCAGAGAATGACATATTTGTTACAATATACAACAATTAACCTTTTGGGTTGTATTTTTAAAAATATACATAAATGCTTTAGTCATAATCGTTATTTATCATCTCAGTCCCTATCAGTGGTTAAAACGCAAACAGACTTTACAAGACAGATAATCTTACAAAAAAAATCTAGGTGCAAAGTTACATGATAATATAAAAAACCCTTGAAAAACAGCTTGGGAAAGAAGCAAAATGCTACATACCTACAGGAAGGCTGAATCAGTGAGGTGGGATTCTCTTTTTTCATGTCTTCAATGATCAAGATGGATCAAAGCTATAGAGGAACATGCTTGGTTTCTTTTATTAGCGTTATTTGTACAGCATGATTGCACAGCGTGCTGTGTCTAATAAAATTACTGTGACTTTTTTTGTTAAGTTCTTTATTTACTCTCTGCTAGCTATCACACATTTATACAGTACAGTACTACACATCGTAGTGTACCAAAAAAAGAGAAGTGTCCAGAGTCTAAAGAGTATGAGGAAAAAGTGATGCATTGTAAATAACAGAAGTAATCTTGGTTTTGGCAGAGAAACCAAAAGTGACGGATTATTTCTTCATGTGACAAACCTGCAGTTAGTTTGTGGTAGTGAGCATTAAACTGATTTAAAGTGAACCCTTAATGGAGAGGGAAAATGCTATATATCAACTTTGATAGGTGTTTTTAACTCCTGTAAATCTCTGTGAAGAGGAGAGCCCGACAAAATGGATCTGCATGATGACAGTTGTAGTTTGTGGTGTACAACAAAAAATCCAAAAATCATACCAAACACCAAGTGTAGCAATTTCATTCCTCATCATTTATCTGTAGTGTAGCTCATCTCTTCATATAGCCCTGGCAAGACTAATGCCTGAATCACTGGGAGAAATCACTGAACTTTCTGGTAGATGTAAAACATAAGTCCTATAATCTGTTTTACTTCTGTGCTACTTAGATGAATCTTGCAACAGCATCACTGACCAAAGCTGCCTCACAAAATGGATTTATATCTGAGCAGTAAATTAAGATTGTTTCTGATTTGCCCAGTTTCACAAATGTTTTGTCACAGCAGGTTTTTAAGCATTCGGCCTGTTCCCCACATGGCTGCACTGGCCTGCACTATAGGGCTTATAATAAAACTACTAATAATACTACTAATAATAAAATACTACTACTACTACTAATAATAATAATAATAATAATAGTAATAATAATAATAATAATATTGTTTATTTTAATGGAAACTGAAACAGTTTTTTGAACTAAATCTTATACTTAATCTTAGCCTCAAACTTTGTCAGATGCAAAAGATTGTAAAATGTAAAGTGTGAGGATGATGAGAAGAAAATGGAAGAGAAGAGAAGAGAAGAGAAGAGAAGAGAAGAGAAGAGAAGAGAAGAGAAGAGAAGAGAAGAGAAGAGAAGAGAAGAGAAGAGAAGAGAAGAGAAAAAAATTAAATCAGTAGATGGTTTTTGAAGACACTGTCTGATCTCACTTAATGTTTGATTTATCGTTTATTGTAGCATTATATGAAATGCTGTAAATCCAAACTAATAAATTTTATTTCTTTTACTCCCAGTGAGATTATGGTTCAGTCCAACTGAATGAATGCAGACCAGCTGCTGCTTTGAAAAGCCAACAAAACTGACGTAATTCATACAGAAAATTAAGCATTGTTATAGTGTATCTACACTGTAACATAGCACATTAGGATTCTGATTAAACATGTAGCTACGCTTACATCCCTCTTAAGGTGTTGTGCTGGTGATTTATCCAAGAGTTAGATGGTTTGTAAAATTAAAAAGAAAATTGATATGGGATGACTATATTCTTTTTTGATAATAGGGTGATTTCTTGGCCACTGCCTGGAGTGAAATATCTGTGCTTCTTCAGTAGCTGTGCATTGCAAGCACATATATCTCACTCCAGACAGTGTCCAAAAAGTCATCCTATTATCAACACCTAAGTGAGTTACCATTCATCCCCTGACCTTTTTTTTCTCTGAATCATCTAACTCGTACATACCCACACCCCTCTCCATCACACTGTAACCTCCAGTGAAAGAGGACACTGGCACACAGAGAGTAATGACAGCATTGTATAGTAAGGTGGGAAAAAAACTGCATAAACACGATGAAATAGGGGGGAAATCTCAAGACGCCTCTTGTTTCAAATATTATAATCACTTAATTGTAAATATAAGCTAGCAGGCTAGAAACTTAAAAAAAAACTTCTCCTTTTGTTTATAGAATTGTAGATCTATTAGAATATCTGATTTATTTATTTTTTAATTTTATTAGAAGATTTCAAATCAGTGTTAAACTTTGGGATGCAAACCTGCTAGAATTTTTTGCTTTTTTTAGACAATCTCTCTTCCCTTCTTTCTGCACCCTGCACACTGATAAGACGAAATGCTACTATGGGCTGGTAATAGAGTTAGAAAAAGAGATCAGCCAAGCTTCCTCCATTACGATAGTCTAGAGTCTTAATCCTCTCAACTGGCAATCGTGTGTCAGGTGCAGACTCTGATAAGGCCCAATCAATCCTGTTTTTTTACTTGCCTTCAAGGGTTTTTCGGCTTTTTTTTCATTCTGCCTCAATCATATCACCCTTCACAGGTGTTGCAATGGTTTACCTTTCATGTCTTATTCTCTTTCTGTCTCTAACGATAGTAAATTTCTATTTCAGTGGAAATTTAAAGAAACTCAATGCATGGGAAGAATAGACAATTTTATTATAATATGCATATTCAAGTTTTAATCAAAATCAGTAGGAAAAAAAGCTGGATGAAGTGAATCAGATGAATACGTCTGAGCCTTTGGGAGAACACCAAAGAAAGAGCGGGATGCTGTGGGAAGACTACGAAATGAGATTTCCGAAGATTTTAGACATGCTGCCGTGGTTCCCTCTAATATATCAATAAAGCATGGCCATATGTTACCCTGTCACCTCCAGAAAAAAGGGTAGACAGAGGATAACAGAGGAAAGCGTGCACCCAGATGGAACTAATTTGCTTTTTTTTCCATAAGATAGCATGACAGCAGGCATATTTGCAATAAAGTATTAGTCAAATAGATAAAAGTATAAGACTTAATTTCCACAGAAAGTTTGGATACTTGCATCTTTTACTATTAAATCTCTGAGATAGTATTTTTTCTAGTATACACACTAATACCCCCGTCCCAAAAAACAACAACAAAAAAAACCCCCATAAATTAATCAGCAAGTGCAACGGTTTTTATAACTTATGTGTCGAAAACAGGAAATCATCTACACAACTTTATTAGCGAGGAATACTTTCTTATAAGCAGACCACCGAAGCGCCACTATAGAGGAGGGGCTAGGAGGATTCTAAAGGCCCCCAGTAATCTGTTTTATTAGTAGTAACAGACTGTTAGAGTACTGTAGGTGGCCCAACCTCATATTCTTTCAAAGTGCCTGAAATTGCTGGTGACGCCCCTGCTGACCACACTGATACACAAGGGACATTGATAGTGAGTGAAGGTTAGCCATGGACCCATCTAACAGAAGGAATATTGTAGCTGAAAAGGTTATTGCTGGCTAAGATTGAAAGCTGTTAAAACTCTTTGTTAGTGCATCACAGTTAGATATGTGTAGCCACAGACCTAACAGAGTGTTCATTATGATTCCTGTAACTGTCAAAAGCACCTACAATTGTTTGTAAGCATCAGAAGCATCATAAGGTAATCTGATCTGTTCATTCAAATTTCTTTTTTTAACATCCTTGTGATGCTCCTGTATGCTCTGTTGAGAAACCTTGGGTTCCCACATATTTTAGACATATTTTAGACACCTGATCCTCATTTTCTATTTTTGTCCCAGGCTTCCTCATAAATGAAAATTACACATACATGTCAAGTCTAATATTATTCTTGAAGGTTTTCATGTTCTGTAAAGCTGCTTTGAGTCAGTGTTCATTTTGTAATGAAATGTAACTGTTATCAAGTGAGGAAGCTCAATGTGATGTTGGTGTTTAAGTTCATTCCAAAGGTGTTCATCCCAAAGGTGCTTTGTGCAAGGCACCAGGTTATTTCACTCCAACCTTGGCATTCACTCTGGTCACAGGGACATTCACATGCTTGAACAGACTTTTCTTTGTTCCAGTAAAAGTAAACCTAAAGTTACAGAGTCCAAGCAACAGTAATTCTTTGACTTTTGTGGCAACTGTCTGGGCAATGTCTACATGTGGTTGTAATAATAGCGTCTACATTCTCATGGCCATATACAGTAGTATAAGGTGTATATCATCTTTATTATTTATATGGAGATCACTTGTAGATTAAACACAATTACTACAGACAGCTTCAGATGAAATCTTACTTTATTTGAATGAACCCATCCTTTTTCTGTGTACATGCAAGTTAAGCAGGGAAGAATGTCTTCCCTGTAATTAACTGGTTCCCTCTAATTAACTATGTTCCTGAATACACTCTTTCTTTTAAAGTCATAGTGGGTGTTGAGGGTGAAAAGTGATTTCTCATATAAAATGATGATAAACATTCAGAGAACATGCTAATTTATTACAGGAAGGAAGATAAATGTTTTAAGCCTATTTGAACCAGATTACCTTTGCATGAGGAGTTGTGGGGTAATCGTTTTGCTTAGTTTAAATCTGTCATATTATAAGTTGGGGGCCATGATTTTGTGTTTGGAAAGATTACGTCACCTATTGATGTTCTTAATTATTCCATTAAATAGGAATATGTAATTATTTAAGGGAAAAGCGGTATTAAGATACTTTACAATGCCAACAAAATAACATTTTCTATTTCTTTACTAATAATAAAAGATCAGGGATCACCATTGATTTCCCCCACTGTCTACAGTGTAGGTCTACTTCATCAGTATAAGCTGTTTTGTGTTTGGGGCAGAGTAGATAGATTTCTTCGATGTTTTAATTTCATTTCAATATTTTTTTTTTTTTATTCTAAAGTCTATAATTTTTTTTATGTTGAACTGCATGGGTTAAGCTCTTTTATCTGTTTGCTTTTAAAGCCAATCCTTTCTGCAGATTAAAATTCATTATCGGTTTCCTGCATTGTATTTACACTGTTATTATAGAGTCAGCCTGTCTACTGACAAACAACATTATTTCCTTGCCTGTTTGTATTTATTCGTTAGCAAAATTGGAAACACTGCATCTTTAACAAAAACATGTCCTGCCAGAGTTTAAAGAATAATAATAGATAATCAACAACTCTACTTTTTAGAGAAGAAAAACTTCTGAAGGTTTTAACGGGGTTATCAGATTCCCATTTTCCCACAAGTTGTTATGAGTATTAATAAAAAAATGTAAAAAAAAAAAAAACTTGTTTAAAAAGTCTCATTGGTAGTGTAACAAAACCAATCATTTTACCCTGTGGAAAAACAGCTCTGTTCACAGTGACCCATTTAAGTGCTTGTTGCATTAAATGCTAATCACCCCACCCCTCTGTTCTGTAGGGCATTTCCACTGCTCCAAAAACATTTAAAGTCATTTTTAATGACTTATTAATCATTACCAGAGAACGTTATAAACTAACGGTAAGCTTAATGTAGTCTTACCATGTTATCTCTGCCAACAAAGTGGCCTGGCGTGGCCATGACAATAATTCATAATCCCATTAAGGTGATTGTCTCATTACGACGGCCACGCCAGGTTTCACACCCAACCAATCGCACGCGCTCATCCGGAGTGTTAACTAGGTACATCTGCACCTTATCAGTCCATTGCAATCACCCCCCTTATTTATACACAAGCCCTTCATTCACTCACCGTCTGGTTCCGTACGTTTCATGTATTTTTACGGACTCACTACTCCACTTGCTAATCATTAGCATCCTGCTACTGACCTGCTCATTTGATTCTTCGGTTCTCTTTTAAAGCTTCCCAGCTCCAAGCACCAGACCCTCCAGGTCTTTTCTACATTTCTCCTGTGCCTCACTCCAAGTGGGTTTTGCCTTCTAGCACCAAAGCTAATTGTCTCGTCTATCTCCTGCCTATATTCGTAATTAAAGTGACTCAATAGATCTTATCTCTGGATTCTGTCCAGTTGCTCTGTGACAGTTATATGAAGAAGGTTGTACATAGAAAAGAGGACATAGCAATGTTTACTGAGAGTGTACACAGTAGCACATTATTAGAAAAAAATATATACTCACTTCTGGAGGTGAAGCAGGGAGTTTGTGCCGAACTTGCTTTATACTGCCCCCTGTTCACAAAGTCTGGTGAGAAATAATTTACGCTACCATAAACACATTTAGGTAGATCGGAGGCTGTTATTCTGATCCAGCCTCGAAACAATAGCGGAGTGTTTGCATCTCATTCTGGTCCAGGGTTGGCAGACTGGATTGAAAATCCCCAGTCCAAGTACAGCATAAAACCTGCCTATTAAAAAAAATATCTGCCCAAACTGCTAAGTGTTTTAACTGAAAAACAAAAATATATAATCCCCTGTCCTTATCAAAAAAAAGCCTCCTTTTTTTTTTAGATCTGACAAGATCCAAAGAAGCCTGATTATTATTATAGGGTGGTTTTGTACACACAATGCCAACACACATTTCAATTAAACCAGCAATAACCCATAGGGCTATCGGCATTAAAATGCTATGCAAGATGTACACATGGGTGCTTTAATGTGATGATCATGCATATATATAATGAAAAAATGTTGCAAATGCAAATGATGTTACAACAGACAATCACTCAATCACTGAAAACATTCTGCACCAAAATTACTATTATACAAATTTTTAGAAATCACAATCATCTTAACTGCACTACATTAGAAAAAAAGGAAAGTGCACTTTACAGGGGAAGACATTTGTTAAAGTTTGGCCAAATATTTAATAAACACTGAATAAGGTATAACTATCTTTAGATCATGAGACAAAATTTGTTCTTGACCTTAGGCACAAATTATTCTTTAAAAACCCAATGTTTCCTACCATAGTGTCATTTGTTGTAATGTACATTATAATTGTGATATATTGCAAAAAATGTATGTGGAGGTATTCAGGAATCTTGTGTGCAAATATTAAGTTAATATAAATTTATCTTAAACTATATGGATTATTAAAACGCCTGGTAATCACGTCCATAAGTGTTTTTTTAATCTCTAATATTCCAGATTGAGTCCCACATTTACTTCTTTAATAATAGTGTGGAAATTTTTCTTATGTATTTTTAATAGTACTATAAAGTTTTGGCACTGATGTTGGGTGAGCAGGTGTGTGGTGCAGTTGGTGTTCCAGTTCATCCCAAAGCTGTTAAGTGGGATTGAGGTAAGGCATTCTTTCACTTCAACTATAACATGTGAAGGGACATCTTAATGCTACATCATTTAGAGACACCCTAGACAACAGTGGTCTTATAAATTTGACATATTTATGGTTGTACTCCACAATCCTTTGTCCATATAGTGTATCACTAAGATATTCCTGATGCATTGTGTCTGTATACCGACAAGAAAGCAGTAACGAAGACAGACTGAAACACAGGGGTATACTAACCCTAATGGGGACAGCAATTAACTAAAGGAGGCCAATGAAGACATGACACATGGACAGGGGAGACACATGACAAGACATAAACAAACACTGGGCACACGGAATAAAATGTAAACAAAAAAAATCTTGCACCCGGCAAGCCTAACAGAGTCATCACAGGTAGATTGGGAAGCGTTTATGCAGAACTAATGACCACACGACAGAGAGTTACAGCTTCAGTAACTGTATAATGGTCATTTTAATTTTATGTTTTACTCCAAAATAAAAATTATGGACTCTTTTTTGGATATAGTAGGCAGAAGATGCTGAATTTTTAAAAACTTTATCTGATCCACAGTCATTTTGCATTTATTATATCCTAAATAAGATAAAAAAGAAAGAGAGAACATAAAATTAAAGAATCCAGAATGCAATTGTTGCTTTTAACATCTGCAACATGAATCCCTAAATCTGGTTTGAAAGAGAGGAACCCACAGCATTCTTCTTTTTAGTTTAAAGCACCAACATACCACTCATTTCCATATTAAAGGTAACTGCATAAACGAAAGGCACAGTAGAATTAGTGATTCTGTCAGACACATCAAAACATGAGCTTATATAAAGGGGCAGTTTGGATGTAGTACCTCTTAGCTACATCAAAAAACAGTTATGAAACGCAGCCTAAATCGTTCTGAAAGTTTACTTTCTTTATTTTTAAGTCTACATCATCTGAATGAAGGATTTCTAGTATTTAAAGGTCCAAAATCTCAAAAGAAAAGGCAAAAGTTCCCTTAAAACTTCGAAGTCAATAGCCTTTAGATGTATGGATCAGCAAATCCAGTCACATCTCAAACTTTTCCTCACAAAGTGCAAGCAACAAATTGCTTTGTTTATGATCTATAATTCTGAGACACTTAAAACGTCAAAGCCACAAACAAACACATCTTTCAGGCAGGGTGTCTGCTGGAGCATCATGTAACTGAACAAATAAAACTCCTAACTGCTAAATGTATCCATTGTCCCCAGTTGTAGATAAATCAATGAAACATTCACCACCACAAAAATGCCTCAACAAAAGTGCTGGTAACATGAAAACTGCTTTCCTTTATGGTGTTGCTCAATAATCCTTGGCTGCAGCATCTGTCGACATGTATGTTAAAAACAAAGAATAAAGCACAATTCTGCCTTACATCCACTCAAACAAATTAGAGCTTGTTGTCCATAAGGTATTGGCAGATACCTGTTGCGAGAGCAAACACATTTTTACATCAATAATAAATCATACTTCTTTGTCTTTATAAACAGAGACTGGCCAATAACATCTTACAAATCCAGGAATGTAACAGAATTTATCTAAAGCAAATCAAATATACTAATGCATGAGTCTGAAGAACATTTAGGAATATACCTAAGTATATGACTCAATAATCAGGTGTATAAAAAATATTCCCAAAGGTCAGTTATGTCAGTTATTTATCTCCCATTTCTGAGTTTGTATATTCTATAGCATTTTTCCCCAGACATGAAGCTGATATAAGGGCCTTTTCTAACGCTAAAGTGTACAGTCAACTAAATAAATGATTTACTTACAAAATGTTAACAAAAAAAAATACGTACAAAATTATCTAACCTATTTTCAGAGTTTTCTTCTAATTTTTATTTCTATAATAGACCCAACTGCAGGTGACGTGCCCACCATTTACTGGCATATACTAGTCATTTCATGGCTAAGACTATAGAGATACGACTATACAGACTTAAACATTCAGTTTCTAGCATAGATTCAGCTAAGTTTTAAAGACACAATAGTTGATTGTCTTCAGAAACATCTTCACATTGAGATAGAAACCATTCAGTTAATTAGTCGAAATGTATTTATATGTATTTATGCAGTCTGTGGAATACAAATTTACAGGTCCAAGAAATGTTCCTTCAATCAAAAGGTTTGTCCTGAACAGCTTTGAACAGCGATTTTCACCCGTGGTGGGGCATACACTTTCAGTGCTATCATGTCCAACTGCATCTATAATATAATAACTATAATTAATACAAATTAATTTAAATTATTTGTTTTATCTTCTATTTTCTACCTATTCTTTTTATATATTTCCAAGTAGGCTAAAGATACAATAAGCAAAGATCTCGGATCTAAATATTCACATGCAGTAAATGCTGTGCCTCCGTCTAAGTTATTTAAAGTCAAATCACTCTCAGCACTGACATGTGAAGCGGTGTGGATTTCACTGCATTTTCTATCTTAGTTTAGAATGCATGTAGATAGAGCATGGACACCAGCTACTGAATAATAAATGAAAACCGGTGAATAGCTAAAACATACAGCCACTAAAAAAACCTTTCTGCTTCAAAAAGACATTACCAACAATAAATAGAACAGACTAAATTGGTTAAAAAAATGCATTCTCGTGTGAGTTTGTAAGATTGTGATAGAAGGATTCTGCATTAGTAGTGTTAGACGTAGGACGTCTGTTTAGTTCAGATCAGAAGACATCTGTTTAAATCAGTAAAGGGCATCAGTAGAGCCGGTATGTGCAAGCTATCGTTTACAATTCATTTAGCAAACAACAAGTGCATTATTTTTAAGGATATGCCTCCAGGTATTTATATAACCCTTGCCTTTAAATGTTGTACAGTTATTTTTAGAATCTATAAGGGGCTTACATTTGCTGCAATTTTGGCTTGTTAAAACTCGAATCAAAATTCTATTGGATCTCACTTAAATACAGTAAATAATATACAGTAGTGTAAATTTAAAACACTGCATGTCTTACTGCAAGATATAAAACATGGCACAATTTTATGGCACCTAAAATACATCAGAAAAACAGCACGCTACACTTTACTTTAGCGGTCAAAACAATAAATAAATGAATACATTTATGAATTCAGGAATAATAAACAAACAAATAAATAAATCACATCTACTGGGCACTTGTCTTTCAGTCTGAACACACATTTTTACACCTTTTCAAGAATGTCGTACAGATGCACAGCACATTAAGCAGGATAATGAGATATAGAGTCTTCACTCTGTCATTTCAGGACTATAGCACCACTGCATCACTTAGAAAGACACCATTAACAACAAATATACGTTTTATCCCCAAAAACACAAGTCTTGCTGGCTAATCGTCTGTCACGTTTCAGCTCATAGAGTAATCGGAGTGTGCACTTCACTCCTCAAAAGAGTCTACATAGTTCTCTAAATTAATGAATTAAACAAAAAACATCTTATTCAAGCCTTACTATCAAATATACTATTAAACACTTACGTTTTATTTAAGAGAGGGTTAATAAATATTACTATGAGCACTTTACGGCAGAGGCAAAATTATCTTATGTAGAGATCTTTGTATTTCCCACTGTGCCACAGCAAACTCAGATGGTTTTAAACCTTTTGCGTTCTGATGTTTTGTTTTGGATAAAATGTTTAAATGCATGAAGTCATTTGTTTCATCCAGGAGAAGTTCTGTTTTCCTCCGCAAGCTAATGCCCTGAGGAAAGAAAGAATAACTGTTACAGAATGTGTTTTCCTATAGGAGACAGTAAGTCAAAAAAATCAAGCCACCTTCCTCTGACTGACTGCTGTCTTTGTTCTTAGGAAAGATCAATTAGACTTCTGAGAAAGACTACATTAGATTTTGGTCTCTGATGGGCTCTCGCTCTCTTTTTCTCTCTCTCTCCTCTCTCTCTCTCTCTCTCTCTCTCTCTCTCTCTCCCTGTCGTTCCTTTCTCTTTCTCTGTCTGACAGGTCCACAAGTTTAATATTCATGACTTGAAGACAGTTACAGTAAATCACTGTTCCACTTGAATAAAATGTAAAAGTCTCACGCTTCCGCTGACACATTCTTTCTGATGATTTCAAGCTATGAATTCAAACTTGAAGCAAAATTTAATTTAGAGATTACCGAAAGAAGAGGTTTTGGAAATAATATAATGATACACAATTGGAGTTGACAATGTTTACTTTATTACAGACCTCTTTTGTAGGTAAAGTACAAATACATACAAATCTATATATATATATATAGATA
This sequence comes from Bagarius yarrelli, assembly GCA_005784505.1. NCBI lineage: Eukaryota > Metazoa > Chordata > Actinopteri > Siluriformes > Sisoridae > Bagarius > Bagarius yarrelli. The sequence goes on along the minus strand of VCAZ01000010.1, from coordinate 4,095,424 downwards.
TATCTAGATTGTGAGGTATATATATATATAATATATATATATATATATATATATATATATATATATATATAGATTGCCTTCTAAACATCAAATCAACAAGGCTGTTCGTGATATTAGCCTTACTCAAAGTAGCCCTTGTTACATTAAAAGAGTTTTGACTAGGCTCTAGTGTATTTGCTTTAGATCAATAAACATAAAGACATATTAGCTTATTAAAGCTGTACAGCTTTACTCCACAGATATCTGCTTGGAGGTGGCAAATACACGTCACTCATCACAATTAGATTAGCTTATTACTAACAGAAGACAAACATGGAGCAGCTCTTTTTTTCCCCCACCATGAATCTCAAATGCACGGCTGTCCCAAATACAGTAATTTCATGCCCCGATCTACCATTTTCCAAACAGACTATATTGACTAAATTTGCCAGGCACTTCCACTTAAGCTTCTCTTCTGCAAACTGTTGCCACAAAAATGAAAACACAGGATTGTCTGAAATGTTGTTGTATGTTGTAATATAGAGGTTGTTGTGGAGATTAAAGGGTAAAATTAAATTTGGAATACGATGTTTTAAAAACTAATATGAACGTGATGGTGGTTATGTAATCTAAATTTTTATCCATATTGTTTAAGCCCAATGCAGCATTCACATTTAGGATTTTAAGGGTCATGAAACCTCCTTCAATCAGTTCAATTCTACCACAGATTTTTTTTTAAATAAATGCAAATTAAATGGGCAGAGTAGAACGGGGATGTGGGTGTGGCAGGGCAAAGCAGAGGAGAAAAACAGGGCAACAACTGTCATTTGTCAGAGTGGCGCATACCAACTCGCACTGAAAACTATGCGTAAAACATGAGGAAATTAAGGTTTGTATAGCTAGCAAAATCTGCATCACTTAGCAAATTTGAAATGTACCAGTGACAAAACACAATGAATTTCCTTCAATACTACATATCTATCTATCGGCCTGTCTGTGTCTTCTCAAGGATACCAAAACTCAGTCTTAGTAATAATAAAGAGACGCTCATGCGTTTGGAACTACACTTCTATGCCACGTCACAACCTGTGATGTCTCCACGGTGTAGATTTTAAACCTGGCAGACGAAAATAGTGTGAAAAATAGTGTTAAAATGAGCCATTTTTTCCTACAATTGAAGCTAACAGATGCCAACATTGTCTTAAATGATGTTCAACACACATGATGACAATTTTTTTTTGTAATCTCAGAAAACTTTGATTAGGGTTTCGTGACCTTTTAAAGAAGTGTGTTAACAGTGAAAAATAAAGTGAGTGAAGATTAATGTGCTGACTGTGCATTTCAATACATTCAACATTTACATTTAGCATCCAAAATCATTATCTCTTCACCACTCCAGCTGGGCTGGAGTAAAAGGAAAGGAAACTTTAATCTCCCCATCACTATGTCAGACAACCTCTAATCCAGTTGAGTGGCTTAGCATTCTATAAAAGTTGAAACAACATAGCTAGTTTAATGTGTTTATTAGTTGTAAGAAGTTGCCTGGTGGCTCAAATTGCACAGATTCTTAAAAAAAACACTTTCACAGCAAACCTGTTGAAAAAATTGTCTAATTACAGCTAGCCTGAATTTACCTGTGACATTTGGTTTAGTTTTGCGTATCCAGACCTTCAGGTTGATGTCAGAAGATCTAGGAACTTTTGACTTTTGACTTTTGACTTTTGACTGCCTCAAGCAAAACTTGAACGTCTTTACAGTGAACCTCACATACTTTTAATGAATCAACATCATGTCTTTAGTGGTTAAGTAGGTGGAGTTCAACAAGATACTAATTATTTTTGTAACCCACATATTTGGCTGTGCTATCAGAAATGTTGTTAGATAAGCATCTTCAGCAGGCGTGACTTTTTTTGCATTTGGCAATTTATGACTATTACATTTCACTTAGCAAGAGTGACTTATTGTTTAATCATATTACACAGGTTTCTTACAGAGGTGGGCATAATTGCTGCACCCCCTGTGTGCAATCTGGCTTTTTTTAAGCTGTGTGTTTTGTCTACTTGGTCATTTAGCTGATAAAAAAAATAAGCTCATGTTCCCATAATGTTACCTTCAGCAAATAATACACATGTGCTGATAACATACAACTAACCATTCTCAGAAACCAGTTTGTAATAGTGCTATAGTATTTGTGCCATTTTTTAGAATAGCCCACAGTGATGCTGAACATCCGGCCACAGCAAGCAACAATAATTTTCTAGCCAGCAGTTTTTCTATATTGATAGGAAAAAAGTTGTAAAGGAAAAAGAGCTACAGATACACAGAGATAAATATACATTAGAAACAGAAGAATAGAAATAGAAAAAATAGATAAAGGTTGTAATGTAATTCTTTTGTTTGCTTTTTCGTGTGCATGATTTTAGAGAGCTGGAGTAACATCAAAGCAGCTGGTTTTAAGGTTTTAGTCTTTGCTGCCAGAAAGCCTTGAATCTGTACAAAACACTCCTTAAAACGGAGATTACGATAATTATAACTCCGACTAAATAAGATGCCAAAGCCGGCGTGGATGAACCATCCTAATAGCTTTTTATACATGATTGATATTGAAATAAACAGTTTATTGTAAACTACAGGGGATGTTAACACATGGCCAGCTGAACAATGCCACCGCTGCAGCGCATTGTGATATAACAGCATTTTTATATAAAAGTGACCCAAACAAATGCCTGGGTTTATGAAAAAGAGAAAGGTATAATTTGCTTTAATCTCAATCAGACATTATACAGAGCCCAATTTAGTACAAGCCAATGAGTTCATTTGTTTAGTTTTAGCACACATAACTGCTGCAGATGTTGATATTCTTTGTTCTAAGCTTAGGAGACATGTTGAGGCTTCATAACACTGCAGCCAGCTTTGTCCTGTCCTGGTTTAGACTTGGACAATTTTCATCTAACAGATGAGTTTCCAAAGCAGCTGTTTAAGCATTCACAGCTCCTCCTTAATAAACTGTAGCACTGAGTAACCTGCATGTATCTGAAAAGGGGATTTACCGCAGTAAGTCAGTCAGGACACAGACAGGAATTGTTCTTGGTACCTTGCTGATATATTTTTTTTTACATTTCATGGCTGGATATTGATTTTATTCAACTGTCATCCTTTTTTTATTATGTGAAACTCAACTAAAAACATAAAAGGGGTTTTATACAAATACACAGATTTTCCATTGTTCATTGCATAAATCTAATATTTCATTGGTCAGCATCTGTTTAAAGTCACGTGTCTTATGATCAAAAGATGGATATGTTACAGATGTGTGTATTTATTATAATGCAAATTTTAAAACCAAAGGTTTTATTACACATCTTACCAGCTGGAGCAGTACTGCTGAATCTGGCATTCACTTTATAATGTATTAACTAAAATAAAGGTGAAATAAACATTTTGTGAGCTGTGTGTGGGTGAGTGTGGGTGTGTTTGTGACTGCAGAATAACAGCATTAATTAAGGAAATAACGCTTTATTCCAAGAAAGTCACTTCTTGGAGCTGGTACTGAAATCACTTAAATTCAACATCTACTTTAACAGCTAATCCTCAAGAGCAACAAGTCATAATGACAAAGTTTCACAAACACAGACTAGATGAGTGCTCTGGATACATTAGTTTAATAAAGCAGCAGCCAAAAATCAGCCTGATATTACTTCCTGAAAGAATTATAAATTACCCTGTTTGAGGAATGTGTGCCAGAGCCTAAACACCATAAACCAGAGACATGCTGCAGAATATACAGATTAAATGTGAAATGCAGTGTAATGTGACTAGCACAGACATTAACTTCATTTAAAACAGTTGAAGTAAATTACATTTACCAGCAGGGAGGCAGAAAAAATGACAATGCAATTATGTGCGAATTTTTATAACCATCTCACATGTCTCTCTACTTGTATTCGGTATCGAATGAGACATTTTTCAAGGTCTGGTGTATTAAATAATCAATACAGAGAACCTTTAGTGGAAAACATAAACATATGCACATAATAATAAAGTTAAGAAGACCCGCCTGCTGGCTAGAAGACATATGACCAGAGCATATTACAGCAGGCGAACACATTTTCCAGCAGAACAGTAGGCAGTGTAGGTTAAAAGTTTTTCCACAATTTTCCAGATACGAGAAATGACAGAGAAAGGAAAGGCAGATGAAATGGAAAGCAGCAAGGAGGGAGGATATGGCACGGATTAATATAGAAAAATACATAATATACAAAAAAAAAAGAAAACGAGGAAAAAGTGCAGACCAAGCAGTGTTACTTCCTTCATAATACAATGCAAGTGTCTTGTAGTGGTCCACGCATCAAGGGAACTTTCTACACCAAAGGGGACACAGGACAAAGCACAGCACGGGGGGAAGCCAAGCATTTCCTGCCCCAGTGCTGGCACACAGAAAGACTCTCACGGGAACGGAGCATAGGAGCAGGAAGTATGTGTGTAAGTGTGTGTCTGTGTTTGTGTGTAAGTATGCCAGGCAAGCACAGTTGGAGCCCCACTGCCTATGGTCCTGGATGGAAATCGGGCATCATGACAGGAACAGATGTAAAAACATGCAGGGACACATAAATTTATATAGCCAACAAAATTTAAAACATACACACACACACACACACACACACACACACACACACACTGATCTATGGCAGCAGATCAAAAATCACATCATCGGATGACCTACTCAGTAGATGATTATACTTTAGAAAAACAGCAGGGTGTATGTGACAGATGAACTTAACACACACACATTCACAAAGATCATGACACACTTATCGGTTGCTTATCTTTTACACCTTCATTTTGTGCTAAAGTTGACGTATTTGGAAGGATATGCCTGAATTTTACTCAAAAAAGGAGGGAAGACAAAATTAGAGTTTGGAAATGTGTTTAAATGTACAGGATGTTTTGCAAATAATGATTTACAAGTAAAAAAACTGATAATAAATATTTGTCATATAAAAAGCGAAATTATAGTCACCTGTGCGCAATAAAGCTGTCACATGTCCATATAAAGGAAATGCACCTGTTTGCTGAACAGCCATGCTAGAAAACGCACCCCAACAAACAGTACCATAAAGAACCAAGTTCTCGTAGACAAGGGCTTATTTATAATAACAATGTTTTAACCATTTTTAAAAATGCCAATGTCTAGAAATGGCAAATTAACCCCGGTTCCAGTTCCAATGCAATATGTGTAAAGGGCTAAATAGTTATTCACTGCAATAAATCACATGTGCACTCCTCTAGTTTATAAGAAAAAGGATGATGTGTTTCTGTTATAACAGGTTCAGCAATGCCGACTATACAGACATAGAGGATCCACTCTCCTTTCTTTCCTTTAAAGCATATGCGTAAGTCTGTTTCCCTTCTCTCCAGCACATCTCTGAAATGTATTCTCCAGCTGATGGATTACAGTTAGTGACTGTAACCCAAACATCTACATAGTGGACTGCAAAATAAAAAAATGGTGAGCAAACAGATCACAGAGGTAAATGAACTGAGGCGATTAGCTCAGACCTCCCATATGGCAAGAAAGCCACCCAAGGAACTGCTGTTCTTCTATCAGGGTGTTTTTTGGAGCATCTGAATTTATTGAAGAAACTGGGACAAGGATTTGGGTACATGGGTACATGCTAGATTCCTAGAATGTGAGAGACCACAAATATGAGGACAAAAAAATCAATGAATGTAACTTCTTTGCTCCTATAGTGTGTGATGCCTATGACATTCTGCCTTGCAGATTCAGTCACTAAACACACTTCACACCACAGAAAAATCTCCTACGATAATCTATAGAACCACTATGATAATCAAGACAGCAGCTAGGATTGTCATAAGAGGAGTAATCCGCCCAGCATGTGTGTACCCAGCATCGGGCTGTAAATAAAAAGACTATTTTGTTGCAATTTAGCTTCTCTGCAGCAGATTGGGGTTAGCATTTTAGGTTGCACTTCATGTAAATTTTGTTTAAATTTATCCTGTTATTACAGTAAACATAAAGTTATGTCAACAGTCTTCCAAACAACTACCAATTAATTTCAGTACTGTTGTATGATGTTTAAACATTTTTTTTTTAAATTTTAAAACACTGTGGAAGTTTTTGTACCATTTGACCTCTATGTTCCTTCGAGTTTTGTTGCAATAACACAGAGTATCTGACAAAACAAGGAGCAGGTAAAAAGGTAAAACTTGGTTTACTAAAATTTTTTGTGGTCAAAATTAATACACCGTTATGGTCTCAAATTTATCAATAAAAACCAGACCTGGCGGACTTTTTTGTTAAGATTATGGTAAACCTCTTCAAATCCAAATATTTTATGTTAGTGCACATTTATGTTCTTAAAATGTTCAATCCATTAACAGTATTTATAAAAAAAAAAAAACATTTATGAGGTTGCTGTAACATACAGTATTTCCTGTAGGAAAAGATATATATTAAATATTTGTTGTTTGTATGCATTTTAGTTGGTCATGACGCAGCAGAGCATTATTGTCTCATTAAAGCTCCACAGTTTCTTTTATCCGTCTCATTTTTGTGTATGTTTTTTCAGTGTCTATGTGATTTTCTTTTGGGATTCCTGGTTTCCACCTACGAAAGCCTACCAGTAGGTGGATTGCCAACACAATTGCCTCTTAGTGTGAATGAGTGTGTAAATGTATGTGTACGATGCTCCGATATACACTAGGTGCAATCGTCCTATTACATAACATAATTCAGACACTTGCTGCTTGATACAATACCCTCAGCATGAAGTTACACCAAATAGAAGCCTTTTTTAAAAATGGGTCAGTGTGAAAATACAGTATATTATTGTTTGAGCAGCATAGACAGATTGTGAAAACTTTATTCAGTTTACTCACATGATGTTTTAGTCTGACCCAGCCTGGGAAAAACCAAGAAAGCATACTGTGTGTATTAGTGAATACAAAAAAATAAAAAATTATGATTCTCCTGGGTCAAATAATAGTTCACCAACTATTGGCAGCTAAGAGATTACATAAAGGAAACAACTAGCTGTCACACACAAAGAAGACCTTTAACACATTTCTGCTCTCTCTCTCTCTTTCTCTTACACACACACATTGGTATAAAAAGTATACATCAGTATAAAAAGTATACACTTATAAAACAAATTGGCAGAGGATAACCTCCCCCTGATTCTTTTCCTAAAATACCCAGATGGAGGCAGTCATTTTTTTCTGTATGTGTTTGGGGCGTTGTTTTTATGCCTAATTTGTCCTCTCAGACAATGTAAGATAAGATAGTGGATTGTAGTGTATAGGTCAATAATTACAAAACCACTATACGAAAATTGTAAGATTACCTCGACATAGGTTTAAATAAGATGGTGTTAGACTGCCCCCAACTGGAGTCACCTCTTACTACAGCTTTATTCTTCTTAGATTAGATGTAATTAACATATAGATTGTTTTTAACAAAAGTTCCAGTTCAGTATTGTATAGTTCCATATAATAGTTAGTATTTATAGAACAAATTAACTGACATTTTTATACATTTTTGTCATTTATCTTATTTTTCATCCAACTGAGCGGTTAAGGGGTTAAGGGCCTTGCTCAAGGGCCTAGTGCTGGGAGTTACATCATGATCACCCAATCAGCATGCCAATATTTTAACCGCTACACTACCACTTTCTCACAGATACACATACATACACACAAACAAACATAAGTCAAAAGAAAACAAAACTGAAGACTAAAGAAAATGTTGTCCTAGCCACATAAAGTACATAGTGTGCAACCTAGAGCAAACAGTGCAAATAGACAAACAAAAACACTTTATAAATATACATTACATAGCGCTGATCAAAGTACAGAGTTCATACATAGGCCATTCCACTGGGTGCCTTCTGCTTATCTAACTCTTTCAAATTAAACTTTTTATTTAAACCTTTTTAAAAAAACAAAATCTAATAGCACACACCTATTTAAAGTGAGTATTGGTCAATCTCAGGTAACTTCAGTAAATCTTCTACAAGATTTCTAAATGGAAGATACTAATTCCTTTGTGTTCCCCTTATGAAAGTGTTTTTTTATTTAAATGGTTGTAGAAATAATTTATATTTGTGATTAAAAATGACTACATATGCACACAAGGAGTATTTTTCTAAAAAAAAGAAATCACATTTTCCCTTTTAAAACAAAACCCTAACCTGAAGCTCGTTAGTTATTTTGAATGTAATTTAATTGGATTAATAATGGATAAAGCAATACTTTAAAACTGTGATTTCAGTAACAGGAATGAACACCGGCTAACAGGAATGTGTCTGTATCTGTGTGAAAACCAACTGCCTTAAACTTTCCAATAAAGTTCTTTAGTTCTTTAGTACTTTAGTAACATCCCAGTATGTCAGTTCTGCATAGGCTGTGGTTAATGCCTGATACAATAGAATCCCTATAATAGAACTGGTGACACATCATTGGGCATCTCTGCAAATGCTTTCTGCTTCCTCGCTGACAAAAAACATCTTTAATGTTGTGTCTGTCTTTGCAACACAGAAAACAACACAGCAAATTCTAGGGATTCAACAAATATGTGCATCTAAGAAATGTAGATAACACAGTTATTATTACAATACAATTGAATATTTAAAACAAGAAAATGAACGTAATTACCTATGATCTTTCCATGACTATCAGAAGATCCAGATGGTGCCCGTGTTTCAAAGGGGGAATGTGTTGGGGTAACAGGACTGAGTGAAAACCTGAGGACACAACTGAAATGTGTATTTTATCTAAGATATTACATATTTCTTTTCAAATAAATGTATTGAAAGCAAAGATTATATATATGGAGTTCCACAACAATGCAAACGAAAAAAACATTTTGGACAGATTATTCTATGGTGAAATGTGAATTTGTAGACCGGGGACAAGCAACAAATGCTATTTTTCCATGTTTTTATCAACCATGTAAATGTTATAGTCTAAATTAGCAGTTAGAACGGTATGTAGAACATGCCCCATGTAAAGGGTTAAATGTCAAATGTATTTCGAAAATGAATTCCAGTAATATTGCCACCAAATGGATAATGTCAAAATTACCTTCACTGAAGCTCCTGACATGGTGCACTTACGGTAATTATTGTTGCAGTTGCCATTTAAACCAGCACATGATTAATCCCTTGGCAAGCTTTTCACAAGATGTCCAGGCACCAACAGAGATGGGAAATATTCAGCCAATTAAGCGCATGACTCATATAGCGCAAGAACATTCATTTTTACATGCTGGCCAGCCTGTTCCTGCACTGTAAACATTACTCAGGCTGTATGAGTGGGACTGTTACAGAGCAGCTTTAAGTGACAGACAGCAGCACTCTTTGCGTCACAACACTCCAGGGGAACAGATCGCCCCACACCTTCTGTCTGAAGCATCCTGTTTATGATTTTTTTTCCCTTTCTATTCACAAAATCATGAATAATTACAAATAATGCTGAACAGATAGTAGAAACATAGTAAATATTTATTTCTGTCTATTGTCTAAAATCAGACATGATTGAGCTGTATGTTTTATTATTTAAGCTACAATAATAACCCTCGCTGCCTAATTAGCAAATTAAAGTAAAGTATGTCAATTAATCAATTCATCAATTAATTCCTTGCTGCTTAAGTTTTGTTTATCTATTTATATTTGTTTTGCAACGATAATGCATTCTTTATGTATTTATTAACATAATGCATAATAAAAGAACAAAGGTAAATTATTACTCTAACTGAATATAACATTCTACATTAAATAAATGCTTATAATGCACTGTTATGATGTTTAAAAATAAAATCTCCAGCTGTAAAGTGTTTTGTTGATCTTATAAAACACTTTTTGTGAAGTACCTTATTTAGCTGAGGTATGCCTACTGAATGCCCCGAAACTCTGGAAACTATTTACTCCCATTTTATGTGACTCTACATTAGTGATTCTCTGTGGGAGCTGTTAGCGCCACTCAGTTGGCTTTCAGACAATGCCAGGAGGCGTTCTGGTGATGCCTAATGGTGAGCGCTGAAGAAACAGGCATGTTAAGTGGTTCTTTGTGAAAGTTTGTCCAGTTAATATTGCAGCTTAAGAAAAAATGTCGCTAAAATACTGTAACGGATTTTGCATAGAGTTATTCCCCTTAGCTTTATTCATTCATTCATTCCTTTTCTATACCTGCTTGTTCCCTAATTCGGGGTCAAGTGGATCTGCTGGAGCTCATCCTTAGCTTTATTACCATCTATAAAACATAGCAGCAAAACAACAGACACGGCGCTCTCGTGAGTTTGCTTAAAAACTAAAGACTTGAATAATATTTGTTTAGTATTTTATTATTATCAGCTGATAAGTTTGTTCATTTCTTTGTTTCTAATAAATATTTCTTGTTTTGTCTTCAAATAATGCAATAACTGAGCTCAAACAAATGAGGGTTCATGGGATGGGGTGCAAAATTTGTGTGCATGGGATGTGGGCTGGGGTATAAGATCAGTAAAAGGGTTTAACTTGACTTAAGGGGGAGTTTGTTCCAGAATAGATTTAGAACCATTGCTCTTTTAGGTTTTATTTGTATATCATATGTCAATCACCTTAAGGTTTAGTAAATTGAATTGATTAATCCCAACATATGTTTTAAAAAGCCACCTAAAGAATCATCAAATTTATCAAGCCAAACTAAGTATAGTCATAGCTGCTACTGTGGGAGTGGCAAGTATGAGTAGGGATTAGCGATCTAAAAGCACTAATCAGGCCCATGTTTAAGGTGGATACTGCTTTATACAGCAGCTAAAGATAAAGGATTATAATTTAAATTTTTTTTTAATATCACAAATTTTATTAAAACTATCTTTAGACAACACAAGCAGTTCGTCACCAACATGTTTCGCTCATTGAAGAAGCTGATCAGGGGTTCTGCACTTGCTCCTTCACCAGCCACAACACCAGATCCTTCCCTGACACCAGCATCTACCCCAGCTCCTGCACCAGCTCCACCACCTCAGCAAGTTAAGGTAGGATGTATCAGCTTTACAAATTATTGGTATTTAAATTGGTATCTAAATACTGTAGTTATGACTTATTAGCTACACAATTGTACCGATGTAAAAATCATTGCAGTTCATAACTGAGCAAAACTGTTACATAACTGTAAAATTTTTCTAATAAATATAAAACACCATTAAAAAAAGATTTTATCTTATTATCCTCCAAATTAGAATGCACTTTTATATTACAAAAAGTTGGTCTTTACAACCAATAGGATGAAACGGCTGCAGTCAAAGACAATGAAGCTAAGAAAGAAGAAGAAAACAATGGTAAGTCAACCCCTTTTTAAACACTGAATACGACTCTAGAAAACCCTTTAACGCATGTAAAGAACTTTTCTTTAGATCAATTTGAAAACGAAAATAATGACAGTGTATTTGCAGCATTTTGTTCTACATATAGTTTTGTGGCAGCGTTAGTAATCAGAGTCACGGCACTGACTGTGAAGTGACTGCCTCCAACTCACGTGCCTTATTTCTGTGTATTCCCAGCTCCAGCTCCGACATCTGCACCAGCGGCTGAGCCCAAACCAGAAGAGACACAAAAGAAACAGCAGCTCCTGGCTGATAAGTAAGACTTTCTTTTTACAGGCAACACATAGCCATGTGATAGTATCTTTTATCCAAGGAGCTCTATTTGTCTGTGCTGTGACTCACATGTTCTTTATGTATAGGTTTCCTTCAGGTTTTTCAACATACTCCAATTGTTCAAAAACATGTCAGAAGGAAAAATTATAAATTGGTTCTAGATGTGATTGAATGCATGAATGATTGTGTTGCATTGCAATAAACTAGTCTCCCATCTATGGTCTATCCCAAATCCTGTGCCATATATCCAAAACCCAATTATAGATTCCACATGAAGAATACATAAATATATGTATGCTAATTGATTTTATGTAGTCCAGCAATCTTGTATTTAGAAACACAAAACATTTTTCAGAGGAACTGAACTAAATCTGTCTGCCGGAAAGCAGAAGGATTACTGATGTGAAGAGAAAAGAAGAGATTAAAAGATTTGCAGCTTTAAGAGACTTAAGAAGCCGTCAAAGCAGCTATTTATAATTTAGGTAACAAGAAATGGAAGAGAAAAACATTAAAAAAAAAAGGGATTAAAGTAATACAAAGGTGCAGTGGTTGGTTAAATAAGGAGTCCATCCACATGTTTATACTTCAAAAAGTAAAAAAAAAATTGGAGATTTGCATCATTGCCTGTGTACAGTAAGTTTTATAATCCACTCAATATCTACATATTTGGCATTTGGCAGATAACCTTATCCAGAGAGACCTTTATTTATCTCTTCTATACAACTGAGCAATTAGGGGGTTAGGGGTCTTGTTTAGGGGTCCAGCAGTAATAACTTAGTAGTGCTGGGAATCAAACCCGGATCTTCGAATTAGCAATCCAATACCTTAACCACTGTGCTACCACTCCCTAAGTATTTACTTTTAAATACCATAAGCAAAAGTAATCTTCACATAATATGTGACCTTTTTGTATTTTGTCTTATTTAGTAAAGAAGCACAATCTCCTCCATCATGTCCAGTTGTAATCAACAAATACTCTGATGCACAACTACGAAAAATAATCCAGCAGATGCGGCAACGTACAGAAATGTTTAAAGAAAAAGTCCTGGACCCCTATGCATCCTCGCCTGAGCACAGCCCTCCAGTTAGTGAGTAAAAAAACAAATAGCAAGAAAAGTTACATCAGTTGGCACTTACAAAAATCTAAAAATCTATAGCGTGAATGTCAATAAGTGATTACAATCATCTTTTCAAAATCTTAATAATAGTGATTATTTAAATATTTTACCCCTGTTTGTTTACCATTATTTATCTATTGCCTTGCTGTGTATTTGTTAAAAATAGCTCCCGTTTTAAGAAAAAAGGACTTTTTGAAAAAGCAAGAGGAAGAGGAAGAAAGAAAGAGAAAAGAAGAGGATGAGAGGATCAAAAAGGAAGAGGAAGCTAAGAAAGCTGCAGCAATAACCAAAGAAAAGAAACAGACCACAGAAGAAAAAAAAGAAGACACAATAAACGATGAAAAAAAAGAAGAAAAGAACCCTGCTATAAAGATATTATTTACTTGTCCAAAAGTCGCATATACCTTTCTAGACTCAATGCTAAAACCTATTGAAGACAGAATGGATAAAGTTTTGGACACATCATTGGATCCTTTTACAGGTTAAAAAAACACAGCAAAATCCATTCGATTCATTTTAAAAACAAATAAACTTAAATTTATTAGCTGTTATTTCTAATGTGACCATTTTTAGATTGGCGGTACATCACTTGGCTAAGCGTGGTGACGATTGCCTTCAACTACAACCTTTGGTTCATACCAGTCCGAATGGCCTTCCCCTATCACACTCCTGTCTCAATTCCTCTGTGGTTTGCTGCAGATGTTCTAGCTGACATGATCTACATCATAGACATGATCATTTTCCAGCCAAGGTTGCAGTTCTGCAAGACTGGAGATATCGTCGTAAAATCACCAACCAAAATATATTATTACTATTACAATTTACAATTTGTGTGTTAGAGCAGATTGTACTCACTTTTACTATCATTTAGATATTGGTAATGAATTATACTTCAAATCACATTTCCAAAACAGTATTTTGTATTTATTTTCTCAGTACGACCGGGCTGTTATTAAAAAGAATTACAGAGCCTCCACAAAATTCCAGGTAAAATTGTAATTAAAATATTTTTTTAGATAGTTTTTTTTATTTTTTGGTGTGCAGTTTAGTAGTAGTATTTTATTAGATCCTATATAGCATTTTATTATACATTTTTTTTGTCTTCTAAGCATGACATAATATCAGTCATCCCCCTGGACATCCTGTATATTCCATTTGGATTCCAGTCAATTTTTAGAATAAATCGCATCATGAGGGTAAGTGATGGCTAGAGTAATTTTTTGTTTTACATTTATAAAATAAATATATAATAAAATAATAACAACTTTTTTAAGTTTGAGGCTTTTTTTGAGTTCAGTGATCGACTGGAGGGTATCTTGACAAAAGCGTACATTTGGAGGTAAGTAATCAAGATGGCACATTACATAATTTTGTGGTGTTTGATAATACTTTTAATAATGTGGTTTCTTTATAAGAGTCATTCGCACCATTGGGTATCTCCTGTTTGCTCTTCATATCAACTCCTGCATTTACTATGTGGCATCTGCTTACCAAGGCATCGGTACAACCAAATGGGTCTACAGCGGCCATGGCAACGCGTATGTAAATCTTTCTTGTACACTATAGAAATTGTCTTTGTCTTTTTTTGCAGGCCTTTAAATTCAATTTTTGCAATAACTGTATTTTTATGGGTTTTTTTTTTTTTTTTTTTACATTTTTTGGTATTTTAACTATATTTTAATTGTGGTTTTAAAATTTTTGAATGGGTTTGAGTGTTAAAAAATTTCCTTAAATGCATTAGCCTTTTGGATTTTTATATTCTCATAGCTACCTGAGCTGTTTCTTCTACTCAGAGAAAACCCTGCTGATGATCGCAGAACTTCCTTTTCCAGACACCTTATTTGGTCAAATCTTTCAGATGACCAGCTATATTTTTGGTGCTTTTTTTTTATCCGTCATTCTTGGCCAGGTAGACATTTTGTCTGTATGATTTTTGCTTTTTTTTCGCTTTAGCACTGATTTATGCGCTTTGCAGTTTTGATACACCCAAATTAAAAGCAATGTATTGCTTTTCTGCTAACTGTAACACATAAATTGTTCAAGCCTGTGTAAAAAGATAACAAGACATTTTCTTTTCTGCAGGTATTTGCGCTCTTACTATTTCGCTGTGCGGACCCTGATCAACATTGGTGGCCTTCCTGAACCTAATACTGTTTTTGAGATTACATTTCAGTTGACAAACTTTTTTGTTGGTGTTTTTGTCTTCTCAAGTTTAATTGGACAGGTAAAAGATAGATGTGATAGAATCCCAGAGGACCATCTAGTTATTTAGTCATGTTTTAGACCAAATTAATTTGTGGCCTTCCCATAATAAATCTTTCCTCAGTAGTTGTTCAATTAGCATATAACTCTTATTAGTGCAGCTGTTGATTTTGCATTCCAAATTATGATCTGATTAAATGTTATATGTGAATATGGCAGGACTACCGACAGTGTTTTTCCTAATTTGCCAAATTTGCCAGATGAGAGATGTCATTGGAGCGGCCACTGCTGGTCAGACATACTTCCGTGCCTCTATGGATTCATGTGTAGCCTATATGGTATCAAACCGTATTCCAAAGCTGGTACAGCACAGAGTCCGTACATGGTACAACTACACCTGGGACTCACAGGGTATGCTGGGTAAGAACTGTTTGATGAATCCTACTTAATTAAAGGTCCTGCAATTAAATGTGTGCATTCATACATCTACTGGTCTTTTGTATACATCATTGGCATCATAAAAATTTAAACCAGTAACAAAAAGTTAAATACTAGATGTACATTTTTATCATTAACAGGACTTTTCCTATTTTATTTTTTATGAAGTCAATAAGCATAAATGATGGCCAGTTGGACAAACTTACTGCTGTGCATCATGACTTGTTTGTGACTTTAACCCCAGATGAGTCGGAGTTGCTTGAACAAATGCCACTGGTAATGAGAATAGCCATTGCTGTGGACATCAACCTTGCCACTTTCCAGAAGATTGACCTGTTCAAGGTAAGACTGGTTTATTCTTGGACCCAAGTTCAGGTCAAGGATGTAAAAGCGATTCATGCTAATGTGCTATCACAGGGCTGCGATAACCAGATGCTTGTGGACATGTTGCTGAGGCTAAAGTCTATTGTGTATCTGCCAGGAGATTTTGTGTGTAAGAAGGTAACTTCATTTATGTCTTTGTCAGCTCCTTTAAAAATAAGAGTTACAGTACATTAAATGTTATATGTAACAGGGCGACATTGGTAAAGAGATGTACATCATTAAAGCAGGAGAGGTGCAGGTTGTTGGTGGACCTGACAACAAGATCGTTTTTGTGACCCTGAAGGCAGGGTGTGTATTTGGTGAGATAAGGTGAGCATATATTTCTAAAATTTTTCAATGCTTTAGAAGGGTACAAGTGTAAAGTTCAGCTAAAGGCTTGATGCATGACTGGCACTACATTAAACTGTCTTCTAGTCTTCTGCAGTCTTCCGCAAATGGGGGCAACAGGAGAACTGCTAACGTAGCAGCTCATGGATTCGCTAACCTCTTTGTCCTGGATAAGAAAGACCTCAATGACATCCTGATACACTACCCAGAATCCCAGAAAGTGCTGGCCAGAAAAGGAAGGTGAGTTTCCCTTTTAAAAAAGTACACATTATGGTTTGGGTTAGAATACATAAAAAGGTTAAAGTATTAGGACATAAACACACCCACTGTTTTTAAATACAGACATTAATGACAGAATTAAAGGTAACAGGGGCAGACAGAAGTCAGTTGTATTTTTCTATTAGCGTTTTTCTCCAGTGATCTAAACACTGTCTTACAAATGCCAAAAAAACATATTTCTACACAAACATGCTTTTCAATAAGCTTAATATTTCAGTTGTGCATGTTTATCAGTGTAAAATTGATGTTTCATACTAAAATTATGGAGCAATTAGAATAAAATGGCACTTGAATGTCTATGACTATCAGCATCATACCATTCCGCCATCGTAATACATTCAGCATGTCCTGCAAACCATAAACGCTATTCTGGTATAACAAACCACTTAAGCATTTGTATTGCAATATTTAGAACTCTACTGAATACTATCTAACTCTATATATTTCTATAGAAAACTAATAAAGGCCAAGGATCCAGCTGCTCCTAAGAAAGATGAGGAGAAAAAGAAAGGCCTGGAGCTTTTTCAAGCCAAACCTCCCACTCCTCAATTACTCCGGGCTTTTGGAAGGTTCAACAAGAAAACATTTATGGAAAAACTTAAGGTAAAAAACTAAGGACTGTTTTTAAAAATGAAAAAAAAAATTAAAACAGCTCTTAAAAGATTGCTTTTTTATTATAACATTGGAATAAGTCTTAATAATAAATAAGTAATAAGTAAAAAAAAATACAGTTTAACAGTTTTTGGCTGAAATTTACGTCATATTTTTCAGTTAAATTGTAAAACTTTATTTCTTTTTTCTAGATCTCAAATAAGCTATAAGCGTGAAAAGGGATTCACCATTCACATATTTATCAATTATAAAGCTATTGTTTTTAACTTAACACTGTAATAAATTGTGCATTTTGTAACACAACTAATCTAGCAAAAACAACATTTGATTAATTAGCCATCTGTTCATTTGCTGATGATCCTGGAAAAATGCTAAAGCAGTGTGAAATCCTTGTGTCTAATCCTTTTAGCCAAGCCAGGAAACTGTAAGGTTTCATTAAGTAAGTAGTCTCTGTGTGCGTGTGTGTGTGCGTTGGTGTTGTGTGTGTGCGTGTGTGTGTGTGCTCACTACACATGCAATATAGTAGGACACAAGATCAAATTTGGATGTTAAAAAAAAACATGTATTCCTGTTTCTGTTCTGTTTATATGTAACCTACTAATTTCGATTAAAAAAATAAAAAATATATATATACATTTTTATTAATATATATTTAAATTATTATTACCTACTATGCAGGTCATGATAATATATATCACAATTTATTGCAATACAAAATAAAGAAATAGTTAAAAATACAATACAATGTCGGAGACACCCTTATTTTTTTCACCATGTTTGCTTCTGAGACGCAATCAGTTTTAACATTTATGTTATTCTATTGTGATTTGGAAGGCTTTTTGTTTTCATTTTATGAAATGTTTAAATACATCCCAGAATTTAGGTTATATGTTAAAATACTTACTAATGACTTTAGTAACAATAACAAGCTATTGTTTGAGTCACTGGTAACCCAGTTGAAAAAACAGCTTAGTTTTTAGATGTTTAAAGAAAATGCTATGATGACTGTTGCAGATGATAAATCACTGATGAAAAGCCTATATTTATTTTTTTTTATTTCTACATAATTTTGTTACAAAATAGTAACCCTAGGTTATTAATATAGGATATATAGCATGCAAACATATAAGGTAACTAACATTATTATTATCATTTCAAGTATTTCTGTGTGAACTTAGAATGTCTTTGTTCAGTGAAACTCAGTTTTTACGGTCTAACGTACAGTTTATATTACCAGATATTTTTTTTTGCATTGTCTTTTTAATAATTTGTCTAACACAAGAATGTGTGGACACAGAGGTGTAGTTAAAATTTAAATTAGTTAATTGCTTTTAGAGAAAACAAGTGTTATACTTCAATTTTTTTGCTAGCTTTTACCTAGCTTTTACCATTATTAGAACCCTATTTTTACTAGAAAAGAAGTTAATTTACAAAACTGTATTTTTCAAGAAAAATCTGTACTGATGTAGTCATTGGAAGTTACTTGTAGTTGACTACAATTAACGGGATGTGACTACTGTAAGTTACTGTAACTTATGGAAAAAACCTAAAAGGGCCTAAACCATAATTAAATGATTTTCTTTGTACAGAATAACATACTGATTTCAGTTGCATCTACTTCTAGGGCAACAAACAATGCAGTAACTGAGTTCCTGTCACTAAAGTGGGTTTCTACATTTATATTTATGGCATTTTGCAGACACCCTTTTCTAGAGTGACTTACATTACACTTGTAATTCGAGCCGTTGTGAATTAAAAGCAGTTTGAACCCATGCCATCATCCCAGCCAACACCTTAGGCACTGAGCTACCACTTTGTGCTTGTCTAAGGAGAGAGATATGACATTTGAAATAAAGATCAGTTTTCATTAATTTCACCCGTACCACAAAATAAATAAAGTACATCATTTTGCTAGGATTGTTATTATTTTAGTTACAATGCATCAGAAAAAGCACAAAGACAATATGTATTTAACAACTGATGCAAGAGTGACAATGCATGCCTATTGGTTGTTTTTCTTTAACTGTATTCCTGATGATTATTTATGGCTTAAGAATATAATAACTGAAAAAGTAGAAGAATACATGGAAAAGAATACATGGAAAAGAATGCATAGAAAAGAATGCATAGAAAACAGTTCCAGTTCAAATCATTGTTCCAGTTCGATCTATTTCACTTCAGAGATAGAAACCATCATAGTGTAATATAGAGCAGGAGACTGACTCAAGTAATATAATCTCCAACTAGCAGTAAACAAATGAAACATGACACCGGTTAATATGTAGTCAGAAAACAAAAGCCAATATGTTAATCAAATGGGGAATTACAGTCAATCGAAACCTGTTCCACCAGTGAGCAACACTCCGAGTACACAGGATAAAAGACAGGGTGCAGCCAGTCAGGCATAAATGGCATATAAAGTATAATAATGAAAGATATATATGCTCCACATCTATGTAGACCACTCTTACATCAATTTGCATCATTAACTCTTAACAAATGCTTGGACTTTCTTTATTTAAAACTTCATAAATGAATCTGCAACTTTTTCCGTCTTTATCAAAAGAGAACTGAAAATGTTACATTACTTAAGTATTATATACCCGAGTAGGAACATTTGTATGTAAATGTATTTGTACAAATACATACATCACTTAATTGATACATGTGCATTTTACTTGCAGGGTATAAAGCACACAATCCTATTCCCAATTTTATGCAAGTTACATAACTAAATGTCCAAGTGGCATATTTTGGTGTTTTAAAGGAAAACAGAGAAAACCCACAGACAGAAAGTTTAACACAGACAGTTACCCCAGATCAGACTTAAACCAGGATCCTGGTTAAATACTAATCTAGACTCATTTAGATAACATAAACAAAATCAGTAATTAGTCTGATAAATAATATGGCACTTAATTAGCAAATTACTTACAAGAAGCACTGACAATTAAATTCAACTTTCATTAAAGAAACAATGTAAACTGTGAAAAAAAAACTATTTCCCTCGAAAAGTATAAACATATAAAAATATCCTCTTTAAAGAAATTATTACGGCATTTCTAGAAATTTGATGTATAAGGCACCAAATAGATTTAGCATAATGTGTGTATGAGTAAACAAACTGTTTTCTATACTAAATATGGCCACGTCCAGCTCCCCCATGCCATAGCTTTATACGAGAAACAAAAATTGAACAGCTATTTTAATAGCTTTGTAATATTTAGGTAAAAAAAAGTTGGGACAATTTAATACTGTAATGTAAATTATAGACTTAGTGAGGAGTTACATAACACCACTGCCCCTGTGTCTTTATTACTGAAGAGCAATTTATAGCATAGGATATAAAGCAGGATATTTAAACCAGAGGTGATTGTTGTCAAAACATATTTTGTTTTAAGTAATCATATCTTGCACATATATATATATATATATATATATATATATATATATATATATATATATATATATGCGCAAGATATGATTATATATATACATACACACACTGGACTCAACATACATTTAACTGTTGTATTGATGCATAAAGTGCTTGGACACATAAATAAAAAAAATGTGCAGACATGAAATATCTTGTTTTTGCACCAAAATTAAAACAGCTCGCAGCAGATAAAAGTGATAAAAATGCTACTGTATTTAGTGAAGCCAATTAAAATTTAACTTTTTTAAAATCACACTGCAAGCAAATTTGGACTACTAATTCATGCTAGGCATGGAGGTTGGATTAAGCATTATTTCTGTATTTACTGGATTATTGAATTAATATTTTGTTTACCATTAGTTATTTATTTTAATACCTCAAATACGCTGTGTGTGAGAAGCTGCATTTTAAAGTGGTACTGTCTTCTTTGAAGTGATTCAGTTAGCAAGGGAATGAAGCATGAAGCTGGTGAGGTCCCTTACTGGTAAAGGCTAAACCATCATTAGACATTTAGCTTTTTTTGGTCATCAGAATTAGCAACAGGGGTTTTTGAATTAAGAGGGCTGAGCTTTAGCATGTTGAAGAAATTGACAACCTGGCCAGGAACCTCTGCCAGTACGCTCTGTGCCAGTGCCTCTTTAGGAGCCTGCAAATACACAAAGAACAAGAGAAAGAGAAGCAGGTGTTAATAATGTTAAGAGCTGTGATGCCTTAAATCACTCTTGTTACAGTACATTGTGCTTCTCTCTTATGCTCCAGCCCATGCATGCAGAGAAAAGCAAGGTAAAGGTAAAATCACTGGTTTTAAATACAAAGCCTATAATAGCCCTACATGTCTATGAAGGGGTTGATTCATTGGGAGGATGCAGTTTTTTAAATGTGAAGTACGACACAACTTGTTGAGGCAATTCTGCTAGTACACACTGGGCAAGTGTCTCCCTGGGTGCCTGAAATGAGATGGAAAAAAGGCTGGCAGAGCTCAAACAAAATAACACATCGAAGAGAATTCTCTGCGTTATTAAAATGACTACATGATGCAATATCAAGTATATTTCCTATACACTACAGCTTTTTGTATACATGATTATAATTAAAGGGAGAAATAGTTTAACTAAAATTAGTTAGTTAGTGAGAAGCACTAATGCACCAAACACCAGAAGCTTGAAAGATAGGTATATCTTCTGATACAGCTGTATTAACGAAAATACTTCAGGAATTTTGTTTAGTTTAGTAAGCAGCACCCTGAAAGACGAGCATAATCCCAGACCAATACAGCTGTATATATGGCAGGCCAACTTACATTCTGGAACTTTCTGTAAGGTACAAACTGCACAATGTCCCGCGAAGCAGGCTCTCCTGATGGAGATTTAAGACGTCCATCATCCCCATCCAGGATCTCCATGTCAGTAAAGTCAGCACCGCCCACACCCACAATTATGATGGACATGGGTAAATGGGAAGCAGCTACAATGGCAGCTCGGGTCTGGTCCATGTCTGTGATCACTCCATCCGTGATAATAAGCAGCACAAAGTATTGCTGTCTCAGAAAATTACAGAGGTAAAAATTACACACTGTAAAATACCAGTAGTTACCATGTATTAACATAGGCCATAGAATAAAAGAAGATATTCTTTTTGAGGATTTTAAAGGCCTTTTTGTCCGCTTACCATTAACTATAACTTGGCCTTGGTTTTATTTCTTAAAAATACTCGCAAGAATCAAATATTATATTTGAGTTTGTATAACTGATACATACCATGATAGAAATAACATGGTATGTACTGGACACTTTTAGTCACTATCTTTTTGCTGCTTTCATAAACATAAAACAATTTTGCTCAAGTATATATTTACATACATGTATACACATACAGAATTATTTTATTCATACTTACACTGGCTGCATTCTGTTGTAGTGCCTGTTTGGCAAAGTTGCTCACATGTTTAATGATAGGAGCAAAATTTGTAGGCCCATATAATTTGACCTGCGGCAGGCACATTCTATAGGCTTCCACCATGCCCTCTACACCTACAGTAGCAACATCAGACACACACAAAACATCATCGATCATTCACCCTTTGGCACATTATTTCTTATTTCATTATTATTTATTTCTATTTATCTACAGATTATTTTCCCACAATTTGACACATTTTAACATACCAGCACAAAATGGATTAGATGGATTGAAGTTAAGTGGAAACTCATGAGACACCTGTAGAACAAACGTAGTGATTATGTTTTTATATTCTAGTATTGTCAATACAGTATGTTAAATTATGTTGAAGTTTACCTGCCAGTTTGGAGGAATCTGTGCACCAAATCCGAACGCTGGAAACAATTTGTCACTGCAGAAAAAAAAAACAGTATTAAGTGTAGAAATACACAATCCTTTGCTATCCCATTAGCTGAACAAAATCATGATATTTTACACACAGAAACCAACAGTATCCTGACTATTATGACAGACCAGCCATAAATAATAAATTTATTAATTAATTATAAATTAATTATAGTTCATTTAAGTTACACTTCACCTGTCATAATCCTGAATTACAAGGCCAACAGACCAGATGGCATTCAGGTACTCATTCACCCCATTAGGACTGATGTAGTGCAAGGAATCAGGAGACCTTGGGTCACCATTGGACCCTGTAAAGTCTACTCCAACCTGCAACAGAAAGAGCATGAGCGGTCTTATGCAGTGTTCTATAGACTTTATATTCACGACTAGAAAAGTTACTTACTGTAAAATTTATCTGGCAGCCACCCATGACATAGTCCAAAAACGTGTACTCCTTTACAACCTGAGCCATAAAAAAAACAAAAGAAACAACATTTTAAAATGGCAAAAAACAAATCTAAGCAGCCGAGGAGAGCATGAGACAGATATAATACCTGGCAGAGTTTCACACTCACAACACCGGAGTTCTTATAGTTCTTCTTCTTCTCCTTTTTTTTAATGTTTACACAGTCAAACTCTGCCTGTAGGACATGAACCCATTATACAGAAATAGAATCAAATGAAATTTGAGAGCTGTAAAAGTGTTTTAGAATGTGTTCTCACCGGAGAAATACGTGTAGCCTCCTGCAAACGTTTCATATTGGTCTCAAAACTGCCAATAAAGTCATGTGACCCATCATTGTCATAGTCGTAACATTCCACCTTTGGATGCATCAAAGTATCAATGTGTCTATTAAAAATCTCTCTTACCATATACTGACAGAACAAAAAGGCATGCATCAACACCAAACTAAGAATCATACACAGGAAAATATTTATGATTCTTTCCATGATGTGCATTTAAAAACGTAAAAAAAAAATTCAGAACAAATTATAAAACAGGACAAGGCTTTACAAAGGTGAATTATGAGCTATGAAATTAGTAATTTTAGTATTCATTCATAACATATGAAATATGTGATGTGCTTTAAAAAAAACACTACACAGAAGACAGTAGTCATGTTTTTGAAAATCAATAAACAAAAGCTGAAATAGTGCTGGGTCTCTAACCCAACAGATAAAGTAAAGAAAGCACACCAATCCAGGACAATACCATATATAATTCCACTACTCAACTGAACTCTATGTCAGTCATCTTTCCTTTTTTAGAATTTTGGAAATAAAAAAAAGAAAAACAGTAAAGCATTATTAAACAGACTAAGAATTCAGCATGCGTTCTTTTACTAATTTAGTTAAGTTTAATACGTAAAACACCCCCCCAAAACAAAGTACATTAATAACAAGGCTAATATAAACATGTCAAATAAAGTGCATTAAATACTATTTAGATTCCTTATGCCAGATTTCATAATGTAATTTGCTAAGATAAGGATTTACTACCTTGATGGGTTTCTCCATATTTCCTCCACAGAGAGATTGCAGAGGGATTTTAAAAGGTCTCCAACAGGGGTTAAGGTTGTTCTTCACCACCTAGCATAACAGAATATAGCAGAATTCATAAACAGAACTTCAGTCAGCTGAATGTTAATATAGAACTTTTTAGATTATGTCATATGACTGTATGGCAATTTAGCAAAGCAGCCAAAACAGCGGTCAGGTAATGCAAGAATCAACCGATATAAGCTAAAACTGTATGGACGTAGAGCACTATATAAAGAATACCTGTACATCTACTGATGTCCAATGGCCATAATCTATGACCATTATCAGCTAATCTATATGAGTTTATGCACAACATCGGTCATGTCACTTGCCCACATCAGCTTGACACAGCGTGTCGAGCAAGAGTCACATCAGATAACAGATCAGCAGCGGACGTCAAATTTCAATTATCACGTAAAATATTCATTATGTTAAGAAAAAAGTTCTGTGTTTAATATGTGAGATTATCTTTTTTTGCTATTGCGAATTCAAAAGTGAAAGTAAATCGCGCACAGGCATTTATATGCTAAATAAAGTGAGGGGGCGGCTAACTCCAACAAACACCCTCCCCTGATGGTGTTGTCACATGTCAATTAAATGGTGGAAAAATTTCCTCACCGCCACAACCCTTTTATCAACAGTTCTGACTGGAATGTTTTTTCATCTTAGCATTCTGTTAATTTCAACCAATAAATGCTTCCGCCTAGTCTCTATCTCTTCAATGCAACATTACCCATTTTTAATGGCTACTTCCAGAATAAAAATATACTATGTCACAAAGCAAAAGTTGCCCTAAACTGGTTTTATAAACATAAATCAACCACCAAATTGGAATTCAGTAGAACAAAAGAACATCATGTTGCATTATTTAGAATCACACAGAAATCCAACATGTTGTAAAATCTATGCCGCAAAGAATTCATGATATCCAGTATTATTATAGTGTTAATATAATATAAAGTACTTGGTGAGTGTATAAACTTTTGTCATTCTCTACAGTCAATTATACGTGTACCTCTGTTCGGTGGGCAAGCTGCCACCCTGAGTCAATCTGCCTGTAGAATTCAAGATAGGGGTCTGACTTCCCAAAGAAATCCTGCAATCATCGTATTTGGTATAAATTATTTCACTTAACAAAAAGTGAAATAAAACAAAAACACGATTTACAATTTCTATGACAGAAAAACAAGTGAAAGGGTGCTCTTGGAGTACAAATAACACAACAGACCTCAACCATTGCTGTTTAAATTTTGATTTAAAAAATGACATTTTTATTCCTAGATCTATTCTTAGATTTTGCAATGCTACGGCAAAACAAATGTTGACTTTCAATTGGATTTTATGTTCATTTATTTTTTATTTTTTTAATTAAAATCGATTTTACCTTTTTATCCAGCTTCCTTGCCTCAACTTCAAAATTTACCACCCTGTTATCCTTTATTTCCTCTGCTGCAATCTGAAATAAAATCGAGCATTTTCAACCAAAAAAGTTATAAAATCCTGTTGATTTAACGCTATTCAGCAGTCCTTTATAGTGACAGACATTTACATAATCATGTCATACATAATTTAAGATAATGGATTCCAGAATTCTAGCTTTCAGATTTATGTTCTGGTTAAAAAAAAACACATATACATTAAATATATGCAGGTTAAATCTACAAGGCTGCAACACATTTATTTGAAAGTATATTAGCTATAAATTAACCATACCTAAACAAATTAGTACATAATCCATATACCAACCGTATCTATGACAATAATCTATAATAAAAATTTATACATAACTATACTATAAGCAGGCTAACAAGTCCAACGATGGCATGTAGCTACAGTTAATTTATTAATACAAATTCTAGGCAACACATCTCAACATTCTTTCTGCTATGTTAATGTGATATAATGAGCATATTCACTGTAATGGTTCCTTTTCCTGCTGGTTTTTTGTTCTTTAATGTCAGAGGTCTGGTCAGCTTCCCACTGGAAACTATCTGTGGGTTCAAACAAATTAAAAACAAAGTTAAGTTGAATAAACATTCTTTAATGCAATACTGATAAATGAAAATATGTATTACAATATGTCTGAATTTAGAGGTGTAGACTAGGGTTGAAGTTCATTAGAATTTTACTGATACTGAATGATATTCTGAATTTTAAGTAATTGCGGTTTTCCATTTTAAAAAAAGCGTGATGGAAGAAGGTCATATGGTCTGCTAAGTCCAGATTTATCCTTTTTCAGAGTAATGGGTTATGTAAGTTGTGTGTCCATAAAAAAAAAAAATAGGTCAGCTGACTTCCTGAATATATTTAATGTCCAGATTATATCATTAATCGATTATTTTCTTTCTTAATGGCACAACATATTTCAAGATGACAATGCAAGGATTCATTGACTCAAATTATGCATGGTTCAGGGAGCAGAAGACATCATTTTCGAACATTGATTGGCTACCACAGAGTCCAGACCTTAATCCTGAAATCTTTGGGATATGCTGGAGAAGAATTTGCACAGCAGTCCGACTTTCCAATCATCAATACAAGATCTTGGCAAAAAATTAATGCAGCTCTAAACGGGAATAAACGTTGTGACATTGCAGAAGCAAATCGAAATTATGCCACTGTGAATGAGTGCTGTAATCAAAGCCAACAACGGTCCAATGAAACAGAGTGTGTGTCTTTTTTTTTTGGAGGGGCAGTCTAAGTGCAACAATCCAAGAGGTGTTTTCTATCTAATCAAAAGCCGACCCTAACATAGACAACCTAGCAGTGTAACCAGAGAATGTATGTTTACTTAACCATCACTGGACGAGAAGTCCAGAAAAAGCAGGACAGTGTAATTATGATCTATGCTGATTAAGAGTAAACAGGACATTTTCTTACCTGCCCCAAGGAACACTCTAACTCTCCAAGAAAGTCATCATCATTCAGATCAATGGTTTTGTTGTCTATATCATAAATGCCAAATCTAAGTTTCTGTACAATTTCAAAGTGATAATCGACGAGAAACTTCTTGGCAAATTTAGGATTAAGACAATTTTGAACTTTCTCTGTTCGGCCCACCTAGAAAATCAACAGCAATTTTGTTTTACTATAAATAGGTTAGAAACAAACATAAGGCATTTTATAAATGTTATTAATGGTCTTAAAATTGTAGACTTCTTAAGTATGCCAGGTATTGATTAATTACTTCAAACCAGTGCGTTCCAGAGGCATTCATATGCAGGATACAAAGAGGATCGGACTTAGAGCCCACATCCATGTCCAGAAGGTTTTCACAGGAGACTGTAAGCTCCACTTTTGTCACACACTGTGTCGCCATTGAGAAAAGCTGTAAAATAGTATATAGAAAGTATTTCATCAAACATCTGTGTTTTTAATTTAAAATAAGATATATTATCGTGATAATGATACAGCACTTTATATAATTATTTACAGCACAAAAACACTGTTAGGGCAATATCAATATCAAATACAGCAGTGTAATACACAGAAAACTTTTAATAACATTACTTCTGTATTTTCAATAGCCAGTCATACATTAATGAACCTCCTAAAAGATTTGTGTAGAAATAATGTAACTTTGTTAGGATTACACAAAACTGAAAGAGTTGCAAAACACTGAAACATCATCTCTTCTTACTACAGCGCTCAAACTTTAACTTCTAAAGTTTACAGCCTCCTGATCTGCACCTACACAGTGGTTCTCTTGTCTATGTATCTGTGGGCGAAACTAATATTACCAGACAAGTCAGCGTGTAAAGGAATGTCCGGAATTTTGATCCCAAAAGTATGTAGTTATTATAGTTAATACTGCGGTACTGTGATTTAGTGTTTGCCAGTTTCTGGGTTTAGGTTACTGTCTGTGTGGCATTTTACATGTTCCCCTAGTGTCTGGGTGAGATTCTTCCAGGCTCACAAATTTCATTCCATTTCCAAAACAACGTGCAGTTGATGTTGACTATCTGGCACTGATAATCTCCTCTGAATAGGCATGAACGAATGTGTGTATACACTGCATAATGAGGAAATATCTTCCCCTCCTGGGTGTATTCTCATGTCATGGGTGTATCTCAGGCATAGGCTCAGAGTCCACTTCAACCCTGACTAAGATCAATAAATGAATTAACGAATAAAAATAAATAAATAAATAAATGTTGCATGTTGATTTAGTGCAAACATGTTTACATGTAACTTTCACTGCTCTATTAAAAATGATTAAAACTCTTGCACCGTTTTGCTTGACTCGCTTTCTGCCCGACCGGTGTAGCCTTAACTAGCACAAATTACTATCACTCTCTTTGAAAATAACCGAAATAGTAACTTATTTAATAAATATTTCTCCTTCTGTTTATGTTCTACATTTTACTTCTAACTAAAGTTAATAAATGCATATATTTGTTTGAGTTCATCTTTCTGCCCAGATAGTTGACGCACTTAAACCGTCGATTTAATACAGCTTGCTGATTTGCATTAAACCCTGTGTACTGACTGAACATTACCGACTGTAGCGAGGCTAATGGTAATAAATATGCTGAATTTTTAACACACTACCAGCATTGGAGACCTCACAAGTCTAACTGACTGGTTAATTCGCCGTAAAATACTAATTAATCGTTTATTTATTAACAGTTTACAGTAAACTGGCGTTGCTAACATTATTTTAGCCTCGGCAAACGTCTACATGTAAATGGTTAAACTGGCTAACCTCAAATTTGTTTTTAGACTGTTTTTTTTTCGCCTTACTAGTAGAAAAACCCCAACCAAAAACTAATTAACGACTCGATAAACACAATATATAAAATAAAGCTGTATAACTAATTTACCAATGAAAAATATTCGTTCCGGAGAAAAGATTTCAGGCAGCTGTTTTAGCAACACTCCCTTTCCACAGCAAACTACTTTATTGGCAGTGGGCGTTGCGCATGCGCAGTCCGCTTGCTTTTGGTTGCATTTTCCAGTTTGTCGCAATGCCCGGAGGTGTTGAAGAGTTGTGTTCGACTCAGAGTCATTTAAGTAATAAGTAATGAAAATAATGCTTCACTTATTAAGGAGTGTATAGGAGCATGCCCGAAGTGTCTACTTTAATTAAAAAGTGGCTTAAGGTTAAGGTGTTGGCCTACCAACCTTGAAGATTGTGGGTTCAGTTCCCAGCTCCACCACTGCTGGGCCCCTGAGCCCTTAAGGCCCTTAATTGCTCAGTTGTATAAATGTAAGTTGCTTTGGATAAAGCTGTCTGCTGTAAAAAAAAAAATATATTGTAATTTTATAAGAAAATGACTTTGGCCATTATAATATTACCAGAGTAAAAGTTTTAAAGTCTATTTACTTTAATATTAAAGTGTAAAATATTTTATATTAGACTTACTTAAAAGTAAAAGTACGAGTGAATGCAAAATATTAAAGGAAAAAGTATTTTTTTAAAGTGTTTAGCAGAAATGTGTTCAGTTTTAACTTCCATTTTATTTTCTCTAAATGAATAGCAAATTTTGTTTTTAATATTAGTATTTTTTAATTCATTTATTCATTCATTCATTCATTTATTAATCTTTTATACCCGCTTATTCCCTAATTCTGGGTCACAGGGATCCGCTAAATCCTATACAAGCTGTCTCTGAAAGGGCAAAAGGCAGAAGGGGTACACCTTGGACAGGTCGCCAGTCCATCACTGGGCCACACACACACACACACTTACTCCTATGGGAAATTTAGAATCACCAATCAACCTAACATTACTGTTTTTGTACTGCGGTAATAGAACAACGTGCCAGTAGAGTAGAGATGGGCCCTCTGTACTCTTGCCGTCAGATCATTTACCCAGAAAATAGGTAGCTGTCAAATCTACCTGGTTGATACCTGGTTGAGCTTCTAAAAGTCCTTGCACAGCCATGAAGGGTTTGTACACTGAAGAATGTACTTGCAACATTGTGTGTTGTGTATTCTTCCCAGGCCAGTCTAGACACCGTGGGGTGCTTTAGATCATCTTTTAATTACTCCTAAACTTTCTTATAGGGCATGAACATACAGGGGTAAAACACATGACAAAACTCACATGACTAGCACATGACACACAAAGCAGAAACAGTGTCTTTGATAAGATGATGCACTGGGCCTCTGGTGGCTTAACTTGGTATTGACCCACGTATCTCTTACATTTGGCACAAGAGGGCGCACCCGACAACCCTCTTGGAATTAGCCGACCAAGTGTGGGCTTCTTGTTCTGGGTCATGTCTATATGCTGCTGAATGATTGGAGCCACTTAGACAATCCAATGTGGTTTTTGAGCCCTTATGTGGTCTTTTGCGCGGTGAGAAGAAGGTTTCAAACTCCCTAATGGCTTGCGGTCTGTAGCAAGGTTCAGGATGTGTTGTTCTCTGTGTTCGAAGCCATTATGTTGAGTGAAAAAGAGAGAGCATGAGAAAAAAATTCATATATATTTACAATTTTTAATCCTGCTTCCAGCTCTTATAGCTCCTCTGCCCAACAGTAAATAAACTCTGCCACGGCTCTTATTACCTGCAAGGTTTGCCACACTCACTCACTCACCTACCATAAATCTGTTTGATCTTTTGCATTCCGAAATGATTGGGATGGTGAAGCAAACTTTTTAGTGCTAAAAACAGTAACAGGCAACAGGCAACTGCTTCTCCATCATAAACTATTATCAGAGAGGTGGCTGATTGACCCTAAATTTATTCTGCAGCAGAACAACGACCCCACGCATACAGCTAAAGTCATTAGGAACTTAACATTATGGGATTGCATAAAAAGACAGTCATTGCTTAGCGTAGTAAACCCCAGCTCTGTCTCTTTTACTCTGAAATAATGAACAATCAAGCACGCAGTAAACACGGGACATAGAAGGGTCATGAACACCGTGCTTTTGATAAGGGAAATAAGCCTGCCCTCTGCTATTCGCTAACTAAAACGTATACAACAAATATCACATTTGTGGTAAATCAAGTCATAAACCAATATTAAGTATTAAAATGTTTATTTCAGACTTTTAGAGACAAATGGAGAAAATAAATTACTATTAGGTTCGGTGTTAGCCTACATGCATATGCTCTATTCCTAAGTGACAGTGAACAGTATGATGTCTTCTTCTATGGTGCTTCTGATAGTGTCCTAAACAAGCTGGGAATTTAGTAGTACTTGTGCCTGTGTCAGCTGCAATTAGTCTGCCTGGCACAATCAAATGTGGCAAAAAGATGAAGGCAGTAAAACAGAAAAATATTAGTTCATTAAAAAAAACATGCCTAACCTATTTAATATGCCAGTTGTCAATATTTTCATGTAATTTATGATGGTAATAAGGCAAGATTGTTTTAAGATTTGTTTTATTTTACAAGTGTAATATTTTAGTTCTGAATCAGATTCATTTCATTTATCCAAAAGATGTTAAACTGTTTGAGTTTTTAATGATATTACACTTAACTGGTAGAGAATTGGATTTACACTTAACTGGTAGAGAATTGGATTTGTTAGTTTGTTTAATAGCTTTATATCAAATTATTTATTATGCCTAATCATTCAATAGTGTCTGTTTGAGTTGTAACCATATGGCTATACTGTGTTAACTCTTCTTCATTTAAAGCTTTATAACATAAAATCAGCCCATGTATTTATTAACTATTAACACAAATAGTGTGAAATAACAGAATTAAAATGTATTAAAGTAAATTTATGCAAATTTAAGACATCCCACATAAAAGGCTGGTCTATAGGGGATACATTTTGCAAGGTTCGATCATTCATATGTATTTTTTTTCCACTTACTATTTATTGTAATAATAATCAATATTATTTTATCAATAATCAGGCTAATGGCAAATGTAATACATGATGTTGGTCTGATGGTGAGCCTCTGTTGATCTAATATCTGGGAGTCAGATACTGCTATCTGCGCTTTTGCTTGCAAACTTTTTAAATAAAACTCAGGATATTGTAGAGTTTTGTGCTGATATAATCTCTAGGCTGAAAGACAATAACAGGCAGAATAACTAACTAGAAATAAGAAGCAAAGTCAAAACAATGAGGCAGTAATTGTTAATACCGTTAACTTGACCTACATTTACATTCATAACATTGGGCAGACACCAGTATCCAGACTGACTTACAAAAGTGCTTTAAATGATTATATCAATTCTGATTTAGTAGATCACGCACTAAGATTACTGTATACTGCAACAGTTTAAAATGAGCAATAAAAACACCTTTTTTATTGTTTCTTGTCTCCAGAGACTCCTTTCATATAATTTATTTCTTCCCTAAGCTTCGTATTCTGTAGCTGCAGCATAGAGGCACATGCCTCTAGATATTTTATATACTCCTTCTTTCTACGCCGAGACTCTTTGGCTGCCTGCCTAAAAAACACAAGTGAAAATAACAAATTCAATGTTTCAATACTGTAAATCAGCTGTTAAATAACCACCCGACACACACATATTTTTTTAGGTCATCACAAAATAATACTACGTAAACAATGGACCTATGGACTTTTTTCTGCACTTTGATCTGGAACTTAATAGCAAGAAAAATGTGTTTTAGGAAAAAAACATTTGTTTTTGGTTTTTTTATTTTAAGGTATATTTTTTTACACTGAGAGTAACTAAGAGACACATGCATTAAATTATTATTGTTGCAACGAGTCACAGATGCTCAAACAGGCAACAGTACCTAAGAAACATGAAAAACATGAGAAAGGCAGCACTAAAATAAAGTATTTAAGCAAAATAACAACTGGTTTATTAATGTATATTCAGTTATTTTTCAGAACTCAATTATTAACTTTCGTCATTAAATTATTTAAGTTTAAATTTAGGTCTAACCCCGCTGGAACAAATATCATACTTTTAAAATATAAACATATGAGTCCAGAATATTCATTGAGTTTTTTTACAAATAGCGCCTAAATAATGTGTAATTAAATGTGTTGTGTTATTATTCTGGGTTTATCTGCTTGTGTGTAAGTTGTATATTTTATTATTTATGTGTTAAGTGAGTCTGGTATTTTTAAAACACCACTTTAATGCATTAAGCCACATTTTGTTTGTTAAGAGTTTTAGCTCACATCATCCAAAACCTTGAACTCTGTAAAATTTGCAGTGGCATTGCTGGTGCCTTTGTTGTAGTTTGAGTTCATGTGAAGTTCGAAACGCTAAGGAAATGCTTTTTACAAAATGCGATCTGAAACCGAGTGAAATCAGTTCAATAAGGAAAGCGACACATCACTGCTGGCTTCAACAGGTAGGCTTCTTCACTTGTGTTGAAATATTATCAAAACAGACAACATTGTGCAGTCATTGTGCAGCATGGTACCATTAGATAACATAATACAAGCACAAAAACAAGGTGTATAACGTACTACAGGTGGGTAAAGGGTAGAACTAATGTGTTACCTGTTTTTTATCAGACGGAGTTCCTTCCTGCGTGAGGCATCTTCACCCACTTTTTGCGAGCTTGATGAGCTCGCCTTCGCTACACTCTTCAGCAGGCTAGTGGTGGGAGAAAGGATCTGACATGCTGACATGTCTCTAGTAGCAGCTAGAGTAACCGCCATAAAAACAAACAAGCAAAACTTAAGACTAAAGTACTGTTTTTCTTTGTTTAGCTGATTATTAAAATTGATTATCAAAATAATGTGGAACCTGAATATACAACCTAATGTGTCATTAAAATAATGAGGCAGTTTAGTTAAGCCTTGCCTTACATTTGTTAATATTAATGAAACAAGGCAAAAAATTAAAAGACTGTTTATTATATCATTTACCCTCATACCCCTGTATCATGTACCCCTGTCCTGCACTTTTTACACCCATGTCATCTTAGAAAGATCATTGTAATTAGGTGATTGGTTTGTTCAGCTGTGCTTAACCAGGGACGGCAACAAAATAAACAGGTCATGACTATGGGGGAAAAAACTGGTAAGATAAAAGAGCTAATAATCCAAAGAAAACATTATTATTAAGTGAACAATGTTATATAAAGAGTCTTTGAATATAGTCGAGACATTTTTTTGCAATAATCCATAAATAATCTCAGTAGCTTTGACATGCAATTTAGTCAAACATAAACATTTTCAACTTAAATTTAAATATTCCAGAAAGATCATGCTAATATATATTTTCTTCTTTAGTGCATACTAAAGGGACAATCTGTTAAAATGTATTATATAACATATACAGCATATATAACAGCAAAGAAGCCTCTGACTATAGATGAAACATTTATTTAAATGTACTCCAATACTACTATGTTATTGTTTCCAAAGTTATAGCTCAAAAACAGGATTTCCACATACAAATAATCTCTTACAGCTTCCTTAGACCAGAAGAATTTGTGTTGCTGAGATGACTTTTTAACCAAATGTAGCCAAATGTTTACACCAAATTTGAAGAGGAATTTTAAAACAGATAGTTTTTTTATTTAGTTAGGACCTCTTAAGTCAAAAAAGTCAACGACTAGGCAACTTTCAGTTCAACTTTATCTGCCATGTTTTACATTTCCATGAGCTCCATAAAAAGCCTAAACAGGGAAACAGCAGCATCCTCGTGGGCAGCTCTCCCATTTTAAAAATATGAGAGCAGCATAAATGTATCCAGAACAGAGCAGGCAACAATGACAACAGAATGACATTGTTTAAGTTAGCAAAATAAAAGGAGGTGGGTTAAAAGTGGTGTGCTAAATTAGCAGACAATTGTGTTCGAGTAAGCGACCCTGAGATTTGCCAATTGAGGGTTGGGTTGCTTTCTGTTTTCCCAATTTGCCTACCTGAACTGAATATATTTCTTTTAGCTTCCCAGTATATTTACGACACATGCTATTTTTGACACCACGTCCCTTCTAAATGCTTTTCTTGTAAAATATTTCAATTAATTTCATGCATTAAATAAAGCATAAATTTACCATTGCCTGTCACTGTGCTTTCAGGGTCATAATGTTGATTCCCATCTCCAGACAGTTCATGGCACTGGACAAACAAGGCATCATCTACAGGCAAAGATATTTTTAAGAAATTCTAAATCTTTACAATCACACATTAGTTGCTGTTGGGTTTTTTTTTACAAAACAACTAACACACTTGACAAAAGAATTGTTAAATTAGCTGCAATAATAGTCTAAATGGATTATTCTTATCTTAAGTCTTACAAATCCAGCTGTTGTTGGTGTTGTAGTCAGCAGGTGCTTCTGCACGAGGTGGAGAAGATTCTTCATTTGACACTATGTCTGCAACCATCATGGCTACCATAGAATCAAGCTCATCCATATTCTCCCTTATACACAAAAAACATTAATCCAACCAGTGGCAGCTGGTCAAGAGGGGCACTGGGGTGACACCCTCAAGGAAGAAAGCTACTTAACATGTTAACAATTAGTTAACTATATATTGCATATTAATAACAAAAAAATAGTCATACTTTTCAGAAATATAATTTATAAAAAAAATCCAAACTGCATTTTGTAAACTTTAGAAAAGCATGTGATTTGATTGTGAGCTTGTTTTTGTTCTCCATTTAGTAGAAAACATACAGCCTTCATCCCTGAATCTGATTAATATAAATGGCTAAATCATTTGAATGATCACCTTAATTACCTAATTAGTGATGATAAACCCATTAATAAACTTAAAGTCACTGATTCATGGCTCATTTATTGCATTCCTTTAACGGTTGACTTTAACATCAAAAGTTTTAATATTTTAGCTAGCAGTAATGATAGATCATGACCAGCTATTTACAGTTCTGCAAAACTAACAGTTCATTTCTCTGTTTGTTTAGCACAGACCCAAATTATTTAGCACCAGCAACCACTGAATCTAGCATGCTTCTCTAACAGTGTAATTTACCTACAAGCATAACAAAAAAGCAAACAGTTTGTTACCTCTCAAAGCTACCTGAGGTAAAGATACCCTCATCGCATTTCTCCGTTTTAAAGTTCACCAAAGCCTGTAAAGAGAAATTTATTTCCTTGCAATTTCTGAAATTTGGTATTTTAATAACAATTTTGAAATATCACATTTAGCTGCTAAAAAACGACAACATCTTTAACAAGTAAATAAAGGTACATACAAATAATACAAACAGAATTGAAACATAAATAAAACACAGAAATGTATACCCCCAGAACCTTGTTTTCTTAGGCTGATTCCTAAGAAAACTGTTGGGTTTATTTGTCTGGTTAAATCTTCGTATTTTTTTGGGGGGGGGTCATTTCTGTACGTTATTTATGAAATACATTTGTTTATTTAAATTTGTTACTTAAACAATAACAATAGGTTACTGTTTGTAACCCCAGTTCTTGAAAACCTTGATTAAAGAAACATTCTGGCCTGACGCCTGCAGAAGCCTTCAATTGCTTGGATAGCTTGACAGACAGAAGTGTGTGTCCAATCGCAGGAAAGGGCTCACTCCTCAACCTAGCGCATAAATTATCTGCATGTGGTACCAACTGGCTAATTGTCATTAGATATGCAGATTGCATGCAAATGCTGATCACACTAAGACTGTATGGAATGTGCTGTGCATGACGAATGCCTTCGAATCTTCTTCATGCTTTCTAAATGAGTGAAAAGAGCAAAATGTCCTTGTACTATGGTATGTGCCCGAGACTGAAAAAACTGCCGGACAGCCATAATCACTGCATCACTTGTCTTAAGGTGCGCTGGTAGGCCCCACCATAAGTTATCACCGTGTTTGCTGAGTACCCTCTAAAAATTGTTTCCAGCCTCCGTCGATCCTTGCTGAATTTGTCTCCTTTGTCTTTGCACTCGTTATGGTGTTTCTTACTTAGGCAAAGGAGATAAAGTTAGCAGAGTTCGGTGGAGGCTGGAAACAGGATGTGATGTCTGTTTTTAATGCGGAGGGGCAGGACTGGGAGGAGTTAAAAGGAGATTGCTCTGACAACAAGGGTCCAATACACTCACAGTAAGGCCCTGTAAGCCACAGGAGAAACCCACCCAAAGTAAGAATGCCATATAAGTCATTAAGTAAGTGGTTTGTAAGAAACCTGACAACACATAGCCTGATACATAAAAAAATGTATTAAAATATATCATACGGAGCAGCTGCGGATACGAAGCAGCTGCCTAAAGGCAAGCTCTAGCCGAGTTAGACAACCTGGGTTTAGAGGTGTAAGGACCTAAGCACACAGGGCAACAAAACCCCCTAGCAAAGTTTAGGTAAAAAATCTTGATCCCGATTCTCAGTGGTCCCCATCCTGTTTCTGCACACAGACAGAATGTCTGTAAACTTAGAGTGAGCCCAAAAAGGATAACTTTTTTTCTTCACTAAATGAGTGGGGCTCTCCTCTGTATAAGAAGAACTGTTGAAATGTGAGGTTTTTACAGGAGCCCCATCAGCATTCTGGGGCTGGCATCCAATAACCAGGGAGTTAGAAGGCCACACAGAGGACGTCTGGTGTGGCGTGGCTTTCTAGGAAGGCAAATTCTTGACAGCAGGAACTTGTCAGGGAGACTGGAGAGGTTAAGTCACAAGGCACGTCTGCATGCTTGAACGGCTTGCAGATTAATTTCTTTCTCATGGGTGGATATCAAATGTAAGATGGTGAAAACGACTTATAGGTCTTACGTGGCAGATTAGTGGTTAAGATGTTGGACTGCTAATCTGAAAATTGTGGGTTCCATTTCCACTATTATCAAGGTACCATTACTGGGCCACCATTACTGAGCCCCAATTGCTCAGTTGTATAATGAAAATAAATGTAGGTTGCTCTGGGTAAGAGCGTCTGCCAAATTCTGTAAATGTTAATGTTAATATTTAGTCAGTAAGAATTTTAATACTACTGAAATATATTTAAAAATTATTTAACAAAAATATATTTTGATTACATGGTACTAATTAGCAAAGGTACAACTTCTTTGTCAAAATTCAATAATGTAACAATTTAACAATTTAACAATTTAAGTTGTGTACATTTGTGCGTTAAAATACCTGAAGATGATCAGGGTCTTGGGTGTAGTTAGACGTAACTTCTAGAGGAGAAGCTTTTCTAGCCATTAAAGTATTTTATTTTACTATAAAACAATTAAACAAAGAAAAAATACATTAAAGCATGTGCATCATAAATTGTATATAAATCTCTGATTATATAGATAAATACATATATAGTCAGTGGTCAACAATAAGAAACTCATTTAGAAAGTATTGAGCCCAAATGTGCTTGGGTTAAAGTACAATGATGTTAGGTTGTTGTTATTCTGTTAGCACATGATGTTAATCATGCTTTCTGGTAAATTACATTGGCCAATTGAGTCAAGGTATTGGCCAAGCTGAAGTCTGGCTGACAAATAAGTATATTTGATTATTTAAAGTCATATTTGGTTGTTAGTTGTATAATTGATCCATGTTAATTATTCATTGCCTCAAGGCAACATTATGCAGTTGGATAACTTTTGTTGCTGCAATATACAATGCATAAAGATGACCATAATCATTACTGATACTAATACAGTAACATCATATGGGAGGAAGGATTAAGATCTGTCAGTTAGGTTTATTCATTCCAAAGGTGAGGACAGTAGGCTTAGGAGAATTATGGTGAGAAAAAATGAAGTGGACTCAGGTTGAGTTCTGAGGGGCAGTTAGGATAATTGTCTTGGTTGGTCCTGATGGTGTCTTAGATTGCACTGATCACATGAGAGATCCAGTGATTTTGCAAATCCGCTCCCTGTTTTGCCTCCCGCTTCATACTGTAAAGTTGACAGCTTCCGAACAGAAAGATGTTTTACAATCCACATTACCGTCAGTGGTTGGTCTGCTGAATTAGTAATTTGGTAGTTTGTTTTTGACCTTCTAAAAGTGCCAAGAACTTGTACAAATATTCACGTTCTTAGAATTAGAATCAAATTTAAATTCAAAATCAAATCAATAACAAGTTATTGAACCCGTGTCAGATCTAATATAAATAACATTAAATATTCACATTTTTAAGACAAAAAATACAAAAAACATTGCCTTCACAAAGAGAAAAAGGGACTGCTAGAAGAAGTTTAACATCGCAAACGTGTGGTATGATGTGTAAGCATGAGGTGATTTTCAGATAAAAAGCTATAAATGGCTGGCGTGATATCATTAATTAGTGTCTATTAGTAAATGGCAGATGTTACAGTAGCAGAGCTGAAGATGTTGAGGTTTTCATCAGAGGGACGGCGCATGTTAGATGTTTTGGGCGCATGTTAGATGTTTTGGGGAAGCAAGATTAAGGTGGTTTGGACACGTACAGACAAGGGATAGTAAATATATTGGTAGAAGGATGTTACAAATGAAGCTACCAGGCAGATGGCAAAGAGGAAGACCAAAGAGGACGTATTTGGATGCGATAAATGAGGACATGTAGTTAGTGGGTGTGAGTGAAAAGGATGTAGAGAATAGGGTTAAGTGGAGACAGATGATTCGCTGTTGCGACCCCTAAAAGGGAACAGCCGAAAGGTGAAAAAGAAGAAGAAGTAAGTAGCGAATGTTACCTGGGTAGACGTCGAACTCAGAAGATTGGTTTCCGGTTTCTATGCTGGATGCGATGGCAGGTGATCTAGGGAGAGTGGATGCAGACAGTCACTTCTGTATTAGCCGTGTGCTAACGTGACTGGCTAAATCACCCAGCTCATAAATGGGTATCAGCTTCTCCCCAGTAATGTCTGACCTACAGGCGACGGCTCTTTCATATAGCTTCAGGGTGGATATCACCACTGTTTTGTTCTGCATAAGCTTGCATTACGTGCATGTGTTTCCGGTTAGGATCCGGGTGACTTATGTGTGTCGAACGTGAAAAGCTGCATTGTTAAATCTTCAAGTGTTTGCTTTTTTGTTAAATTTACTTTTTAAGTCTTGTGTGTTTGTCTGTGTTTTGTGTTGTTGTCCTTTCAGGAGCTACAGGTTTATTGACCAAACGACACCTTTTTTCCTATCAGGTGATGGTAGGATTCCTTACTGGGTGCGGTGGGGCTTTTCGTCTAGTGTGTGAGAGTGCAGTAAAGAACAGAGGTGCTTATTGGAAAGACTACCCTGTAATTAAGGCTGTAGCTCCATAAAGGCTTCCCTTTTTTAAAATTGTTAGAATGCAGAATGTTAGAAAGATGTGAGGAGTCTCCTCGTCTTGTCATTGCTGATTGTTTCCTCATTGTGTTCAGGTGTTTCTTGTATAGGTTATTGTTCCCCCTATTAGTTGTGCATTTATGCCTCAGTGTTTTAGTTTGTCTGGTTCTTGCTTTGTTACTTGCTTTGTTCTTGCTCTCGTTTCACCAAATCTTTTATGAATAATTTAGTAGGAGCTGCTGAGGAAGGGAGAATGGTCGCTGGAAGGCCACACCCAAGAGTTTTTGGACTTATTGGCTTATTAAACAGATTTCTCAGAAGCTAACTTGAGTATCTTTTTTTGTGGAGCTTAATGCTAAGGCTAAGCTGCGCAGGGCTTTGCGGCTGTTGTGGAGTGACCGTTGTGGCTTGCCATTCACCCTGGGCCTGGCAGAGGAGAACTTATCCTGCTCCAAAGGTGGAACGCAGCCAGCCAGTGCCTGCCCACATCCTGCCTGCCAAGCTAGCGCCTGCCTGCGTCGTGCCTGCAAAGCCAAAGACAGCCCAAATTGGGCCTGCCAAGCCAATGCCTGCCTACTTCTTGCCTGCCAAGCCAGCATCTGCCCACAACATGCCTGCCAAGCCAGCACCTGCCCACGGTGTGCCTGCCAAGCCAGCGCCTGCCTATGTCATGCCTGCCAAGCAAGCGCCTGCCCATGTTGTGCCTGCCAAGCCGGTAACTGCCTCTGTCATGCCTGCCAAGCCAGCGCCAGCCCAAATCTAGCCAGCCACACAAGCCTCTCCTAAATATTTTTTGAGGGACTATAGTGCTCCAGAGGAGGCAAAGCCGGGATCAGGTCTTATTACTGGGGCTGCACGTCCTAGCTTGAGGACTGATCTGGGTTGTAGGTCAGCTCCGCCATGGCTCCCAGCTCCGCTTGATTCTCCAGGCCTTCCAGGGTTCTACAGCCTTCCTGTGCTTTAAGATCCAGGTCTCCTGGTGCTTCACGGGCCTTACCAATTCCACATCCCAGACCACCTCAACTTTACCACCCATCTTGTGGTGTTTGAGCATCATGAGCCGCCCATGGGGGGATGTCAGGTCTCTGCCAGGTGCGTTGCCTTTCTGCTTCTGTGTTGTAGACCATGTGCTCAATGTTTATGTTGTCTGTGTCTTGTCATTGGTTGATTGTTCCCTCATTGTGTTCAGGTGTTTTTGTTCCCCAATAAGTTGTGTATTTATACCCGTTGTTTGGCTTTGCTTTGTAACATGTCACTGTCGGTGTTAATGTCACTGCCTCTGTTCTAGCTCAAGATATATGTTCAACGCTGCAGTTGTCATTCATGTCTGTTAGTTGACCTTACATTATAGTACAGTAGTCTTTTTGTTTTCTAAGATCTTCTTTTGTTTGGCTTTGCCTTACAGTGGGCCTATATTAAAGGTAAAATAAATGTTCTAAATAGAATTATGCTGTATAATATTAAATGTCTAATACTTCCATTGAAGATTAGGCACAAGCAGGTTCAGAGTGAAGAGTCTACTGAGCATCAGCCAAATCAGACAGGTACAGGCAAGACTGTAAAACTGGCTGACGGCAATGGAATACAGAGTGCGATAAAAAGAAAGAGCACATTGCTCTTTTATGATATCAACAATTGCGAATCATAAAAGATAAGCTTATCATGATCATTCAGGACATAGTACCATTTAAAATGCTTTGCTGTAAAAGAAACAGATACTGTAAATATCAAAATGTAAAACAGTAAATATTTTTTGTTATTATCAGCAGTGTGTAGTTGTGATGCCCTATCAAAACATCCACAATAAAGTCTGAAATTGTCAGAGTGTGACTTCTGTGGTTGACAGAAGTGATGGCAAAGAAAAAAGTGATCATCAAAGTTTGCTACTCTCCTGTGGTGAAAGAATATTCGAATACAGGTGGGGTACATTGACTTTACCAGCTTATTGCATTGTACCAAAACAAATTCTGATTCTCAAAAAAAGTGGTGTCCATTTCCTGGATATGACCATTGTGACTTCTTGTAAATCAGAGTGTGCTTCAACAAATAAATAAACATTGATTAAATACTCAACACAAATGCATACAGAAACACACTCTTGCATGCACATGCTTTTTTTCTTTATATTATATTTACAATTAAAAATAAATATTGAGTTTAAGCATTGGAGAGCAATGATAAAGGGGAAGAAGGAGTACAAATGTTATGCTTGAAATATTAAAACAGATCCCAATCTTTCCAAAATAGGGTAAAAGAGGGTTTTTTCCCTAAAATAATTTAAATTTATTCTATAAATTCTATTACCCGACAGAAGATGAATATGATAACCCCATACTGATCCTTATGATACAGTAACAGTCATTAAAAAGGCTGAAGGCTCCTTACCCTACACCTGCTACCATCAATAATTCCAAATAAATGATGATGCGTCGTGATGTCTGATGTCTATTAAACTGTTCGCAGGGCGTCGGGGTTTTTTCTGTATTTAATAATTCCTAATAAAAAAGACTACAATTCGAAACTTATTTTGCTCATATGACCCGTCACAATAAATTGCGGACCTGGAGCTTGCTTTATGTTGCTACAGCAACGTGATCTGTAGCGCCCGAGCGATCTCAGTGGTTGTTTTCTTACATAAAACTGTCCAAACTTTTCGGTACTCCTTAAAAAAGTAACAGAACTTTATTAAAATGCTGTTTTTCCCCCTGATGTTAATAAAACAAAGGACCACAAGAGGGCGCGTGCTACTGCGACAATATAAAAGGATCATTATTATAAATCTATTATAATTAAAGTTTTTGCTTAGTTTGTAATCTACGTATGCTGGCATATTGTTCAAGTAATAATTAACCCTTTAGGACACTCAATGCAAAAGCCACAAGTTTTGATGAACGATGATGATCGCAGAGCCTTCTACTTGGGTCATTCCTGGGAGTTAGTGCATTTTGGACATCATAACACTTGAAACACATGATCAATCTTTGTCATTTTGCAAGATGTAACACATTTAGAAAATGATTTTGCTCAACCCTTGATATATAGTCTGAATCAGGGGCTGATTGAGACCAAAAAGTGGCCATGGACTTCCTGGTCCAGTAGCCCATCATATTCCACATTATAATCCATCGGCTTATTAATGCGGAGACTATTTTTCAACACCAAATACAAGGTCACAGGTTTGTATCTTGGTTATGTTATTCCTGTGATTGCGTGGGTTTACTCCGGGTACTGCGGTTTTCCCCCCACACTCCAAAAACATGTCTTTTAGGTTGATTGATAAATCTAAATTGCCTGTATGAGTGAGTGTGTGCCCTTCGATGGACTTGTGACCTCTCTAGGTTTTACTGCTTTTTACCCAATAACAGCTGGAATAAGATGAACAGGGATAAGCGGGAATAGACAATTGATGGATGATGCATGGTAGCATCTAGTTCCTACACTGTATCCAAACTGGCCACCATAGGAACAAGCACGCTTTATGGAAAAGACTGTCTTTTTTGAAAACTAAAATGGTCCTGTGGTCCACCTAAGTTGACATGCTATAAAATCAAAAATCACAATATTTAACTCTAAATTGTGGAATGTTTTAACCCAAAGGGAGTAGGAAATCACACAAAACAAAAAAAAATATATCACACTTTTTTCTTGGGTCTCAGAAGGATAATTATTTTGATGCAATGTAAGATATACCAATGATGAAAGTGTACATACACAAGAGGATCACCAGCATAAAAATAGACTGTTGTCTACTACTCTTTTACATATAAACACACAAGAAAGCTGTATCTATTTTGTACAAATTTTTGGAAAATAATAAATAATTGTGTAATATTATTTATACATAGCTGTGCAACAGTTATTTGAGCCCTCCTGATTTACAGTATATATTTGTGTCCTACCAGATCAGTTCAAAATGCTTTTAAAACAGTCCTGGGCTATAATATCAGTATTATCTAAAACAAACAACCAAGAAAAAATTCAACAACAAGAACTGAAATGCTATTACAAACAAAAACAACAAGCAAAGCAAATCAGTTAATAACTGTTGTCATCAATGTTAATAAACTGTTGTTAAAGTGGAAAAACCTTCTTTGCGAGTGTGTTGTGGGCATTAAATTTAAAATTTATTTACAAAATTTACAAATAAAATCATGTCTGTCAGTAAAAACAATAAAACAATCTTGTAAACAGGCCCTAATGACCGAATAAATAACAGTTTTTAGTTTTTATTGCTTTTTAGTGGAAAACACTTTTTATTGCTTTTTAGTGAAAGTGGAAACTCATAAGACATGTGTCAAACAAATTTACAAATTCATCATCATATACTAATACCTACAGTACCAGACCAAAAGTTAGCATATGTTTATGCCATTACAAATAGCAACATAAAAATGCTTTAAAGTTAATTTTAATAATAACATCAATACAATAAATATATAAATTTGTTAGACAACAGACTATATATACTATTCGTCTAAAACTTTGTTTGCAAAAATATAT
Organism: Bagarius yarrelli; assembly: GCA_005784505.1. Classification (NCBI taxonomy): domain Eukaryota; kingdom Metazoa; phylum Chordata; class Actinopteri; order Siluriformes; family Sisoridae; genus Bagarius; species Bagarius yarrelli. Next base: position 4,050,550 of record VCAZ01000010.1, on the reverse strand, counting down.
TAAGAAGAGTAACACTGTGGTAAAAAAATCAACCAGAAACATGTTTTATTGCTTGTCTTTAGAAACGCTCTTCAAATAATTTAGCTCTTCTCTGAGTGTCTTGTTCTGCAGCTGGAGCATGGAGACATGAGCCTCTAAGTATTTTACAAACTCCTTTTTTCTACGCCGAGACTCCTTGGCCGCCTGTCTAAAAAAGTGGGAAAAATACTACATTCACTGATTTATTCCCACAAATTAAAAGTACTAGACACATAATTTACACAAACACACACAAACAATATTTACAGTAATTAGGATATAATACCACATAAACAATGCACTTAGGGTCTTTTTTCCTGTGTTTGTAATAACTTAAGTATAAAGAGTCATTTCCAACAGAGGCTAAATCATTTTAAGATCCATCTTTATACTCTAAAGACAACTGAAGGTGCTCATATAAAACTATTTAAAAATTTGCAAACAATAACTAATGCTAAGGGCAACAAGATACATTAACAACCACAAGGTGTAAAAAATTAAACAGGATTATTGGTGTAAGTTGCTAATAGTTTGGGTTCTGGGAAACAAGTAAATGACTTGTAGATTACAAAGGGAAGTACTACATACAAAAATAAGACCTTTAAAGAGACTGCTATATAATTGGCTATTTGGCAAACTGCGCAAATGTATCAGCACTAAACATATCTTTTATCATTTACAGAAAAGCACTTTTCTAGTTTTGATCATGTAACATTCTAAAGAAAGCTATCCCAACTTGGCTGATGCCACAGTACACAAAAATATGGAACTTTAAACAAACTTCATTTGAGATTATGTATATATAACACTTTCCATTTCAGAGTTTTGTTTTAGCAGCATGAACAATAATTTGGAACACTTTTTGCCCCACCCACTGATAAAAGACCACTGAATTGCAGCCAAATGACTGTATGTGTAAAGTACTGTACCAAAAAGCATTTCAGCTAATGGGAAAAGAAACATAATGCATAAGATGGGCTGATGATCATTTAAAAAAACAAGCATAAAACGAGGTGTATAGTATACTTAAGAGAAAACTAGAATGTTACCTGTTCTTTATTAAACGGAGCTCCCTCTTGTGTGAGGCATTTTCACCAAGGTGCTGAGGGCTGCTCTGAGATCTTGATGAGCTCGCCATCGCTAAGCTCATCGACTGGCTGGTGGAGGGAGCACAGATCTCATATGCTGACACGTCTCCAGTAGCAGATACTGTAACCCCCATAAAAAAAACACAACATTAGACACATGGTGCTCCACCACCTTCCGCTTGAGGAAACCTCTAAGGTCCTCAATAGGGTTCAAATCTGGACACATACTTGGCCACTTCATCACTTTCACCTTCAGCTTCATCAGCAAGGCATTATCATGTTGAAAATCGCATTTTAGCCCAGTTTTTTAAGGGAAAGCATCATGTTCTACATTAGACTATGATGCTACCGCCTTCATGCTTAACTGTAGGCAAAAGACAATATTCATGGTACTCCTCACCAGGATGGACACCATCTGACCCAAACAAGTTTACTTAGTATCAGACCACAGGACATGGTTCCAGTAATTCATGCTCTTGGACAGGTTGTCTTCAGTAAACTGTTTGCAGGCTTTTTTGTGACCCAGCTTCAGAAAAGGCTTACTTTTGGGATGACAGTCATGCAAACCAACATGTTACACTGTGCATCATATGGTCTGAGCACTGACAAGCTGACCTCCCGCTTCTGCAACCTCTTAAGCAATGCGGGCAGCACTCATGCGTCAGCAACTAAGTATACTGAGCCAAATTCAAATAAAATACATAAATTTTATGGTGGATATTTGAAGTTCATCATAATGTCCTCCACATTTTCACCAATTAACTCAATTGTTCAAATCATTTGAATTTGTAGAATTTGTAATGGTCTTCTTATTTTTAATGCATTTATTAGTAACAGACATAAATAATAGATTCTAAATAATGTCAGAGTTTATTAATGGCATTTTCCCCCTTGGCAGGTGAATGTAAGTGACGTCACTCCCAAATACAAACATGCCCCATAATATAGTTCCACTCCTGATGCTGATTGACAGGTTTCAGCGTAAGGCTTTGGAAATGTAAGTGCATAAGGATTTGCAATTCTGTTTGACTTTTGGTAATCAGGGGTGCCGCTGAGAGGAAGGAAAGTTAGGACAATTCTAAGGGACCACACACTTAGGAGGCCCCAGGAGATGTCTTTTATTAGTAGAAACAGTGCAAAATGGGTGTGGAGGGGAGCACAACTTATTTCTTTATAGGGCCCAAAATTGATAGCGACGCTCTGAATGTGGATTTTCTTTCTAGATTTAAAACACAGTGTTTCCGACTTCATTGATGGCATGAAGCCATTGAATAAAGCATTAATTTACCATTGCCTGCAAATGTGCTTTCAGGGTCATAATGTTGATTCCCATCTCCAGACAGTCCATGGCACTGGGCAAAAGCAGGGTCAAGTTGTGAAGAATCCGAAGATGACATGTTAAAACTCTGATCACTCTGCTCTCTGCTGCCAATCTCAATGCCTTCCATGGGCTGGAAAGCATCATCTACAGACAAAGATTATTAAAAATTAACAAATTATTATTAAACTCTTCCAACTGCAAATTAAATAATATTTAAGTAAGTTTTTTTTCAAAAAGTCTTACAAATCCAGCTGTTGTTGGTGCTGTAGTAGGTCTGTGCCTCTGCCCGAGGCGGAGAAGATTCTTCATTTTTCACTATGTCTGCAACCATCATGGCTACCATGGAATCAAGCTCATCCACATTTTCCCTTAAACATGAAAAACATTTAACCAGCAGTATTCAGTCTATACAGAAGAAAACAACCTACCATGTTAACGATAGGTTAAATGTATATTGCATGTTAATAACAAAATTATTATTTATTAACAAATTGGGACAATCAAAACTGTATTAAGTTCAAGTGCTTGCAGGGTGCGCAACAAACGAGTGTGTATGTCGGTACGTACCCTGTTTACAAGCATGTTATTTGAAGGTTGAGCTGTAATTGTTTTAAAACCCACAAACTTTTGTCGTTAGTGAATTAATATAGTTTTTATATTTTTGGCTTTATGTAATTGGACCGTTTTCAACAAATCTTATTAAAGACGCAACATTAGTATTAAGGCCTTCATTTCTAAAACCATCTACAGCTTTTGTCACACGCCCTTATTCAGAGCGACTTACATTTATCTTTTTATATCCAGTTAAGCAGTAAAGGGTTAAGGAATCCAAAATTAGCAGCTTGGTGGTGCTAACAATCGAATCCACGATCTTTCAATCAGCAGTCCATGCCTTGACCCCCAAAGTTACCCCATTCCCTATTAAATCCAATTGATATTAATGGATGAATCATTTGAATGATTACTTTAATTTAATTACAGATAATTAGCCCACATCGAACTTAAATTCACTGTTTATTGTGTTTTTAACAGTTGTCATTAACGTCAACATGTTTAATATTTTAGCCAGCAGAAATAATATACCACCAGCTATTTACAATACTGCATAACTAACAGTTTAATTTTTAGTTTTTTTTCACCTCCCTCCAATTTTTACCATGATCTTCTGACAGTATAACTTACATAAACTTACATAAACAAGCATAAAAAAGGAAACAGCTTGTTACCTTTCGAAGCTACTTGGAATAAAGATACCCTCTTCACTTTTTACAAAATCCTGTTAAAGAGAGATTTAATGTCTTGAAGTTTCTGAAATCCAGTGTTGTAGAAGAATCACATAATTTATATTTATCATATAAATCAAATATTGACCATGTCCTGTTCAAGATTGACCTGTGGGAGACTATACAGCTCCCTATTTTCCCTAAACACTCCCAAAGTAAGGATGCCATATTAGCCATTGAAAAAGTAGCCTGTAAGCTGATTTTATATTAAATAAGCTATAAACAACTAATTGTCGATATAAATCAATATCTTGAGCAATTATCAGCAGGGACAAGCCTGCTTCTGCACACAAACAGACTGTGAATTTGTTGCCCACACCATGTAGCTTAACACAAGTAACACAGCTAATTTGTTGAAAAAGACAACTCATCTGGCTAGACTTGGTGCAATTGAAAGCTAGTTTAGAGGACAGGCACACGTCCCCTCCCAACAAGTGGATCCCAAACACAAGATGGTGAACATATATGCCAGGACCTTTTGAACTTGTGAGTTTTATGTGCAAGAATTGGCTTAATGTTATAACATGAACGATATATTAATTTAGGCATAGGCCTTAAAACATATTTTAAATAAATATATTAATCTGACCTATAATTAGGTTGCATGGTGCAGATTGGTGAAGACCCATTCTTTTAAAAATCCTGTAGCCATTTAACACAGTTTAACACATGCTTGGGTTAAAATACCTGAAGATGTTCAGAGTCTTGATCGAAGCTAGAGGTAATTTCAGGAGAACCTTTTCTATCCATTAAGGTTATCTTTATTACTAAATCAGTTTAAACAGAGAAAAAAAATACAATATTACATGTACAGCTTAAATAACGCATACACACACACACACACACACACATATAATATATATAAGAGACCATTGTCAGTTAGACAGATTAAGTATATAAATAAAACAAAATATGTAGAAGGGGTATACATTTTACGTCTGAAATATTATAATAGACCAAAATCTCTCGAAAATTAGGTTAAAATAGTTTTTAAAAGTAACCTATAGAGGAGAAATATCTACGTTAGCTAAACAAAAGAATTCAATATACATCCGTTAATCCTTATGATAGATTAATTAAAAACACTTACCGTATGCGTGCTACCATAAATAATTCTTAAAAGTAAATATAATGATGATAATGACCCTTGGTGGCTTATGTCTGTTAAATTGTTCTCAAGTGTTCAAGATTTATTTATATATATATATATATATATATATATTTTTTTTTTTTAACTCTTATATATGACTTAATACTAGTGATATGACCAGACAAGACTAGAGTACAAATTTTTTATATATGATTCGTCACAATAAATCACAGACCGTGAGCGTGATTCCTGTTGTTACAGCAACGTGATCTGTAGTGCCCGAGCCAGGTGCATTTCAGCGTACAAAATGGTAGCTTATATGAAAATTATAAAATGGTAGCTTAAATAAAACAGTCCAAAATGTTCAGTACGTTTTAAAGGAATAACGGATTTTTTTTATTTGATGCTAATAAAGCAATAGGCCACGAGGGGGCGCGTGCTATTGTGACAATATGAAAGATTAATAAATAATGATGATTAATCTATATAATATATCTATAATAAACACTTACTTGGTCATTTGTAATCTTTGCTGGAATTTTGTGCAGTGATAAATAAGCCTTTAGGATTTAGCATTCACAGGTTGAAGCATTCCCATCGAGTTTCTTACACTCAGAGAAAATCGTTGATGATCGCAGAGCTCCTGTTTGGGTCATTCCTAGGATCTGGTGCATTTTGGACATCATAACATTTATTTATTTATTGTGTAAAAATATATACATACACATATATATATACATTTAAGCAATTATGAGCCTTATCAATGATAAGGAAGAGCCAAATTAAAGTTATTGTGTTTCTACGGCACAAAGCAGCACTAACTGAGCTTAAACAAATAGCGACTTGGACGCTATTTCTAAGGAGGGGAATTGGGGAAAACGTTTATTTTAGTGACACAAACGAGCACAAATCAAGTACAAACAAACAGCACCGTTTTGAAGAGATTTGGACTGCATAGGGTGGAAAGTGACGTCACTGCCCCGAATTCTACTAGTTCTTTCTAAAGTAGGAAAACAGATGCAATGTTTATTTTAACAGCACAAATCAAGCACAAACGAATGGCACCGTTTGAGAACGATTTAGACTACAATTGGTGGAGAGTGACGTCACAGCTCTTGGGAATACTTTAAAAAAAATACAAAGGAAAAATGGATACAGTGTACGAACTGCGCTGGTTCGACGCGATTTGGGCAGCAGGGGGTGGAAAGTGACGTCACGGGGTCAAAAAAAGAATGCTTAATATTTCAAAAAACCAACCAGCACAAACGCTTGTTTTTGCGGCACAAATCAGCCGTTTTAGTTTTGGTGATTATTTCATTGGATGCCAACTTTACGGAGGTCCCAAATTGTCCATCCTGTTACGGACAAGTTGAACAAAAATTTGACAGATTTAAAAATTAAATGTATGGACATCTTTAAAATCTGATGTCCATTTGTCACCCTAATGTTATTAATATGTTTTTAAGTTAATATTAGATTTAATAAATCGTAAATAATACAAATTGATGTATTAGATCATTTCCCGTGATGTCATTTGATTGGCTGGGATGCACGTGTAACTTATATGGTGTCAACCGGGTCCTTGCACAGGGAAGTGACCTGATGGCTAAAGTCACTGCTCCTCTTCTATCATCGGCTGAGGTGCCTCTTTTATCTTATCTGATACTAGTTGTTTAAAACACCATATCAATAGTAGAATAAATAAAGGAAAAAAAAGTAATATAAATGTCCTAAATAAGTTATTTATTAGTATATAATATATATTCATTGAGATATTTCATAAATAAAGGTTTCGCTGTAAAACAAGAAGCAGGTAAATATCAAAATGTAAAACAGTATTATAAATGTTATTATAAGCAATGTGTAATTATAATGTTCTTTAAAAAATCTACATAAAGTCTGCATTTATTAAAGTGTGTTGTGTTCTGTTTCAATTCGTAGCAACAGGATAAAATGTATTTACAAGCACTTACCCCCTTAAAACCTCTTATATTAATTTGGGCCACTGCCTCTCAAAATGTCTGTGCACGGTCCTGTGTCAAACCAGTTTCCTTGTACAATACAAAGTCTGTACAACTACACCTGGGTCGCACAGGGTGGATGCTGGGAAAGAACTGCTTGGCAAACCCTAACAGTGCTGGCTACTAAATCTTGCTGTTAGTTATTCCATCAATCATAACGATTTGGCCAAAAGTTAACTAATATTATCACACTAAAAAAACAAAAACTACAGGTATAAAATCTCAGAAAACGTTTAACAATTATTATCCTAATCAAGTTCCTTTGATTAAAATAATATAATTTATCTGTTTGGAACAAATGACAGAAATAAGACAGGCCTTCAGAACATTTTTCTTATGTATGTGCTGTTGCAGATTTTTTCCCGAAAAGAAAATTACATAGTGCATAGCTAAAATCTCAATTATCTACCAAAACGTATGTTATTAAATTTATACTTTATATATACTGTATGTTGAAAAAACAGTATGAAAAATAAAGTGCCAAAAATATATTTATTCTGGAATAAAGTTTAACTACATGGATTTATGTATATCAATTGAATATTTAGTTCATTGGTAATTACATGAAAACACACAAACACAACCATTTGTAAATATAACAACTATTATTTTAAATTGTAAGAATTATTAATTAAAACATTATTAAAACAATAGAAATCAAATTGTTTCAGGAATTGGGAGGTTTACATTGATGCAAGTGCAGAAGATATTTATTAAAGTAAAATGACACAAACCAAAAGTATTTAAACTAGAAATTAGACTAAATAATAAACTATGGCTAAACAAGAAAACACAAGCAACAAAACAGCTTAGCATTAACAGTACAGCAACGACAGCAACATAAACATCAGGAGACTTTAACAGCAAGTAATTCAACAAAAGTAAGACAAAACACACGGAACACAGGAGTTAATAAACACAAACTAGAAGTGGAGAATTCATAAACTGAACAAGAAATAACTAAACATAAAAAGAACATTAGGTAACAACCATAAAACCCATGACAAGAAAAACAAGGCACAAGGCACAAAGCACATAGCCTAGAGAACAAAAATGTCTCATGGTGGCCTGGCAGGGTAAGGTTTCACATATCCCTGACAAAATATTTTTGTTCCAAAGATAGCTATAATCATGCAGAACAAGTGAATAAAAAGAGGAGTTAGAGGCAACGCAGTGAGACGGTAATGGTTAAGGCGTCTTGTCTTGCAGCAGTAGCATAGAGACACTGGGTGTAAATATAAAACAAATAGGCAGCGGTATGCAAAAATCCTGCATGCATTTATTTTCCAATCCAAAAGAACAAATTAATGTATGTGTAAAAAATGCAAAGTATAAAAAGAAGAAGAAAAGGAAGTTTTATTTATATGTCGCCTTTCCATTGTTCAAGGAAAAGATAAGGAATTAAGTTATTAGAAATTAAGTGTTAAAAGTTAACATTGATAACATAATTCCAAATGAAAATGAACTCATAATTTATTTCAGTTTAGTTTACTTCTTTATCTCTGCATGGTTATCTTTAAGATTATTAAGTGCAACTCTTGTGAATGGTTTGATCTGCAGCTGCTGCATGGAGGCGCAGTCCTTTAGGGATTTTTTAAATATATTATATTACATAAGGCAAGACAATTTAGCTGTTCTTTTGAATTGGTATGTAGGATCAGATGCAAAGCACTAATGTTTGCCTACAAAGCCAAAAACGAAGCAGCAACGTTTTATCTTTAAGCACTCATTACTCCTCTCATTGCACTGCTTCCCCTCGGATCCATAAGCATCGCTCGACTGGTCCCACTGTCGCCAAAGACGCAAAGTAGGTCTTTTTTCTGTTCTGGCACAAAGATGGTGGAATGAACTTCCCATCAAAGTCAGAAAAGCCAAGTCACTGGCTGTGTTTAAAAGACGATGGAAGACCTGCTGCTTTCTCAAATACCTGACATTAAAAATAAAGAAGCTGTTTTTTTTCTACGTTGCTCTTTTTCCAGTGTTTGGGTTGTTACACTTTTTGTAATCTAGCGTACCAGTAGTAATCTGTTTACTGATAAGACTCATTTAGACGTCTTATGCCTAAAAAAACTTAAGTGACAAAGGCAACATACCACATTCACTGGTTCAGTGCAGCAAAATCAGCTGTGTTGGACAACCATGTGACACCCAAATCACACACATAAATAAAATCTTTACAGTCAACAACATATAAAACTATATAAACAATGCACCTGTGGCCTTTTTTTCTGCATTTGTGAGCAGTGAGTATACAGAGTAAAAAGTGCTTTTGCTTAGGTGCATCCAGCAATCTGTAAAAAGCCTCTGGTAAAGTCTCTAATGTGTGTGTGTCCCCTAACCGTTTTTATTCAGTTTTGTGACAGTACAAGTGTTTTAAAGCCTTGAGCTCTTCAATTAGCATCTTGTTTTGGTTTTCAAGCACAGCAACGCGGTTCTCAAGACATTTGACGTACTCTTTCTTCTTTCGGCGGCATTCCCGTGCAGCTTCCCTGGAAGCAAAGACAGAGACCATCCAATAAGCATGATCATATCCAGCTACACTTTAAGAGCCACATTAGCTATTGTAAAAGCTATGCACATAAAAGAAATCAGACATTATCTGAATAACTTACTGACTGAATGAAGTGACTTGTGCAGAGAAAGAGCACACACTTCATCCTATATGGGATGATGCACATTAACACTGCAGAATGTTTGATTTTAACAATAAAAATTCATTTGGAATGCTGTGAAATGTTGGAATGCAGTGAAAGAACACACACTTTATCCTATATAAGATGATGCACATGTTTAAATGTTTAATTTTTGCTGTTTTTTCCCACCCATTGATAAACAGTATTACCATCGCCATTAGGAGTTAAGGAAGCCTACTGACAACTTTACAGTACAGCAACTAAAGACTTGCAGCGTAATAACTGTGTATGTGATTGTAGCATAATGCAGCTGAGCTAAGGGAAAAAAAAAAACATCATGCATAGCATTAAAAAAAAGTGTGGTGATAAAGATAATTAAAATGGGCAGCAGTGTTTTTATGCAGTAGGGTACCATTTAATTATATAACACAAGTAAAGAAACAAGGTGTGTATTGTACTAAGGATAGAACTAGTGTGTCACCTGTTCTTTAGCAGACGGAGCTCCCTCTTGCGTGAGGCTTCCTCACCGATCTGCTGAGAGCTGTGCAAAGGGCTTGATGAGCTCGCCATCGCTAAACTTAACGGGAGGCTGGTGGTGGGTGAATAGATCTGATACACTGACACGTCTCCAGTAGCAGCTACAGTAACCCCCAGAAAAAAAAAACACACAAAAGATTTCTTTCATAAATGCTTTTCAATGTAGTCCTGCTATAAAACAATTCCGCGAGTACATCTTAGTAATTGTGCATGCTAAAAAATTAATTAATTAATGCAATGAAAAAAGAAACAACAAGAACATTGCATGTACAGTAAATGTAAATGAAATGTCTGGATAGTCATGTAGTGTACAGAATGGGATTACGTCTGTGAATCATAAGAAAAGGTAACTAGCCACCTCAAATCTACAGAACGTGTACAAAGACGCTTAAAGTGTTCTTGTTGTCGAACATATTCTTTGACTCATCAGTGGGTGAGAACATCGTAACAGTAACACGTTAAAGGCTTTAAATTAATGTGTGAAATCTCTCATTTTGTAAGCAGAAAGAATTGTTGCGCTACCTATTTGGTTTTAGTTTGTATTGGCTCTTAATCAAAGAGAAAGGAGCCACCAGTTTTAATGGATTAATCTATAAGTCAATGAAACAAAGGTGCAGTTTGTTTGAAGGCTGCATTTTTTTTAATGTTGGCGTGGTATTTAATGTTTAAGTGGGTGTTGTTTTTTTTCTTAGGAGATATTTTTTAACATTTATGGAAGGAAAGCCTGATTTATCCATCCATCAGGGAAAGACTTTCCCAAATACTAATAAAATTTAATAACATCTTTCTACTTATATCTGTTTATAGCCGTGTATAATCATGTATATACACATACAGACTGCGAAGTATCGTCAATTTAATCGCCTTACTGGCCATTTCTTCGTTATGTCATTGAGAGAGAGAGAGAGAGAGAGAGAGAGAGAGAGAGAAAGAGAGAGAAATAGAAAAGCTGGAGGGTGATCTAGCAAAATCAAAAAAGGAAAAGAACTAACTTGTTTCTTGAACATACCACAACATTTTATTTTCTAATAAACCACTAAAATGCATGACCTTAGTTGATAAATTAAACATTGTAATCAATGCCAACTAACTGCGATATAAGCAGAACAAAACACTTTAGGCTTGACATAATGAAGTAATGACTTGATGCCACATTACACTCCCCGGCATGCATTATTTTCATAAAAGGGCATGTGCGTTATACCTTAAATAAATTAGGCATTTTAGTTAACTAGCAAACTAAGCTGTTAAATTTGTGTTGTTAGCTAAAAACAATTGAGCTACTTAGATCAGAATTCTCCCTCTAAACTGCCTTTAAAAGATCTTCTGTTGGTTTAAAAAAGGGTTTGGTTTAATTGTATGCACACGTTGATCATTGCTTGTACTTTTTTTTGCAATACAATCAAAATGTCACTGTGTTTTGTTTCTGTTAAGGGAAGACGTCAGAGTGACGAGTCTCATCTGCAGCGTGGATTGGTTTAATCAGTACAGATTCCTGATAACAACCTAAAACAAAGACAGTAATAGATACAATTCGACTAACTCCAGGGAAACTCCTCCTCCTCATCCTACTATTACATGTGGTATTTTGTGATGGAAAAGAGGCACACAGCAATCCAGGACACAGACAAGCTGGGTTCAGATTTGTTGGCAAGCCCTACTGTTCAGCAGAAAGTGGTAATTGTGGTAAATGTGTCACTCAGCACCAGATATGAAAACAACAAAAAAAAACTTACTGGTGTTTAGAGTGGAAAACAAGATTTCCTTTACCTTTTTTACTGTTTTATATTTCCTACTGAGTTATTTCCTTAAGGCACGTTTCCTTTTCTTTTTAGTGTGTAGCATGTCTGTTCTTCCTGTCTTTTAGAGGCAGCAAGAGTTTATTACCTAACAGCTGATTCATTTTGTAACGTCTTGCTCTTGCAAAAGAAGCTGTCGGCAATCACAGCAAAACTCTGGCCTGACGTCAATGTACGTTTTATTTGCTGTTCAGCATTTACATTTCCCTGCTGGTGTTCAGTTCCAGGAAGCATGATGACGTCAGTGAGTGGGTTGAACATTCAGGCATTTCAGGAAGGGGGGGTTAGGGATGTGACGCAGAGAGAAAAGGGGGGGGGGGGTTGGTTGTTGTGTTTGCGTGTGTGCATGTAAGAGCAAGAGAAATAAAGGGAATGTGTGTGAGAGAGCAAGAGAGTGTGTGTGTGTGTGTAAGAAAGAAAGAGCGAGAGAGAGAGAGAGAGAGAGAGAGAGAGAGAAAGGGTGCAGGAGGGGTAGCTAAAGTGATAAAGTACAGGCAACAAGCACTTGCTGTTATTTAACATATTTTAGAGATATGAAACATAGACTTTGTAATTTATTACTAATAAATAATAAAATATTTGACAATGTCTTAAAACAAGCTAAAAGTATTACATTTTTACCATTCTTTTAAAACGTCTGACATTTTTATATGTTAAGCAAGTTTCGAGAACAAGAAGAAGAAGAAGAAAAAGAAGAAGAAGAAGAAGAAGAAGAAGAAGAAGCAGAAGAAGAAAGGAAAAGGAAGAAGAAAAAGAAGTAAGTTTAGACTTGATAACTTACTATTTCTCTTCACAATCCTCTCTCATTCAATCAAACTTTGAAAAGAAGCTCATTCAGATCAAACTGCCTAAAACATGAGTCTGTTTGCTGTAACATTGTGTAAATCACACACAAACACACACACACACAAACACACGATATTTACACTATAAAACATTTAAAAATCAACACAAACATACCTGATTCCGTCTCCTCTTTAATTATAGCCATGTGTTTCTCTGTCTGCTTTCAGCACACACTGCTAGCAATGTGTGTTCAGTCACAATTAAAGCTATTGACATCAGTATGACATCAACCACCTCCTGACGTCAGTAGCTCGGTGTCTGTCTGAGCAAATCCCCGCCTCCCAGCATTTCTCTGCTTTCTCAAGCCAACGACATTTGTGATGGTTGTGGTGGGTTTTTGTTTTTCGGGGTTTTTTTGTTTTTGTTTTTTGCTTATATAAAAAGCCATTTTGTAGCACGGAGCATCAAGAGTTTCTGACGCTAAATTTTTACACTGACTATTATAAAGAGGTTAAAAGAAAACATTTCATTATTACTGTCGAAAGCATCTATTTATGCTGTCCATATATATAATAAAAGTATTTTAGAGAAAGTTTCTCTATTAATATGGCTAGAGAATAGTAGAGCTTACCGTATTTCTCTGAGAAGCTGTCTTTTCTCTGCTTTCTCCGAGGCTCAGTGGGGATGCCGTTTTTCCCAATTAATTTAAAGCGTCCCCTCGCAATATTGATCATAAACAATACTGTGCTGTATAAAGTGCATTGTAGTTATAATTTATAAAGAGGTGTACAAAACTCGCAACGAAATGCGATAATTCGCTCTGTTTATGCCGTCAGACAGTCTGGCACGTCATTGCTATAGCATAGTGACGTAACGGGCCATTGTGGTAGTGTGATGTTTTTAAATTTATTTTTTAACAGAAAGATCCCTAATACATTTGTAATTGTTAAACCAAGTTGCTGAATGCTGGTGGTAATTTTTTTAGCTATAAGAAAATCTCAGAACTGGTGTTTTATGTGGCGTTGGTCAAGTCTAAAATTACACTACTGGGAAGAAGGCAATATTTAGTTAGTATATTGATGTTGGTCAGTCAGGGGGGCATTATTTCCAGTCCCTGCATTTGCCTAATAGTCTGTACAGCACGTGTGTTCATACGTGCTATTCCTTAATATAAACCTAAAGATAGCAGTAATGTTTGCAACATAAAGTTGCAGCCAAGAAAAATGGTGCGAAATAAAAGTTCAGTAGCACGGTGTGCAGTCTTTAATACATGATGACATGAATATTATTAGTCCACCAAGTTAGTTATAGATGACAGACACTGTCAATAAAAACTCAAAAACCCTAAACAAAGTTTTAAAATTGTGCTGAAATTAAGTCTGGAAGGCAATGGACGCTCATGAATTTTCTATGGATGTGGAATAGTCAAACCATGACTTCTGCTCCACTGCCCTGGAGCTGCTTCTGAACTTCACAGAAGATCTACTTGCAGAAATAGTCTTCAGAAACATATTGCCAACATAACCCTTAGCAGCCAGATCTGGTTTAATATTAATTTGCATTAATTTTTTTTTTCTAATCCTAAATACACCATGCACCCTTGTGAAATTCTTATAGATTTTAATACAGAAGAGTTTCTGAAGTTTTATACAGTATGGTGTTTTTTTTAAAAAAAAAAGTATTTGCGCCCCCTTTGGGGCTGTAGGTGTTCCACTTGCTTAGAGCCCATGATTGAAAATAGAATATAATATTTAATTTTTAACATTGGTTTAGCAAATCTTAGCTAGTACCTATAATCTCAACTCCTGCTACTGGGGTTGTTGCACATTCCCATGTCCCATGACTTCCCGTTGGCAACTCATTGTGCTTGACTAATGCTCAAGGCTAAAAACAATGTGCGTTATTGTATTTATTTTTGGTCTTTTTTGAAAGTACAAAACAAAAACGCAAACATTACAAAACATTCTTTAACCAAGGTGACATAGGCAATATGAATAAGTAAAAGACAATGAAAATCAGTAATGGTGCAAACTTGAGGTAACAAGCAAAGTAGGTTTTTTGAGGGGTTTCTTTACCAAATAAATCCAACATACTATGTCCTCAGTAGTGTTAACAAATATGCCTTGGTTATAAATCTACTAAATAAATTTGTTTTAACTGCACCTTAAAAAATGTGTTGAATAAGCATTGATTCCACCATTACTCCCAGTCAAATCCTTAGCAAATGCAAACCCTAAAGCACAGAAATAAGAAGGCATGCTATCATCACCGATACACTGGCATTGTTTGGCTGCTTAGCCAATCAATCTGTTTTCATACAGGCAAAGATGTGCAATCATTTTATGTAGCAAGAGAAATGGAAATCTTTGAGGCACAAAAAAAAAAACCCGAACCCAACATACACGTACAATTTGACAAGAGGAGCAATGCATGTTACCCAGATACAGACATCTGTTACACTTACAAAAATTAAAACCCACGTTAAAACCAAAGCGATGTTAGAAATATTACAACACTGTTCTTTCCCTTTTTAAAATGGAAAACATAATTTATATTTTTATGTAATAACAATAAAGACACTGCATTAGAAATGTGATGTTGCTGCATTGACACTAACCCTTTGGATGTTGCTTCTTATAACCCTTTGATGGTTTTGCATCAATCATGGCAGGTAGATTTAGCTAGCATTATAATTTTTAATACGCACATGCACTCACTTCAAAACGGATTCCAGATACAAACTAATTCCATTAACCTTCTCTTTTTTTTAAACCACTTCAAGAGTTAAATGCTATAAAAACTGCAAGACAGTCCACAAAACACGAGTCTGTGAGAGATATGCTGTAAAACATGAGTAATGCTAACAACTGTGACGGAAACGGAAAGGTTCTCATTCCCGCTCCTAAATTTTCTGTCTTCGTCCAACGGGGTTCATTTTCACATTATGCTTAGAAGGAAGAACGACTGGCTGGGAACACATGTGGCATCAGCCCCAACTTTAGCTGTAAAATACTGGACTGTGCAAATGCATATCTATCGTCGTCTAACCTGGGGAAAACACAGGGATTGTGTTATTAGAATAAAATATTTTATTAGTCATGTGTATAACAGTAAGAACTGAAATATGAGTTTGTACTCACAGTGCTATCTGTTCACCACTGAGGGGGCACATAGCTGTAGGTGGGTGTGCCAGGGGGTCGATATGTGGGCACCGTGACGGGGTGGGGAGCTACTGGAGTTGGGGAGTGAGTTGTTAATAAGGTCCCTGTGGAAAAAAAAGTAGACTTTGTTAACATTACCTGCACACACACACAAAGCCAAAATATATGATATAAAACAAAACCAGTTAAAGGGGAAAAATAAAAAAAATGCATAAAATAGAAATACAGGCATGATGTGCAATCATTCATGATTAGATTTAATTTGCATTAGTGCAATAAAAACACATCACATGTGAGCAGATACACTTATCTATAATAATAGACTTATCTATAATAGGTTCCAAGTATAAACTGACACTTCTGAGAGCAGCTTTTAAACAGCTGATTGACTATAAGGAGAAATCTAGTTGTGTCCTTTGTTGCAAATGGGAAGTGGTGGCTTGGTGGTAAGGTGTTGGACTGGGGTTCGATTCCCACCACTGTGAGCCCCTGAGCAAGGCCCTTAACCCCCAATTGCTCAAATGTGTAAAAGAGATAAATGTAAGTTGCTCTGGATAAGAGCGTCTGCCAAATGCTGTAAATGTAAATGGTGTTACTGAATGTCTAATGCAACGTTGACACATATGGCAAGTGGGAAACCATTTATTTTCAACGACACTGCTAATAGCAACAACACTAATTGGCAACTAGATGCTGAGAAAAGTTTAACTTTGTGCAAATATAGAACGACTAGAGTGGATTTAACTTTGTCATTCCGCATTTGTTGGTTACAGGTCAATGAAATGCAGTTAGCATCTAACCAGAATGCAAAACATCTGTGCAGCACCTCTGGTTAGCCGCTTACTGCGTTTCGTTGCCTTGTAACCAACAAATGACATAGTTGAACTTATCTGTTATCATGAGATGCATTTAAACAATAATAATGGTAATAATATACTGCCTGGCTCTACTTAACAATCACTTACCCGCTGACATTGCCATAGTAGTGCCTGCTACCATCCCCATAGCGACTCCGTTAGGGCGAGGAGGAGGAATAGAAGGAGCGTATATTGTCGCCGGCATGCCATTGGGCTGAACCACTGTAGTGTGATGAATGACATGAGGTGGCGCAGCATACAGGGGCTGTGTGTAGTAAGTGCCTTGTTGCTGTGGATATTAAATAGATTTTTTCAAATTCACATCCATATGCATACACTAAATAACAGCATACATGGGCATGTGTGAACTGCTTAAGGGGCTTACCTGAGCATAAGGATTTTGCTGAGGATAAGAGCTCCTCATGGGGTACACGGCAGCAGGGTATGGATTAGGGGAAGAGGAGTAGGGGGGTACAGCACCTGTTGTTGGCGAGCAGGACATTTTAAATGGTGTCCCTTGGGCATAACCTAAAGGGTGGTTAAAAAAGGTTAAATATAGAATCCTCACGTTTTGGATTTATTCATTGTTAACTGCTTTACTATTAGGGCTACGCAATATATCGTTTCATCATCATCATCGCAATGTGTTTATCTGCAATCGTCACGTTGATTAACGTTCAAGGTTAAGTGGGGATTAAACTGCATCACAGTTTAAAATACATGTGATTTGTAGATTAATTGCAAAGTTTAATAACAGAGTGAAAGTCTGCACATTGCCAGTTGTGTTACTGTGTAAACAGTGACAGCTTAAAGTTTAAATCATTCAGGTGCAGGAAACAATCACTTTTGTATCTTTAACAAAGATTAATTGTACATATATACAAAATTTCATTTGCATCTTTGTTCTATTGTATTTCTCTATGCTTATAATTTGTGTATTATATCTCAAGCAAGTATTAAATTTTCACAAAATCACCACAATCATTCTAAATCATTCAAAATAGAGCATTTCAAGTCATCTGGGGAATTTGTTTCATGTTGAAACATATCACTGAAAAACAAAATATTGCAATTTTAGTTTTTTTCCCCCCACTATCGTGCACCCCTATTCACCATATTACTACCTTTCCCTTTGTACTTTTCTTTACCTGTAGGAAATGCTGGATTTGCCCCAGAGTACATGTTGGGGGTATATGGAGGGGCTGCTGTAGCATAGCCAACCGAAAATCCGGCTACAAATTAAAAACAGAAAAACAAGTGGTAATATATCCTAATTCTTAACCAAGCTACAGCTCTAAACAACTGAGTTACCAGACAAATAGTGCTATCAATCAAGCTTGCGTTAATGTTTACCTGGGTATCCTATTCCTTTAGGGTTGGCATAAGGAACCCCTGTTGGTGCAGGGCTGTAGACAGGGTTCATGATTTTGTTTGTTTGGCTCCTTTAATACAATTACAAGGGAACCAAGTAATAACCAGACAGATTAGACACATGATAAGGAATAACAAGCAGTCACAGAAACACACTAATTATAACTCTTTTATCCATCTGGAAAGGTGGACTTCAACAACAAAATCCCTCCACACAGGAATTTTATTTACTTCCTTTTTTTAACTTACCTTTCACAGCATTTTAACTTGATTGTATTTTTAGACTTATTGTTAATGTTCTTGTAAATTAAAAACTAAGGGGGTTGTTTATATAAACACATACCCTAACATTTCAGGTTATTACCTCTCATTTATTGCCCTTTTAACCATGCCTGAATGCCGGTAATAAGCTTTACAAAGCTACAGTTTACATACGGAATTTTGTGTATTCTAAGATTACATTACTTTTACAAGATTGGAAGACCTCCTAACTCTTTTATAAAACTGAGCAATTGGGGGTTGAGGCCTTGCTCAGGGGCCCAGCAATGGTAACTTGGTGGTGCTGGGAATCGAACCCCGATCTTCCAAGCTATAACTTCCCAGAGTTTTCTATACCAGTGGAAAAAAAGAAAAAAACAATTCCAGATAAATGTTTACGTTTCTATTCCTGCTGCTGATGTTTATCTACGGCACTAAAGGAGCAGCAGGGCAATTAATCTGCCCTTAAGACTTTAGTAGACTTCGCTAACACACTTCTCTAATGTTGTCTAATCGCTCTTATAGGACATCGCTGCTGTTTATGCGGGTTTGTATTCACAAGGGAGGTTTTGAAAAACGCGCACCGTCCCTGTTTAGCTGGCTAGCCGCTTCTTTCTAAATAAAAGAAATCCGCGGGTGTAAATAATGTTAAACACACGAACGTTGTTTTAACTGCAGCAGCGAGTCACCCTACCAGGAATAAAGACTAACATGGCATATTAGCGATGGAGGCAGAAGCGGCGTAGGCCGCGGATGGCGTTGCGTTGCTTTATCCTCCCGCATCCTCGGATTGTGCCATCAGTTTCTCCCACTCACATCTACGCCGCATCCATCTCCCGCTCACACAAATAACCCGCAACAGGCCCCGGCACCAAGTGCGCGCTGTAGATACTAAACAGCATGGACGCGTACTTACGTCTGCTTGTTTTTGCGTGTCGACTGAAACTTCTGTACGCAATAGATATTATTGAAACTGCGCTATTTTAATCAGCACCTGATGTTGTCTTGCGTTTGCTTCGAACACTGCGCAGCAAGCCTAGCGGCGACATGCGTCACTTCCGGATTTAGTAGCGGAAACTATAACCGGTCGGGACACACAGCGGCGCTCAGTGGTGTGTAAGAGCTCACCAAAGCACAGACTTGAGAAAAAATACTTTTTATTATTATTATTATTATTATTAGTTGTTGTTGTGTGGAGAAGTGGTGACTTAGTGGTTGTTAGTGAGAAGTGGCGGCTCATACCAGAAAGATCCGGGTTCAAATTTCCAGCAACGGGGTTCAATTCTCAACCCCAATTGCTCAGTTGTATAATAACGATAAATATAAGTCACGCTAGATAAGGGTATATGCAAAATGTTGTTATATTGTGTTTTCGTGATTATTTTACCGATTTTAAAATGTCCTTAATGTTTGTAGAATTATATATTTTAGCAACAAGCTACAATTTTTTGAACATACAGTACATATCATTAGGGAATTGACAATTTAATATGGTTTAAACAGTCTTTTAAATCTGTTGGATAATTTACTGTTTATTGGAAAAGCCTGTTACATTTGCTTATTATTTATTTATTACAAATTTTCGGTTGTAACGGCTGCTTAAAGTGATTTTTATTCTCCAACACAGGAAGCTCTACGAGCCGTTAGAGGGCGACGGCGAGACTCCACTCTTTCCCGGCATGCACTTGCTAGTTTTGCCAGCCGTCTCGCCTCATCAGGAAACATGGCGGTCGTCAGTAAGTACTTGACAGCAAAGAATTCCTCAGTAGCCTGTGGTGTCCTGCTTGTTCTGTATCTACTTAAGCAAAGAAGACGGTCTTCCAAACTTAACAGGTACGTAAACACATCAGCGGAGCTTTATGAATGTACAGGACGCGAGAAATACAGCGCTTTTCACCGAGTCGGGTTAGCTTAGCGCTGTGACACTTGACCTGCAATACACAAGCTGTCAAAATGCTAACGGTCAACCTCTGGTGTGCTCACCGGCAATGAATGAACACATAAATGCAAATCATTTGTAACGACTTCAAATGGTACTTTTAGGATAGCACGTATGTCTAAAAATGACTTCAGGGAATTTCTGATTGATGCATTTTATTTATTTATCCTCAACGTCCAACAGGAAAAATAAGAAGGCAAGAAATTTGCCTTACTGAGTTAAAAACATTACTGGCGATAAAAAAAAAAAAAAAATTCTGCCAAGCAATTATCTTATGTACGCATCTTATTCTAACTAAGATAATTTGGTATTAGTATCTAACAGTTTTTCTTGTTTTTCCCCCTCCAAACAGCAAGAAGGGTTCATCAGAACTGCTCTTGAACAATGAAGTAAGTCTAAAACTGTAATTTATAAAACTGTGTGTCTAAAGTCCCTGTAATTATCTTGCTTATACTTCATTTGGCACGTGCCCTTATCCAGAGTGACCGTATAAAAAAGTGCTTGGAGTCTCTGTCAATAAACAGATCAATTCTGCTACACTAAAACACAAACCTACGTGTTACAAACCAGAATTTAGATTACTTTTTTTTTCTGAGAATTTGTTTAGCTAGGGTCCTGTTATAAATAATTAATGGGTTACCTCCAGCACTGCTCAGCTGATTCAACAATCCCAAGCTGCAAGGATGGTCTGCCATAAGACTTTTCTTTATTCTGGGACCAAAATGATCCCAACAAAACTTCCCATCAATGTCAGAACAGCCACATCACTGGCTGTCTTTAGGAGACCTACCTTTTTCTTAAATACCTGCCAAATCAAATGACATTTAATTTAAAAAATGAGCTTTTACCAACGGTTTTGAGTTTGTTGCACTTTGTTTCTAGCGAACCAGTATTGATTTGTTCATTGATACACACTCAAAGCACTTTTTTGTACATAGGCTCTGGTTAACGGTGTCTGCAAAATGGCATAAACTTATTATTATAATTATTCGTACCTAAATTTTTTTTTATCTTGTAAAATGACCAGAAAGATCAAAAAAAGGATCGAGCCGCTGTGGACTGGGTGTTTTTTGGTCGAATCAAGCAAATCCTCAAGATCATGGTACCAAGTGTCTTCTGTAAAGAGGTGAGAATGGAAGAGATCCGCTTATTTTCAACATTGATGATTAACACACCGTGTAGGAATAATGATGGCAGTTAGTGATGACCTGATAAGATTAAGCTGCAACCACAAGCTTGGTGCATAGACATAAGTTAGTATTCCTTCCTTTAACATCCCATATTAAAGTTATTTCATTAACTGAGAGTTACTCGAAAAGTTATCTAATGCCTACGTCTAAGGTCACATCTGTGGGTTAGCATTATGATGTTTTAATACAGATGTTGACGAATATTTTACATTTTTAAATATTTACCTCTTAGCCTTTGGTTCTTGATAGCTAAAGATGCAGTTCTTTCTGCTGCCAATAAATGCTTATTAGCAATAATTGTTTTGTTATTAGCTTATGTAAACATTTTTTAGGAAATATTAATGATATTGGCTTGTATGTTGCCAGAAAAACTATTTTATCTTCCTTACATGATTCTCTACAGGGTATAATATTTTGCTTTTATGATTTTTGTGTGCAGTCTGCAGTTTGCAATTGGTGTCTTTTGTTTTGTTGTAGTCCTGGTACCTGATCTTGATTGCAGCGATGCTGGTGTCTCGGACCTACTGTGACGTTTGGATGATTCAGAATGGCACAATGATTGAAAGGTTGTATCCTAATAATTAATTAGAGCAACTTTAGAAAAAAAAAGGGATACTAGTAATCTGTCTTAATATTTGGCTAGCAAATGTAATTATCTAAACAAGTATTTTTAAATCTTTCACAGTGGTATCATTAGCAGAGATATGACACTGTTCAAAAGGCACTTTTACTCCTACATTACAGTCATACCAGGGGTAACATTTCACCATGTGGCTTGATTTTTATAAATGTGTGCTTTTTTTTGTCTTAACGAATGACAATTGGCTGATTTAACAGTTCTTACTACTTACTTACTTACTTTAAAACAGCTAAAATACAGATCTCCTCTGATGTTTTGGGCCATTGTCTCATCCACAAGACGCATGGCGTTAAATGTTTTTGACCTTTTTTTTTTTTTTTTTTTTTTTTTAACTTAAAAAATGTTCCTCTCTTATTTTTTGCATGTTGTGGTTTACAGTGCAATTATTGGTCGCTCTACAAAAGATTTCAAGAAGTATTTGTTCAACTTTATGAGGGTCATGCCCATTGTAAGTCTCCCCCTTTTTCCTTTTTTTTTTCTTTGTTGAATTCAGCATTTCAGATCCGTGCTCTGTGTTTTAGGAGCCTTATTTTCTTTGTAAATATGTGAAATGTCAGAGGAGACCTGATAAAATATATCTGACTATTTTTTAACTTAATAATAATAATAATACCGTGTTTGTGCATACTTAGAGTTCTAGTGTGAGCTAACAGATAATTGTAAGTTTTTTATTCTGTTGATGTAATGTAGCTTTGGTAGTGTGAAGCTTAAATGTGTGGTGTTTTACATTGCTAAATCTTATCATATTTGCATTTGTATGAAAGGGAACACAAACAGATGCCTTTCTGCTCTGTAGATTGCCCTGGTGAACAACTTTCTGAAGTTAGGCCTGAATGAACTGAAGCTCTGTTTCCGTGAAAGACTTACCAAACATCTCTATGAGGAATATCTAAAGTAAGAGTGTTTCAACTAGAGCCATAATTTTAAAACCAGATTCTTATCCGGTTCTGATCTTTTTTCCAATAATTTTAGAGGATACACCTACTACAAGATGGGAAACCTGGATAACCGAATCGCCAACGCTGATCAGCTGCTGACTCAGGATGTAGAAAAGTTTTGCAACAGCGTAGTCGACCTGTACTCTAATCTCAGCAAAGTACAGCACTTTTTAAACACATCTTAGGAACAATGTGCCACTGTGTCAGATGAACAGGCTTTTAACCCTCTTTTCTCTTGTAGCCTCTTCTTGACATCGGCCTCTACATCTTTAAGCTGACGACTGCCATTGGAGCTCAGGTATATTAAAACCAGTTTTGCGAGCAAATCTGGAAGCAAGTAGTCAGGTGTCAGGAAATGTCTTCATTAAATGTCATTTCCACCCTCAGGGCCCTGCATCTATGATGGCCTACCTGCTGATCTCGGGTCTCTTCCTGACGAGGTTGAGGAGACCCATCGGAAAGATGACCGTCATCGAACAGAAATACGAGGGAGAATATAGATATGTCAACTCCCGCCTCATCACCAATAGGTGACCTGCAACCTTTCAGTGTTGTATTCTATAGTATAGGTTCTGGTATTAGAGGTTTAGTGTGTTTTTAAATTATTTGTATTTTTCAGTGAGGAGATTGCCTTTTACAACGGAAATTCTAGAGAAAAACAGACAATTTACTCTACCTTCAAGAAGCTGGTATGGACTACCTCAGCTTCGATCAGTTCTCCAGATGTTGCAATAAATTACTAAATTTTAATACTTTTACCCACAGGTTGACCACTTGCACAATTTCATATTTTTCCGTTTCTCCATGGGCATGGTAGACAGCATCATCGCTAAATGTAAGTAAATGCTTGTTGTGAACAGACACGTTTACCAATACAATCATTTTCATTAAACAGTGTGAATGTTTTTTGTACAGACCTCGCCACAGTTGTCGGTTATCTGGTGGTGAGCCGTCCATTTCTAAACCAGTCACATCCACGCCACCTTCACAGCACACATGCAGAGTTGCTTGAGGTGAGCTGCCTCAGTTAACATGGTTTAACATACTTTAATAAGCTAAAAACCTAAATAAATGTAATTTATTGTAGAATCTATCTCTATGCATTGTCAAATGAAGCAAATGAAATCACCCGCATGTTCAGTCATGTCTATTGTAAATAAGTCTGTTTGTTTATGTATTACTCGTTTCATAGGATTACTACCAGAGTGGTCGCATGCTACTGCGTATGTCACAAGCTTTGGGAAGGATCGTGCTTGCCGGTAGAGAAATGACCAGGCTGGCAGGGTAACATTATTTATCACTAATATTTTTGAGACGGTCTCTTTCATGTTTCTTCATGTTGTTACTTTCTGATCTTTGAACCTATGTGTTATGATGTAACCCTGTTAGGTTCACCACTCGTATCACTGAGCTTATGAAGGTTTTGAAAGAGCTGAACATGGGGAAGTATGAGCGCACTATGGTGTCTCAGTCAGAGAAAGGTAAGCTCTAATCAGTGTGGAAGACATAATAATGAAAAAAAAAGGTTATTTTATTGTTATGTAATGTCTAATTTTCAGAGGCAGATGCTTTAGACAAATTGACGCTGGTGCCTGGAACTGGACGAATCATATTTATGGACAACGTTATCAAGTATTCATTAACCCTTTCTTTTGACAGCTTTAACTAGATTTTAAATAGATATTTAATTATAGATATTTTATGTTTCATATATGTATTATATATATATTTTTTCAAACCAGGTTTGAACATACACCCTTAGCAACACCCAATGGAGATCTTTTGATTAAGGACCTCACATTTGAGGTACTCTTTGTATTTTTCTCTTACAAATAATTTGTAAATAATTTTTTTTTTACCTTTGTCCTATAGTTCAAGGAAAATGCATAAGAAGATAAATTAAGTCTCTGAACGTAAAACAGTGAAAACGTTTGGCAGAAAACCAGTGCAAATAGCTCTTTTTGTAAGAATATTTTTGCTGGCCTGGGTGTATGCACAGTTCACACAGATTTTAATTGATTTTAAAAAACTTGCTATGTTTGCATTTTTGTGTGTCTTCAGGTGAAATCTGGTACAAATGTTTTGGTGTGTGGCCCCAATGGTTGTGGAAAGAGCTCGCTCTTCAGAGTGCTTGGAGAAGTAACTACTAGTATTTATAGAATTTTTAGAATAATTTTGTTCCTTATTTTTGTTTAATATTTAAAAGTAAGTCCTGCACACATATATGTATATACTGCCTTCCGGGAATCTGTTCTATACACTTGTCTGTGTGTCTGTGTGTGTCTTTCAGCTGTGGCCCCTGTTTGGGGGAAGTTTGACCAAACCTGAAAGAGGGAAACTCTTCTATGTCCCTCAGGTAAAATTCCTGAAAAGTTTTAGTAGCAAAACCAGTAGTGTCAGGAATGTCTTAAAAGTAGTTTCATGGTTTTATGTTCGGGTTCCTATTTTAGAGGCCTTACATGACACTGGGCACTCTGAGGGATCAGGTGATCTACCCTGACACCTTTGAAGACCAAAAGAAGAAGGGAATTTCAGATCAGGTCCAAGGGAACATTATTAAAATTTAAATGCTCCTTTACACATCTCAAGTCAAAGTAACATTGTATTGCTTTGTATCACTTATATCCTCTCTGTGCGCAATAGGTGCTGAAAGAATATCTGGACAATGTGCAGCTGGGGCACATTCTCGATAGAGAGGGCACATGGGATTCTGTACAGGACTGGATGGATGTTCTTAGTGGTGGAGAGAAGCAAAGAATGGCAGTAAGTAAACGTGGGCTTTATCAACTAATAAAAAGGACTTTATCTTATTTCATAACATTTTTCCTTTTATTAGGGCCTTGATAAATATAGTAAATTAAATATAAACTTGGATTAACTTTCCAAGCCACATATCGCAGGGTGGACAAACTTTATTATTATAAATGTTCCTTAATTTCCATATTTTTACAGGTATAAAATAAATACTACCTAAATAACAGGGTAATATCTTAAATATGAAAATAAAAATTTGTAAACACATGAAAAAAACTATCATCTGATTTTGCATTTTTGATGTTTTTAACAAACTCCCAGCCTTTCCCGCTCTCATATTCAGGGGCTTCAGGACCAATATTGAAAAAAAATTCTAGTATTCCTTAGAACAGTCAGCCCGACTAAAAGACACAATAGCCTTGGGATGTCTGGCTAACGCTAGAAATTTTGCGATTTAGCCACGTTGCATGTTGGTATAAACGAAAAGAAAATATGAATGTATAATATTCACAGCCAATATTAATATTGTTTGTTACAGATGGCTCGGTTGTTCTATCACAAGCCTCAGTTTGCTATTCTGGACGAATGCACTAGTGCTGTAAGTGTGGATGTGGAGGACTACATCTATAGCCATTGCAGGAAGGTAAAAAGGCCCATTTATACCATTACTCTCTTTTATTAACTTTTTACATTAGTATAGTACAAAATAGTACATTTTCCATCTTTGATAAAGCGCTGACAACCCGTGTTATTTGCTGTCAGGTGGGCATCACTCTGTTCACAGTGTCTCATAGGAAGTCTCTCTGGAAACACCATGAGGTGAAATGAACTTTTTTGTTAACATCAAAATATTTTCTTAATTGTTATATTTTACCTTTGTGTGGGCTGTCCTCTAGAAGCCTGTAATAATGCTCACATTGGCCTATCCACTAGAGGGCAGAAATTAGAAGAACTAAAGTGTGTTTTAAGTTCCTCTTCCTAAATGGTGCTTATGCTTTTATTAGTAAAAACTTTAACAGTGACAGAAAAACAAAATACTACTAATATTAAGATTCCTAATCATTTGTACTTTGCTGTTGGGTCTTAAAAGTATAAACAGAAAGAAGACAGTTTGCTAGATCAAAAATAAACTAGACATCTTGTGAGCTTTAACCATTTTGTTTCCAGACCATTGCTAGTAGTAGTTGCTCTTTTTGTATGAAATGATTTGCACAGCATTGCACATCAAATGCTCCTTATTTCTTATTTTTTTACATTTATATATTAACTAGTATAATCTATTTTACTTAACCAAAATTAGAAGTAGATTTGCAAACGTACAGGAATTTTCAAGGCTAGAAATTTTCCATGAAATTTTCCATGAGAATTAACTGGCAACTTTGCTTATAATCTGTTTATTGCAGATTAGCAGCTTATTATAGGGAATTTAAATGTAGTTGGGATTTAAAAAATAGATTAAATGAAGGTTTAGTTGAATTTCTACCTTACATATTCCTCAGTTACAAGCACACAGCACTGCAGGGCTATTTAGGCGAGCCCTCCTCATGGACTGTGCCTTTCTCTATAACATACACCCCATTTAATTATAAAATGTGTACTGTTTGCATGTCAGTTTATGAGCAAACAAAATGTTTTTGTTTCGACAGTTTTATATAATTTTTTTTCAGAATTCCCATAAATTTCTATAAATTCCTGTTAAGTTTCCAACTTGGAATAGTTCCTTCTCCTTCTTTCAAATCACTGCTCGATTCAGACAGTACAAGAACACAGGAGGGTTTCTGCTTGTTTGTTTGTTTAGTCAGGTCTTTCTAAAACCTGTTGTGCTTGAAAGCCTTATGCCAGGAGTGTAGATACTCCGAGTTGTCATGTGACTTAAAACGAAACAAAGAAACAGGAATTTATTTAAAAACATAAGGGAGAAATAATTTAAGGTAAGTGTCATTCAGTTAGAATTTCTCTTAAGAAAAGCACCTTTATAGCTATGAAGGCCACATGTCAGTGTCTTTGTGCTTCTGTGTCCACTATTACTTTTTAACACGCACCTTTACACGTTTTTTTACTTTTTTTTTTTTAACAGTACTACCTCCATATGGATGGAAGAGGGAACTACGAGTTTAAACCCATCACTTCAGAAACGGTTGAGTTTGGCTCGTAGACGCAAGAAGGGTTACATGCACGGCTCCAAATAGGATGCTACTGATAATGCAGCGGAATCTCAGAATTGGTTTTTAATCACTTGTAACCTTTTTTGTTTCACACTACAGTTCTGTCTTCCATGATTGTATAGTTGTATAATTTGTAATTTAAAGTGTGGAGCAATTTACCGGACAGCTACTACTGAGAATAGTGAATGGGCTAGACTTAATAAAATGCGTTTACATTTTAAATGTGAACTTAATCATGTTTTAGATTAAATCATGTGCTTGGAATTAGCCTGTGAGGTTCTCTATATGTAATTAATGCCAGTAAATTGATCTCGGGTGTTTAAGTATACTGTAATTCTTGTAGTGCTAGTAAACTAATGTGGCTTTTTGACACCAGAAACAATTTAACAATCATAAAATGTCCATTTATTAAGTGACCTTAGTATTTACTGTAGTGGTCTATGTAGGCCCATGTAAAATGGTTTAAAGGACCTGTTCTCTGAGCGCGAGAACTTTGATGGTAAGCAAGCATAAGGTAGAATGCACTGTTTTACTGATTTGCGAGCCAAAAAGCCTTGTACTACTTACTGTCTATTTGCCTAATGAGTGATTAAATGCAACTTTTTTAATACATTTGTCCAAGCTAATGACTAAACCAACTCTGTAGACCTCTTGGATTTTGTACAAAAAACCTTCAGAAAACCACAAAATGTTCTTAGAACTACAGTAAATTCACTGGCACAATTCCAATAAAAATATTCAGAATCTGTTTTTTTTTTCTTTTGTGGTCTTGTGTTTTTTTTTTTTTATTTTATTTGTGGGTTGCACCGGATGAGTATCATTAACCTCTGCCTCAGATGCAGAAACACTTAAAGATAACATTTATGTGTTGGATGTGGGTGAAGGGTTGTTCAGTTCACACCCTCATTTCCTTGTGCACCTTCTCTAGAAGCTGTACTTTGTCTTCACTTTACATCATTTTAAAACAATATCTGTCTATATATTAATAAATATATATTATTATTAAAATGTGTATATATATTAAAACACAATCAAAGATAGGAATAGATAGTCATGTCTTTGTGTTTTGTTATCTAAAGCAGTATTTAATTATTATTTTTCTGTCTGGGCTCATGTTGGCTGTATGTTTTTCTTTATGAACACTTCTCTTAGCACCTTATCAAGTCTTCACCCCACCCTGTTCTTTTTAGGTTAAAGGCTTCTCCCTTCAGCTTATTGGTGCAGCTTTAATGACGTGAGCATAGGCTGCTATTCCAGTTTTGTCAATGATTAATGAGGAGGCCAGTAAACAGCCTCAACTCAGAACTTGATTTTTCTGCAAGAAAACACCGTACTGTGTATATAGTTTAATTACAATGGATTTTTTTGTTATAGTAATGTTATATCAACATTAGCATGAAAAGCTTAAGAATTCAATCACTATAAGCTTTGCTGTTATAGCAAGAATGGTTAGTTGATCAATAGTTATACTACAGCAGTTTACTGTTCAGGCTCCTGTCCAAATACGGTTTGATAACACGCGGTCTGCATTGGCAGTTTTACCTTTTTACAATACAAGAAGGTCTTGAACCACAAGCTACTTCCTCATTTAAGTAGAAAAGAAAGCAATATTTATATAGTACTTCTGTTTGGCAGGCTCATTTTTTCTTTTGTTTTACTAGTGTTATTTGACACGGATCCTAACCTCAAACAAGCCATGACCTGCCTGGCTGCTTTGCTCCTGTTTCTTCTTCAGACAATCTACAGCCCATGTCAAGCTCAGGAACACAGTACACAGCTTATCTCTTTTTAAATACTAATTTCATGGTGTTTAGAATTACATAGTCTAATTTAACTTGTAATATTATATGTAATTAAGCAGTTTCTTTTTCGGTTTGTGTGTAGCATGTGTTCTCCATGTGATTGTGCTTTTTGTGTCTCTTAAGGTTCTTTGCGTTTTGTTGGTATTGGAGACTGGGGTGGCATTCCATTCTCTCCCTTCTATACAGCCCAGGAGCAGGCAATAGCTCAGGAAATGGGTAGAGTGGCTGAAAGTGTGGGCTTGGACTTTGTCTTAAGTTTGGGAGATCACTTTTATTATAATGGAGTAAAGGATATTGATGATATACGCTTTAAGGTTTGTCATCATCCTTTATAACC
The DNA here is from genome assembly GCA_005784505.1 of Bagarius yarrelli. Lineage (NCBI taxonomy): Eukaryota > Metazoa > Chordata > Actinopteri > Siluriformes > Sisoridae > Bagarius > Bagarius yarrelli. The sequence goes on along the minus strand of VCAZ01000010.1, from coordinate 4,020,562 downwards.
GAAGCATTGTTGTGACTTTAATCAATAAAGCCTACATTTACGTTTTGGATGGCAAAACAGTGAGGTTAAAAAAAGGGCAAAAATAATCTGATCTGAAGTCCAGATATTATATCCTTATATCCAGATATTCTATTACTTACTGCTAAACTATATATTTTAAAAGATGTATTAAAATAATAAGGGAGTCAGTACTCAAACGCCTGGTAATAAACAACTAGCATGCTGCTAACAAAATTATGATAAACACGCCATCTAGTGGGAAGTAGCATAACAGGAACAATTATTCTCCAAATAAAAAAAAAAAAATTACTAAAGTATAGTTTAAAATGTATATTTAAAATGTATACTTTACTATACTATAGTATTGTAGAGTAGTCTATATTGATATTTCTATAGTATAAATACTGCAAATAGTGTTTTTGAACCTTACTATTGTAAATATGTGGTATATTTGTCGTGATAATTCTATACAAATCGGAGTAAGTTACTTTACAATACTATATTATTTTTATAAGTAAGCCAGGTAAATCCCAGGTTTAAATGTAACTCGTTTTGTTTTCAGGCTACATTTGAAGGTGTATTTTCTCATCCAGCTTTGATTGCGGTTCCATGGTATCTTGTGGCAGGAAATCATGATCACTTGGGAAATGTGTCGGCTCAAATTGCCTATTCATCCAAATCAGAGAGATGGTAAGTGTATACCATGGATTAAACTTTCCCAGCTGGGGCATCACAACATAATGCAAATTGTCTGAGTTGCCCAATATCACTATACTATACTATAGTAGTCAGCATGTAAAGTTTATCATAAAAGTTCACCAAAGTTGTCCTAAGACAAGAATGGGTTTTGTTTTTTGTTTTAGGACTTTTATCATTAACTTTTTGATCCACTTCAAATGTTGACTTGTATATTAACGTGATGTTTCATCACTCCATAGGTTTTTCCATAAACTCTATTATAAGCTGCAATTTACGGTTCCTCAAAGCAACGTCACCATGACTGTGCTGATGATAGACACTGTGGTTTTATGTGGAAACACTTATGAAGGTGACCAGCCTCAAGGACCAGAGGACCCTGCTTTTGCCAATCAACAGTTTGAATGGATTAAGAAGGTGCTTCAAAACACTAAGTAAGATTTTTTTTTATCAATTAAACAGTTGAAGCACAGCTCAAGACACAAAAGTACCTAAAAGTGAACTGCAAACTTGTAGGAAATGTTCTTTCCTTACCAAAAATAGTATGAATACTTAAACCAGGAATGTGAGGCATTTAAAAGCGTGTTTTTAGAAAACCTGAATTGCCAAACTTTTTTTCTATTCCCACACACACAAATATTTCTAAGGACAAGCTGTGACTGAATAGCACAATGTCTACACAAGCAACCACATCTAATTTCCTGTAAGTGTATAGGACTTAACATTACTACTCACATCAAATCCATAGTTACACTTCAATAGTTGGGAGAAAAGACTTATAATCTGGGTTACACAGGCACACATCCCATGCCAAAGTAAAGAACGATTAAAAATGTCTTGTGCATTCAAAACAGTTTTACTTGGTATATTTTCAAGACTTTATCAGAGTAAAATATTTTACTCTGATAAAGGGCATACTTGGGCATAATAAGTCAAATACCTGAATAACTCAGAACTTAAAACTTGGAAGAAAGGAAGAATTTCTGTCTAATTTATTATTTCATCTCAGGTCTGATTATGTGGTAGTGGCTGGCCACTATCCTGTGTGGTCCATCGGTCACCATGGTCCTACTCACTGTCTGGTAGATAAACTGAGACCAATGCTGAAGAAGTACAATGTTACTTTATATCTAAGTGGTCATGACCATAATTTACAGGTTAACTCCCTCTTAATTAAATTAAATTTAATTTAATTGACACTGAAGTGAAACGCTTCAATACTTTAATACTGTTTTTTTTTCATTAGTTTATTAGAGAAGAGGATGGAAGTTCATTTGTTGTCAGTGGGAGCGGGGATCTCCTGAACAACTCCACTTTTCACAGGAAGAGCTTCCCATCATCATGGCAAGTGTTTTCAAGTGCAGTCAATCAGACCTTAGGTGGCTTTGTATACTTTGAGGTTACAGAGAGCAAGATGTTAGTTAGTTACCTGCAGTTAGATGGGAAGTGTGTGTATCAGACCTCTTTGCCTAAACGAAATATATACTGAAAGATGAAAGATGACTTAATAATGAAGTGCCTCTAAAAGCATAAAAAAAACCCAGAGTTTTATTTATTTTTAGCTAACCTTATTTTACCTGATATAATGATGTATTGCAGTGATGTGTTTTTAACTATATTTTATTTTGAATGTTTGTCCTGTAAAAAAAACCTTAAAGTGTGTTGACATTCATAGCAGTGACATTTAAAAACAATAAAGAAACATAATGTTAAAATTGTTCATCTATTGGAATTTGAGTCTTTGTGTTTATATGTATGACTGAAACAGTATATAAAAATCAACAGCCAAATCTACATGATCTTGAGGAATTTATTTGTGGTTTACACTGAAACAAAAATGCACAGTTTGCACCTTTTTTTTTTTTGTTTTTAATAGATTTCACATTTTCTCCATTTGTCTAGCAAAAGATGTATGTAGTGTAAGGGTTTTCTATATGTAATATAAAGCTTTCCTTTTAAAGTTTTAGATCTAATAAATCAACAACAAATAAAAATAACAAAACAATAAATATGATTTTTTCCCCCATAAACTAATATACATATTTCATGGTTGTAAACCTAAAAAAATAAACTTTTACAAAAGTAGTACTATTGTTACAAAAAGGTAGTGCTTATAAAATGTAAAAAAACCCAAAACAGTAGATAAACCCAGTGATTGAATGTACTGATAAAAACAAAAGCAAGAACATCTGCACACATCTGTTAATAAATCCTATATTTAATGTCTGCCTTGTTTAGTTTCACAGAAACTAGATCTATAACAATTTATACTGTAATGTTGCAACAAGTCCAGTTTGTACCATGTATCTGTACCATTTAGGTCTAAGCTTCTGTGGTTAAAGAAATTCTCACACGCCTTTTAGAGGTACTCCCTCCTTTCCTCTAGTCTTTGTTTTCTGTCGCCGTTTGCTGCAAATAACTATAGCAGCAATTATAGCTGCTATTATGACAAGGATAGCCAGGATTCCTCCAGCAATCACTTTAGAACTGTAAACTAAAGGAAGGAAATACAGAAAGGGGGAAATATCTATTTAGAGGCAACTGATCATAACAAAACACATAAACATTGTATTTTGGATTGGTTTGATTGTCTGCCTAACAGACTACTGGCAACCCAATTTAACATACTGCATTAAGTTTACTGAATTAATCCTTATTGCTATCGCTTGGATTGATGCCTGTTCTCTCGAAGAGAACTATAAATCTCTTAAGGTTGAGGAAATAAATATTCTTGTGACATAAAACATAAAAAAATTTAAAGTCTTTTCCCCACAAAAAGGGCATTAAGCTTAAACAACAATGCAAGCCTCCAAAAAAAGTAGAACAGTGACTATGCTGTAGACACTGTGGACTGCAGGTTGACTAACACTGAATATTTATAGACATACTGTACATCTGTTGCACGCTTACCTGTGAAAATAGTCGGGTCCCCAGCTGCAGAACACTGAAGCTGACTAGACTCGCCATGCTGTTTGTCAATGCTCCGGGAGGGAATGTAGACTTGCACACTAAAGCAGTAACTCTCTTCTCTGTCCAGATCTGTCAGCTCTATCAGACGACTTGTACTTATCTTCACTTTCTGAAAAAAAAAATCACATTGTATGTTTTTATACAATACCATAGTGTATTCTTGTACGCAGATGACACTTTTTAACCTCCTTTCTAAAATAACACTGCAGAATCAGTAAAGATAAAGGTCAAAATATATGAGATTCCAACATGATTGCAAGTTTTTCCCACACTTTACATGCAGCTTGCTTATAAAACTAGTTAAAACCTTTTACAGTCAAAATCCTTCATTTAGTTCAACAAAAACAACAAAAAAACAAAAAAACAAATCATATAAAATTGAATAAACGTTTTTGTCCCTAACCACATTGTGAAACCACAATTTTTATTAGGTATAATTACACCCACTTATAAAAAAAATAATTACTCAAATATCAGTACAAGTATTAATGTTTATACTGTATTAAAGGTACTTTAGTAAGAGTAATAAAGTATTGAATGATAACACTAATAATATGCAGCCTATGGCGAGACTCGCCATCTTATTATACATAATGAACTGAAATGAATTATTAAAACTACATTCAATAAATGACATTTAATAGTAACAGAGAAATGCCATCAAACGCATTGAAGTACATTTATGTGATTAAATATTAACTTGTAAGAGTAAAAGTAAAGCCAGTTAAACCTACTATTAAAAGTACATTTTACCAAAAACAAAAATCCACTTATGTTACTACCCACATCTAAAAATAAAATAACATTTTTCAAACGTTACTACCAAACTTTGCAGACAATTATGGCCCAACTAGGAGCAGCTTTAAAGACCCAATATAAAGTTATAAATAACTATATTGATAGACACTATATGGTCCAAAGTTTTTTGGCCACCTTTATTAACCTTCTGTTGCCACAGATTTGGAAGCACATAGTTGTCTTAAATGTGCTAGAGCATTACATCATTTTATTCACTGGAAATAAAAGGTTCAAACATGGTTCCAGCTTGACAGTTACTCTGTGCATGAAGCAAGCTGAGGTGTCCTTCACAGAACCTTAAACCTAAACCCAAACTGAAATTCTGACTCCATCCCAGACCTCTGCACCCAATAGTACTCCTCAATAATACTACTGTACCTAAAGTGTGGCAATTATAATAGGAGTAAAAGTAAAGCTAAATCTGGAATAGAATTTTCAAAATACACATATGGATGTGATGGTCAGCTCTAAATACTTTTCTACATACTGTTTATATTGACCACTGCCATTATTAAAGAAAGGTTACAGATTTACTTGTTTTTCCTTACCTTACCAGAGCTCTTGGCTTTATTGTACGTGACCTTGTACTGCAGATCGTTTTGGAAGATATCCTGAATCGTTAACTGCTGCTTTTGCGCATTAAAGACTGCAGTTGGGATATCTTCTATGTTTAGGATTATCTTTCGTTCCTCCTTCCTTACCTTAAAATTGAATTTAGGACTGCCAATTAGGGCTAGACAAGCAGGCACAAATAAGAATTAAATCATTTCCATCATAATCCATTGCATTAAGAAACAACAAAAAAAATATGAAAAGTTTTCAGATAAACCTACTGTCTTGATAGGGGCAGAAGAGCGCAGATGCTGTGCGGGGAAACTCAATTAAGTCAGAGGAAATGTCCTTCAAAGCTTCAGACAGAACGTCTGCTCCGTACTTGCTTTTTAGATCTGTTAGTTCAGCGGTGAGATCACATTCTGTTTCACTTGTCTGAATGCAATGACGTGCCCTTTGATTGTCCTCACCGAGTCTGGAAGCATTATTTTCAGCCATGTTATAAACCTCTTCACAGAAAAGCTTTCAAGTTACTAAAACATGTTGGAACTTGCAAAGGGTGCAGATATTTTTTGCAATGACTACTATATAAACCCAAATGTTGAACCTGATCAAAACTGCTAACTGGAAATATACTGTATGTAGCTTAAAAATCTTCCTGGTGTGTTGCTAATTAATTAAAGTGTTATTATTAATTAGTTACTATTAACAAATGATCCTATTTACTTTGCAGCCATAACAGAAACAATAGAAAAATAAAACCAACAAACAATAAACTGATTACATATCGAGTGACTTTTGAACATTTAAAAGGTTGAAATTCCACATAAAGAAAATTATATTGGAGGCATGCAACAACAATCCTTCTTCATAAGACTATATTTATAGCTGTAACCGGTTGCAGTGTCTGTCCACACTAAGCTTAAAGCACTGCCACAACGTAATAACAGCACCTTTGCCATTTCTAGACATATGTCTCCATTTTGACCTGAATTAAAATGTTTAAATATGAATTTTATTTAAATATATTAAGTCAATACTTTATCCAGGTCACTGTACCTAAGTTAGTGACACACCCTGAATGAGAGTTTAGTACATGGCAGGTCCCCATGCACACACATTGCCATTAAGTACTACCATCTAATATTAGTACTGTTTTTACCAAGTAGGTCAAAAAATATTAAAGATTAAAGAGTTAAGTAGCCTGGGGATCCTGAAGATGTGGAGGGACAACGCTAACCTCTGCACAACAAATGCCAGCAGCCACTTACACAAATACTTAAATCCCAGTAATCCAATCTGTCAAAAACTAAAGAAAGGAAAATATCTGCGAATAAAACTAAGTGTGACCCGCATTATTTTACTACGAATGACTGCACCTCTAACATCTACAGTATGTGCTTATTGATTTCTTAATGTACCTCCAGTGATAAAAGTGCTGGATTTACACAATTAGAATAACTTTTGTAGCTATCTCATTACAAGCACATCAATAGGTAGTGGCTTTTAAATATCCTGTCTGGGTGTCTTTCTTACTTTGAATATTCCACAGTGTAGGAGAAATTGGTTGGTTTTGGACTCCACGTTAGTAAAGTCTTGAAATTGAAAGAAACCCAAGTGACGTTCTGAGCCTTCGGGAAGGAGCCTGGACCCAAAAACAGAAACAATACTAGGCAACATCGATCCTTTTTACTGAATGAGTATAATATAAAGGAGTATAATATGAATATTATAATATGAAATATTTACTAATATTATGATTAAAAAGGGGAATGATAGAGATGAGGTCTACCTACAGTGCAAACACTCACCTGAAACTAAAGCGCTCATAAAACACAGCAGACACACGCTCAGAAAGCTCCAGCGTCGAGTTCCCTTCATTTTCCCCCACAAAATGAGTCTTAAAAAAACGCGATAGTTAATGAAGTCCAACTTCGGTGAGCAGGTAAAACTCCTGTCGTGAGATTAATTCAATCGCATTCAATAATCAACGCGCTCGTCCTAGGCGCTGGATATAAATCTGGAAGTCAAGCAGTCCCCGGCTACAATAAAACACGTACACGTTGACCATATTTGGTCATCCGGCCTGGGTTCAGCCCGTGCACGCGCTGTGGTACTTTTTATCAGTGGGATTTTTTGATACAATGATCACAAGTTTATGATTGATAATACTTAATAATATAATATAATAATATAATATGCGCTCGTTTGTATTGTTTCTAAGCTGCCAAGTTGATCTATCTCTAAGATAATACATATATATTTTTGGTTACTTTTAGTTAATTAAATGCTGACATCATTGTGGCATATACCTTTTAGTTGCACAGTTAATACAGTTAATATAGTTAATACAAAACTTCTAACTCCTTATATTTTTCTATCTTAAACAATATGGTCTTATTCCTAAAATTTGTATAAATGAGAGATTTGGAAATGAATCAGTTATTAACATTATCATACAAATCTATAAATTTTGTTTATGTGTTTGTTTATGAATATGCTACTTTATGTATTCATTCACTTCATTTAGCTTGATTTTTATATACACTATGTTAATTTTTGTTAATCCTTTTTGTAAAGCCCATCACTAAGGAATGTAATGGACTGACTGGCACTGGGAACCTCTCTATGTGCCAGAAAATATCCTTGCCTATTCAGGAGCTTATGTTAATTAGGAACTGGCTGTTTCTTGCCTGTTGTTTTGAATGCTAAAATCCTTCTTGTTTACAGCAACTTGAGAACTTACTCTAATAAAGTTTGCTAAATGAACAGAAACATGGATGTTTTTTAAAGCCATTTTTTGTGTGTGATTGTAAGCAGTATATAAGTTTCACTCTAATTATAAAAATCTATGTCATTATGTACATTTGACCCATTAAAATATTGAATCACAAGCCTGCTTCCTATCGGGAAAACCATTACACTTAAAATATTGAACTGTCTGTTGATCAACAGAGGTATTTCATGTCCTACATTTAATCCAATCTCTCTTTCTCAGACAATACACTAAATACACACTTCTAAATAATTTAAACTGTATTTTTCATTTATATTGGGTCATACATTTCCTACATACATTTGCTGATTGTGTCTATATATAGAATACAGTGACTAACCCTTCCTTAATGTGTTAGCCATTCACTGTTCCATTACACATTCCCTTGTGGTGTGCTATACTTATTCTAACAGAGCAGCATGTTAGAATAGTAGATGTAATGCATTACTTAGAGATCAGTTTCATTCTTAAGACTGATATAATGTCCCCAGACAATTACTATAATCTGTATATCTACATAATATTATTACAACACTATATAAGAGCAATGGGCAATAAATAATACTTAATATATATATATATATATATCTATATATATTATATATATACTAATATATATATATATATATATATATATATATATATATATATATATATATATATATATATATACCATTAATATTATATATATATATATATATATATAATATTAAAATATATATATTAAGAAGAATAAAGAAAAAAAAAAACAGTTTTTTTAAAATGATCATTCGTTTCGTTTCTGTTTTGTGTAAAGATGTTGAAATCATGGTTGGCAGGTGATACATTCAGAGAAGGACCTTAACTCCTCAATTGATAAAGCTGTTTGTTTGTTGTGGATAGGGGTGTCTCCCAAACAAGTTGTTTAAAGTATATGATTGTAAAACATTATCTATGACGTAATATATTAAGTATGTTTTTCCCTAGACTATTTATTTACTTTGTGCAATTTCATAACCGTCTTCTCTACATTCACACATTACTTTTTTACTATTACTCAATTAAATAATCACTATAACACTGTTTTTTACATAGGTCTTTTTGTTTTACACATTTTTTTTACCACTGTCAAGAAAAAAATTAATTTAATAATTTAATTAATTAATAAAAAATTAAACAATTTCTGTTTTAATTTATACAGTTATTTAGTATTGAGTATTTTATTAAGTATATTAAGTATTTCTTTCTAAGAGCTTGTTTATAAAAGTTACTTCATTTGTTTAATTATTTAATTTTAATTTGTAATAAATTTAAATGCAAAGAATAAGTGTATTGTTTGTTCATGTATTATACAGCAGGACCTATGTGGTCTGTAGTCTTGATGTGTTAACAAAAGGAAGGCATGCAGAAAAAACAAGGGCCCCTTTTGTTTGCTCAACTGTTGTCTTCAACACAAATTCTTTTCCAAACGTCTGCCCAACTTTGAATCCTGTGTGGCTAAAATTTGGATGGGACGGGTGTTACTTTAGAAACATCCTGTTATGCTGAGCTGTCTAAGCAAACTCTATTAGTGATATTTACAACTCTATCAGATTAGTGTAGAGGGGAAGTGGTGGCTCAGTGATTAAGGTGTTGGACTGATACCTGAAAGACTGGGGTTCGATTTCCAGCACAACCAAGCCACCACATCTGGGCCCCTGAGCAATGCCTTAAACCCCCGATTGCTCAGTTCTATAAAAGAGATAAATGTAAGTCGCTCTGGATAAGGGAGTCTGCCAAATGCTGTAAATGTAAATGTAAATGTACCAGATCTCCTGTACATTACCGGAAACAAGTAGTTTGTGTTTGTTATTTGGGTTTCAGGTTTTTTAAATGTGGCATTTCTTGAGAACTGGGTAGGTTCCTTTCTGTCAACATTGCAGGTGTAAACCTGTTACAATTTTGGCTTTGGTTTTGTGCTGACTAGTTTTTATAAGACGCAGTTGTGTGTAATACCAGCAGTAATTTCTGGTATCTAATTGGTAACACTAAATCTTGTTTTGTAAACTTTTACATGACCAGGCCTGGAAGCACTTTTAACCTGTGAAATTTAACTATGGAATTCGTTTTTAATTAACACACGCTTCTGTTAGAGAACACAACACAGGCATTTACCAAAGTACTGTAGACAGACACTTCCAAACCTCAGAGTCACTTAAAATGCTGTGGACTTAAAGGTGCTCTTATCACTATACTAGGAACAGGTACCTGATAAGAAAACATTCCTTAACTCTTGTCTTTTTAGAGCAGTATTTTTAGCCTTTATAAATTATTAATATTGTTTCTAGTCAGTATTTAATCAGTATCTATTCTAATCAGTATCTCTGTTCAGTGGAAAATAATATTTAAATCTAAAAGAAATTAAAATAGTGTCAATCTGTCTGGGTTATGTCTTGCACAGGATGTGCTGCATTCACCACTATGCAGCCTAAAAAATAAAAACAACAGTAAGCCTGTGTTGGAATGTCCCCCATGTACAGAAAGTAACCAGTGTAGAGATGTTTTGCATGTTCCCATGCCCCTAATATGTCTAAAAGGAAAAAATCAAGCCCCCCTGCCCCAATTGCCGGCAGATCAAAACCACTTTACTCACTTTGTACATTGTTATTTGTAAGTTTTTCAACATGTCTGTGGGGAAGTAAATGTTCGTACCCAGCTGTGTTCCTCCACATGTGGTTCCAATTTGGAATTCGTGCACTCAGGGGACTTTTTCTTATCGCACCATTGGTAACAATATTTACAAGCTCATGAAATGGCTTTTTGTGAAGAAATAAAGTTTACATTTTCACATATTACACATTATAAGCAAATGCAGTAAGAAAAAAGCTCTGGAATTTAGTCTTCAGCCTCCTGTTACTAGGATGATTAACTAATGTGTTTGTCTAAATACAAAGTCAACTGCTTCTTTAAGCACTATTTTTGTGTGGGAGTATTAGCTAGTCATTTACAGCCTGATAGGAGTCAACCTCCCTAGAATGACAATTCATCTATTACCTAATGTCCCACCTTAAACAACTTCTTCCTAAACTTCTTAAACTAATTTAACGTAGAATAATAAAGATTATTATAATAATTTAGCAAATCTGGCAAATTCGGTGAGAAAAATGTGGCATTTGCATGAATCCTTAATTTAATACCAACCAAAATACCGATGACATTTTTATATTATACCCATTTAAGAAGTACGATTGAATTTGTAGATGAATACTTAAAAACTGCTGCTGTAATCAGAGGATTATTCTCATACGGTCTATTATTTTGAAACAATGACTGACAGCTGTTTACCAACTACTCTAAGAGTGTATTGTTAATCTGGTTCCACTCAAGATTTCTTAATAGTGTCTGACCGCGGTGTTTTTTCTACGCTTTCGTTATCTCTGGTATGTCTGGCTTTCTCATTAAGGATATAAACCTACATCCGGATTCCTGTGAAGCTGCTTCGTGATAATGTGTATTGTTAAAATAGTAATTTTTTTTTAAAAGAAATTATGCTCAGTTACTGCTGTAAAGAAAGCATAATAGAAGGCATGCTCATTAAGGCATATTATATGGTATGACAAACAGTGTATAAAGTAAACATGAATTAGTTAGGAAGTTTAATCTCTGAGCGGTAAAAATTATTTTATTATTTAGTAAGAATATAATATAATATACATGAAAACATAGTAGACAAGGTCAATAACAAAATATGCATTCCATTCTAGTTACACTTACCTACTTGTAAAGACATGCATTTAGGGATTGTTTAGGGAGTTTTTATTTTTGTTCCGTAAAGGACTCTCTTAGGTGAATCAGACTGCTTTAGAAAAAAATTCATATCTGATCAAGCGATCCAAAAAGCACAGACATGTTTCTTGTACTACACAAAACAAAACACACTGTGCAGCACCTGAGTGTACTTTTACTGGCAATAGTCATGGATTCAAGCCTACAAACTTTGTGTGTGTTAAAGTGTCTACACTGCAGAAGTAATGGCTTAAAGTCAAGTCATGACAAAGACACTCATAATTTTGATTTGCCTACTGGATTTCGTTGCTTAGATGTTATACAACCCGCATGTAGCCTGGATTGTTCGTAGATCTTTCCTGTGATGTCTGTAATCAGTCTTTGTCACAAAGAATGTCTTCTTAATATCGCTTACTGTTTGCTTATACTGTTTATGAATATGACATCAACAAATCCATATTGGAGAAAAGCTATTTTATGAGTGAACTATTTTATGAGTCTTAACACTCGTTTAACCTCCTAATCCTCTATGATCTATGAGCAGGTCCAGACTTATATTGCATACTTTTTTGATGGTATCACTGTAGTTATTTTATAAAATGCTCTAAGGTTATTATTAAAACTTTTAGGTGCATTTTAGAGAATAATGGACAAAAAGTTAACATTTCCTATTATACTGATAACCTCAATGTTAAAGTGTATGTGTATGTTTTCTGTTTTTATATAGTTACATTCTTACTTAAAACTACTGGATAAGATCACATAAATGTTTTAGTCGAGTTTAATGCTTTCATATCGCTACATCGCACTTAAATTCTAAATTTGCCCTTATTATTTGTAACTCTCCTAAAATAATTAAGGCATTTTCATGAATTTCATTTGCTATTATATAGACAAGGCATATGGTAAATTAAAGCACAGTTTATGACAAAGTTACTATAATATTGTTTTATTTGATAGTTTTCTGTAATGAAATTTAGTGACTTTTAAATTGAACATTTTTGTATTTAGAATTTTAAAAACTGTTTCATTTCTCTGGACACTGAAAACTGTTTCAGGAAATCTGTGATGCTTGTCTAGATCTTGATGTCTGATGCTGAAATTGCAGGCTCTGGCTGATTTAACCATTAGTAGACTAGCAGAAGCTCTGGCGTAACTGTGGCTTTGTGAAGGTTGCTTTAATTTTTTCTTTCACCTGCCTGCTTGCCTGGTGTTGCTCAAATCGAGACTTTTAAAAAAGGTTAAAAAAGAATCTTTAACATTAAGGTTTACTTCCTTTTGTTTAGGACCACCTTTCCATCCAAACCAGTGATGTTTTCCTGTTTCCTGATTTCCTAAATGGCTGTTAAAAGGTTCAAACTTATCTTCCTTTCCATTCTTGTCTTTTTGAAACGACTTAACACACTAGTTATCATATACTTGCATACTAAAACCATTTATTTAAAGCAGAGTTTTGCAACTTTTTACTTTGCACAACATGTGTACAGGAAACCGTTATGTCAGGTAATGTTCATGGTATCAGTTGCAGTTCTGTCTTATAAGGCTACATCAGTATGCGTTTATTTATGACCACATTAGAAAAATGCACAGCCAATTTAATGCTTAGCAAGAATAATGATTTAGCTGTACAGATTTTTTTAGCGTTCATGATTAGCACCTGAAAAAAAAGAAACAGAAAACAACTCTTATATAAAGTCTGTCTATTTTTTAAAAGAGCAGACACAGAGAGGAGCGTGACCTTTGAACTTCAACATCTGGGAAAACAGAAATGCCAATAGACAAACAATATATTTATTTTAAATATTTAATTATTTATTTTAAATGTTTACTTTTAATTATTAAAAAACGGAACCTAATGGTTTATCAGTAATTTTATTATCAAAAGCTATTTGTTATTGATTATCAGAGAAACAGCATGTAATGGGACACTCAGTGCAGAAGGTGGCCGGATGGTAGTGAAATGTTACATGAGCCTGTGTTTATAGTAAGGTAATACTAGTGCTCTAATAGATGGACTAGTATTAAATCGGATTGGAGAACTATAACCTTTCACCTGAGCTCCAGCTCTCTGACCTTACTCTCCAGAGAGACACTTGTTTTTCCAAATTCAGTCACTGGCTCAAATCCTAGAAACCTTCTCAGCTTGAAACATTCTGGGAAAAGGCAATAAGCATTTTTCAGACCATAATTAGTGAAATTACTTTACCTTTCAACTAAATAGACTTCGTCTTACACTTAATTTCCTCTAAATGCTTCTGAATGTGGTTTCAGCTGGTGATGGCGACCTTGTTTTACTTCATGCTTGAAAAATGATGGAAGAAAAAATGTTTGTTGTCAACCGACTACTAATGCTCTCAAATTGCACGAATGCCATGCCATTTATATCTGAATAGAGACCATATATGGCCACCAACAAAGACCCTTTATCACATATAAATCATTCGCACAGTTGACCATGCTCATTTTCTCACACCAGATGAAACATCAGCTGTAAAGCCACTTGATTTTGTTCCAAAAGTACAGGTTTATAGACGTTTACTTTAGTCATCCTTTAGCAATCCCAGGACCAGGAAGTTGACTCAGAATAAAAGTTGTCATCGCTTTTTGACAGAGTGACAATCTCACAGCTTAGGACACACCAAACTGTCAACATCATAGAGTTTACTTTATCTGCTGGTTGATGATAGGCTGGCATGAACAGTGAATTCCACTGGCTGTGTAAGAAGAGAGGAAAGTTTTTGTGCTATTACATAAAGCCAGAAAACCTTTTTTTATTAAGGCTTATTTAACAAAGATATTTTCTTACATAATATTAACACTTTTTGTAAAAGATTCAGAACTCTAATTAAGTAGGAAAGTTCATATCGCCATTAGTTTTTTTGTTTTTGTTTGTTTAAACGTCTGTGTCATGCGACCCTACATGATTCCTCAGTATGACCATGAGACTATTTGTATATATTGTAGAAGACCACTTCTGGATAAACATGTAATCTCATATATCCTTTATTGGTTATCATTGGCTGTAATAAAGGTGTGACTACCCTGTCAGTAGACACCTGACTTTCTTATTAAATATTTCATTAGTGAGACAAGCCACGTGTCACACACTGCACACATACATCTTATGATCATGTTTGTGTTTCAGACTGATTCCCAGAATACCAGGTAAGCATATATCGTTGCCAAGTTGCAGTAACAATAAAAGCTTTGTGTACACAGAGCAAAAAGAACAAGGACACATACAGAGGCATATTTTGTCTTTTATCTTTCTGCATATTTTGTCACAAAACTGGAGCTCTACATATAAAAAGAATTTATTAGTAATACCTTTGTAATAAAAAAACTATAGTAGAAACTACAGTGCTTTATTTTTTTTTATTTAATATTCAAGATAAAAAAAAAAAAGTCTGTTACCACATACAAAAGAAATTTTTTGTACAAATGCAAAAGAACAAATTTATGTGCATAGATAAAGATTATAATTGTGCAATGCAAACGTGAAAGACATGCACATGAAGAATTATTTGCGGTTCTACCGATGAAACACTGCGTGGTGTTAGTATAAAGTATGTGCTAACATGTTTTAATAAAGAAGTATAACTTACTTCATGTAAAATGAAATCATAAAATAAAGATCTAGTGTTAAAAATCAGTTGACATTAATTAAATAAACAGATCCCAGGCCATTTCTGTCTCAAATGCCTAATATAGCCACCAGGAGAGATTTTCTCACATAAAATGCTTACAATTTACATGCTTTTTTACTCACACTACATAAAACAGCAGCTTTAAAGCTTGTTTTTTCAAGTTTATAGACATGCAAAATATTTGTTATTTATACCAGGAATCCAATGACCAGGAAGTTGACTCAGGATTAAAATGTAGTCAGTAAGTCTCTTTAGCACAGTGAGAAAACCTCAGCAAACATCATTCCAAACTGGCAACATTACAACAATACATAGTTGCTTACTTTATGTCCTTTATGTGATAATGAAAAGCTGACATGGCGGGAGGAATCCACAGGCACTGTGGAGTGAAGTAATAAAAAAAAAATTGGGCCATTGTGTGACTTAGTGCCAACCACTGGCAGCCTCAGGAGCCTCAGTTAAACAAAGAAATTAAATACATTTATGAAAAGAGTGTGAATTTTATTCGAATTTGAATCATTGTTTGTGCAAATGTTGCCTGTGCACAATAAATAATATGCGGTGTTTGGAGGTAAAATATGTGATTAATGAGCACAAAAAGTAAAGCTTTTTCATACAGATCTTCTTACCATGAACTAAAGATACAATGATAAAATGCAGCAGACGTGGGTTTGGATGTATGTTTAATGTACAAAAAATGTGGAATTCTAGGCAATGATTGGCAAGGACTTTCAACACAGCATGAAGTTCACATGCATGACTAATGTCCACAAAAATGTCAAACGCAGTTAAAAGAAATGCATTTTTCTGTCACTCGTAGCCATTTATCTGTAATACAGGAATTAATGCTTTATGTTATATTTATATTTTAGGTTTTTAGGTTTTGAGAAGGCGGTTTATCTAATTATCAAATTCCCCAACATATTTGTTTAGATTATGTTCAGAACACATTTCTGAAAGAAATTAGGCCCACCCATGTGACTTCAAGTTCACTAAATATGTGTCTAAATACAGTCCATGAAATTGTGCAGAAAATAGCCAGATAATAAATTAAGTCTAATGAGTTTTATATATCATAAGCAAAAAAGCATGTAATTTAAATGCAACCTGATTATTTGTAATAATAATATAATAAATATAAAGTACTAATGATTTGGCCTGCATTCACTTCAGATGACGTTTTTTTCCGGCTGGCCTTTGTTCTTTCTCCCTTCCAAGCAATCTGCCTTTTTCTGCTAATCCTGTGAATAGTCTTCGCCTGGAATAAACGAAACTTCTCATGCCCTGCACATGACCCTGTAAACTGTGCAGGAAAACATGCCAGAAATCTGTCTTTAAATTTCCTGATACGGCTGAATGAAACAAACAAAATATTGACCATGTGACAAGCTTACTAAAGAATTTAATAACTATATAAATTAAAAGAAAACAGGAATCCAGTTAAAATGACTGTTTTTCGAGGTTCAAATGCTTGTTCCATGTTCTCTAGTATTATGGAACTAGTATTATGGAAAGTGAAACAAAAAATAAGATGGCCAAAATTCAAGAAGTTCATAAAGTTCATGGGTGAAAAATGACATTAAAAACTTATGATGGGCTGATGTAAATTTTGTGGCATAGTTTGGATCCACTTGTTCTGTAAAAGGCGAGGATCACTATTATAAATGTATTATTATTGATATTTTTATCTAAGGATAAAATAGTTTTAATCTGATTCAAATAGCACACAAACTCACTAAATTAGATTACTGAGCCTTAAAGTAATCAAAATTAGAATTGTTAGATAGTTCTATAATATCTCAAACATCAAAACATAAATTAAAAGCACATCTTTTGGACTAATGATTATAAAAGTATTATAAAATATTTTTGCCCACAAAGTCATTCTAGAACTTACAAAAGGAACTTCCAAATGTTTCAGTGTGGACGTACGTGTCAGGTGGATGTGAGTGAGAATCTGGCTCTGATTGGAAATCAGATTGGTGAGTGTTTGTGAGGTATAAAAAGCAGGTGCAGAAATAATAGCTGTATGCCTTGAGTTAAATTCATGTGAGTAAACCACATGAAGATGCGTTTTAAAACTAAACAGGATGTCCGAAGAAAACACATAAACAATCCATGTTCCATCAGTAAGGTACATAAATAAATGTAACAGTGGGCCAGTACATGTTGAAAACTGTTTATTTCTTAATATACACACAGGGAGTTTCCCATAGCTTGCTGACTGAAATATCCCACTTCTGCCAAAGCATCTCATTGCTTAACTAGCAGTTAGTCTGTCTGGAGAATATAGAATTGAAGATTATTAAATTCAAACGCCATTATTTATTGCCTATTTTATGAAATTAGCTCTCGAGCCAAAATATTTGTTTCTCTCAAAATCATTAAGCAAGATAATACTTATTTACGTTTAAAAGAAGAAATGTTACAAATTGTAAACCGCTATTTACCAAAACACACCAACAGGGGGCTTTATTTATCAAAACTCTTTTTTTTAAACGGTTCTGGACTTGCTAGCACTCCGTAGAGGTTACGATGACGAACTGACATGGCGGACAGGCTAGCTGGGATAAAAGAGTGATATCTTTCCTGTCAGCTGTTCTGTTCCTGTAGATTTTACGACATTAGCGTTACTCAAATTTATACTAAAAATAAGGTCTCTACAAACTGATTTTCCGGTGTGTTTAGTTGCTTCGGTCCCATACGGTGCCCGAATTCAAACATGTTCTTCCGACTCTTTAGGTGCCATAACAATTGAGCTGAAACTCTAGGTAGTGCACTACTGTAGTGCACTATGCAGACGAGGCTGATTGGGATTCGCCCTTAGCTTAGTTTCTTTAGCTTTTACTAAATTATTTCCGTCCATAATATTTTCTACATTTTCAGATTGTTTGGCTGTCAAGCAGCATCAGCATTAAACCAGTTATCATCATGTTTGTTTCCGCGTCCTGTGTTGTTTTGTGTAGTGCGTTTCTGGCTGTAATACTTTTTCTTTTGCGTTTAATAATTGTTTTGCGGACTGGTGCAAACTGTAAACCTGCCAAAAAGGGCTGTGTGTGTGTTCTTATTGTGGCTGGATCAGGTGAGAAGTGTGACATCGTGCTAATGTCATTCATACAGCACGAGTTCCTTATATTTACAAACATCCATTTCCAGGTGGACACACGACAGAAATCCTTCGTTTGTTAGGAAGTTTGTCTCATTCTTACACCCCGCGCCATTATGTGATCGCGGACACGGACCAGATGAGTGAAGAAAAGATCCGCACATTTGAAGAGTCGAAGAAAGAAAAGAAAAGCAGCACTCAAACACAGGTAAACATGGAAAACTGTATTTAAAATGAAGATGCTTTGCTTTTCCTCTGGCTCTCCCGCGTTTTCACTCCCAACTCCTCCCTCAGTCCGGAGGGGGGAGACTTGTTTAAAACCTAGTACAAAACGTCTGCTATGCATGAATTGTACACAATTTTGAGTGTGTAGAAAAATGATATACAATTTCGTATATAATTAATACTATATAAATACTTAAGTGAACTAGTAAACATTCAGTTGAAACAGTTTCCACATTATATTTAGGGCTTTTTAATCTACACAGAAGTCCTCCTCCTTTGCACATTCAGTTGTGGGCAGTATATTCACTATAATAGTGTTCACAGAGATATTTTAATTATGTACTAGGTAATAGTAAATTATGGTGAACCTTCTTTGGACATACTACGATTTTAACACTAATTCTGATATACATGTATATGTTTTATTCTGCTGCTCATCTCAACTGGCATCATTTTAAAGCAATGTGTATTATTTGGAATCTATTTGTAGATTTTCATATTGTTTTTCACTTAGATAAATAAAGTTTTTTTTTAAGCCAAGTTTAATTTTGTGTTTCGAGATTGACAAATCTTTTAACTCGTAAGCTTATTTTATGCAGTAGAACATAAATGCTGCATAGGAAACACCTGTATATTCTAACTTTGGACACTTTCCATGTCCTCTTTCCTTGATTTTTCTGCTGCACTTCAAGAATTGGGTCATTTTTAAAGACTTACTTCTGTCTCATGGGGGAAAAAAGCAGTTTTGGGGAGTGTTTTTAAGCCTGCAGTTTCTTGTGTGACCAGCAGATGGAAGCTTTTCTCCTTCTGTAATGTTTGCCTAATAACACACATTCCCTGTATGCAAAATTAAGTCACTTTAAACACTTTCCTGCTCACACTGATGTTTTTAAGACATTTGTTATACATTTGTGCAGATCTTTTTTCCAGTCAACAGACATGTCCATGATAATGGCTTTTCTTTTTGTTCTTTCTTAGTTCACGATTCACCGGATTCCACGCAGTCGTGAAGTCCGTCAGTCGTGGAGCTCCTCGGTGCTCAGTACACTGTATGCTCAGCTCTACTCGCTGCCTCTGGTCTTTAGACTTAGGCCTGATGTGGTAAGTGTCCCCTTGCACTACCAAATAAACCTACAGCCTTAAAAATTGCCACCATATTTCTTTTCCCCAATTTACCTAATTACCTTTGATTGACCTCCACCTTATCACAAGGATGAAAATGAACAACTGTAATATTTTTAAATATTTTTTCATTAAATATTTTTGCTGACCCAGTACCTCTATGGAAACTTGGTCCTCATTAAGCCTTATGGCTTTGCTGATTTCATGACTATAGATATATGTCTAATAAATCAGTATTTGATGTATAGTATTGTGAAACAAATAAAGCTTACATTGGGGAAACTTGACAGCAGGTGCACACTGGAATCCCTGTTTTTCGATTTTACCTGTATTTGGATTTTTATTGGGATAAATTTGCGTTAAAGAAACGACTAGCTGTTCTCCACGTTTATGTCAATTATACAGTTGTGTAAAGATTCTGTAAAGTCAACACATTTCAGATTCCAATTGTAGTACACAAATTTTAACTACACAATTTTGCACACGTTTCCTCAACCAACTAAATTGCTCCCAAAACATGCTTTAATGTACTGACCGAAAAATAGACAAGCCAACAACACTAAAGGATAGTCACATGTACTGCATAGTCGGCTGATTGGTAACAGATTAGGGTAGAAAATACTGTTATACTGGGGGGGTGCAGTTGGTGTTTGTTTGTTTTGTTTTTTTTAAGAGAAACTATAACAAATCAACCATCATAAATGTCTTCACTGTGCTGGCTTTGTACACAGGGTCATTCTGATGATAAAAATGGCTTAGGCTTTTCAGTGTAAGTAAAGGCAAGTTGTTAATATTAAATCTTTCTAAACGGTCTGGTTTGTAGGGTAAAAACGCAGCTCGGTGTGATAGTCAGGTGTTTGAAGACGTCCGGCTGTAGTATATTTTTCAAAAATTAATAATGTTTATAATTTAGTTTAACAGTATACATTTTTGCTAGTTATATAAATTAGGTTTGGTGACCAAAATGTTAAAAATTATAAAAGAAATGGTGTCAAAATGAGAAATAGTAGTGCCATTCTACCATTTACAGAAATTCCCAGAGTGAATACAGCATATAAGTATTCACTAAATAATAATAATTTTTTGTATTGTTTTATTGTAGTATCTGTTGTATGGGATGTGTCAGTAGCGATAAGGCAGATATCAAAGAGTGTAGCTTAAAATTAAAAGCTGTGATTGTACTCGTGTATGCTTTTAAGTCATATTACATTTTAAAATATCACTTAGGTAATTATTAAACCTCAGTTAATGTACAGCCAAGTTGTGTTTATGACCTGAAAATCATTGAGGAAATGCTTATATTTAAGCCCAGAAAGCCTTCTGTAACTGTCATCTTAGTAGAGTTCGTTTTACAAGAGTCCAGTAGGCAATGTGGTGTTTGGCTTAAAAAAAAAAAAGACTTCTAAAATCCTGCATGGGCATGTCTGCAGTTTTCATCTAACAAAGCATAACATTTACAAACAGGCAATTATAGTCAGAAATTGTCCAGTTTTGCTTCAATCCTAAAGAACATTGTAGGCTCAGAAAAAGGTCGTTAAAATTTTCCAGTGGTTTTAGACCTACTTGTTACAGTCACACTGCATTCTTTACTCAGTTATGGGCTTAATGGGATTTTGAGTTTATTCTGTAACTTTAATTCAGTCCATTGTGCCTTTTTTCTTCCTGATGATTAAGGCTATCATATCAGTGGGGGAGAAAATCAAAACATCTGGCAATCCTCAGACTGTCTCCAACTGAGTAAACTGTGTGAGGAAAAGTGAACAGAAACCGGAAGATTAACAGATGGGGGAGAATGAGGAGGGCAGTAAAAAGTGACACACTGCCTCGTTCTCCCCGCTTCCTGCAACAGGGAGCAGGAGTGGGGTTTTCAGACTGTAGCAGGGACTGACTGGCTCCTTAGCTTCAGCTGTGAAAAAGAAAGAGAAGAGAAAAGAAAGGAGAAGTTTAACAGCATCAGGTTTCCATACCGGCTGGGACTGGGTGGAGTGTGATTAAGCAGGACAAAGGGTGGGAGTAAACATAACCCAGAGGTAGACCTCAGTATTGGGAAGTAGCTGCCGGATTGTTTGTCCTTCTAATTGTTGATTAGAAGCATTTGTTTATATCTAATCATCTTTTTCACATTTTGCTGTCTGGAAAGTGTGTTCAATGGATCTCCAATCAGAATATTAACTTTATTTAGCCATTTATAGTTAATGTCTGAATATGTGACATTTTAATCTTAGGGATGTTATAACATCCAACATGTGTCCTGTTATCTTAGCTGCTTCTGATCTGAACTGCCATATTTTCGGCTTTCATCCTCTTTTACTGCTCTGAGTCATTGGTTGAAGCATTGTAATTTATGTCTGGTGACGTCTGACACACTGCTGCGTGCTTGCATTCCATAGCATGACTTAAATCTCCTCCTCTGTTTGTTTTTACCAAACTTGAGCATGTGCGTGAGCGGTGGGCGGCCAGGGGGCTGCATTCTCAGGAGGCATCGGAGGAAACTGGGGGGTAAATCCAGGTAGGCGGGGAGAGATATGGGGAGTGGTGGTCTTAGAGCTCAGTTTGCCATAAAAGGCCATGTATGAATCACAGCACCCCCTCAGCACAGCCCACCACCTCCAGATGTGTCAGCACAATCCAAAAGCCTGACGGTGTCTGAACAGACCAAATGTAATGCAGTCTGTCTGAGACTAGTGGAGGATGGTCATTCATTCTGTTAAGGAAACTGCTTATTTAACAGTTGTTCTGAAAGCCAATAACGATGTCATGGGAATGTGAATGCTAAATGGGATAGAGCAAGAGGGACAATGTCAAAATGGCGTTGTCCAACTTTAAATTAACCAATCGCTCAAAAACATTGAAAATTTTATCACTTAAACTTGGTTATTAATACATTCAACTATGTCTTCAAAAGTAGTAGAATTTACTTAAATTTATATAGTAATGCAGAATATTTTAAATATTTTAAGTATGTTTCCATTTAAACTGTTGAATAAGGTATGAAATCTGAGCTAACAGTGACGACATCCTGTATAATCATTTGCTTAAACTTGATATACATTTCTGTATTTATAGGTCTCTCCAACTACCGATAGATTTTTGGATTTGGAGGTAAATTACAGTTAAGGTCAAACCCTGACATGGTTGAGAATGGTGTTGGATTCGGGTGGTTTAGCTCTGTGACCTGAGCCTCTGCACACTAGTGTTGTAAGTCTAGTGTGAATTTGTACTGTGGTGTTATTTGGTAGTAGGTGCTACAGACTATTTCAGTATAATTCTGTTCATAATTATTAATGAAAAGTGGTACAGAAAAAGAGCCACAAAAAAGAACAAATCTGTTTAATTGGTCACCATCTTATGTATTAAAAACCTTTTGCTAAGATATTTTGAGGTTGATAAAATTCAGCGTGGTGCATTATTAGATATAAGAATAAATCAGAAATTACTAATAACACCATGCATATTTTATTGGTATGTGACAGGATAGAGTTCCACACATGAAGAAAGTAGGGAAAAAAAACTTTTGGTACATTCCATCTGTATTATTTGAGAAGCTCAACTTTCCTGTGTGGAAAAATCGGGGCTCAAGAAGAGGAGGGGGTTAACCAGGTCACAGGTTCTCTCAAAACACATCATAGTGGCCTAAGCGGTGTATGGTGGGCAATCCAGCTTTATGACGTTCCAGTGTGACTTCTTTCCGCTGAGCTTCTCTTTTCAGGAGATTTTTTGTTTGCTTAGTACCATATGTTCTATTTTAACCTTATTAGGAGATTGTGGGAGAAAGGAATGGCTTTGCCTGGTGGGTTTTTTTTAGAAAGAAGATTCCAGTGTGAAATTTGATATTTTGTTTCTCTGCTTCCTCCTGTCCCAGCAATGATTACAGGGATACCAATTCAATTTTTTAGGAATGGTACTTAAATAATAAATATGCATAGCAGGAAAGTATTAAGCTACTTACAATAACACACATCACATAGATAACACATCAATTTCTGTGTAATATAGACGAGCAAATGCAAATTGTTTTGAAGAAAAGCAGATGTTGTTGCATCAATGTATTTTAAAGTTTTGTTATTAAGAGTGCTTCTGGTGATTCAGACTGATGCATGATAATTATTTCTCTTATAATTAGATACACTTTTTTCTCACTTGGATGTGGTTTTAAAACTGAATAGTGTGTTAGTTTGCACAACAGATAATGCAGTAAGATTAAAAAAAGTTTGTCACTAATGAGCAAGCTGGTGGTGACTGTGGCAAGAAAAAACTCCCTTAGATGACATTAGAAAGAAACGTTAAGAGGAACCAGACTCAAGAGGAAACCCATCCTCATCTGGGTGACACTGAATGTTTATAGTTACAGCTTATGGTAATAGTGATTAAAAGTAATGTGAACTGTAGCCTTCAGTCAGTGGAGTCCCAATACATCAATGAAGCTCCTGGAATTCGAGAAAAAAAGGAGAAAAAGTGGACACTGGAACCTCAGGGGTTTTATTTCTCAGTAAGTGTTTTGATAATCGCTGCAAAGAGTTGAGTTCTAAAAGCCAGCGAAATACAAGCACCATACGGCCTACTGGCAGTGTCACCTGTTTTTCTTTGGTTTGTCTGGCTGTCAGGTTTATTACCTCTTTTGCCTGACTTTTGTGAAGTATCACTCTAGTAGCTGTCTGGGTATTTCTTTTCCCAATTTTTATGGTCCTCGTATCTGCTTTGTAATTAGGTGTGTGCTGACTCATATCCTACCCAGACGGAAAGGGCAGGTGAGACAATAATGCAAACTGATGCAGACTTTCACCTGGTGTCATTCTCCATGCAACGTGTGTTCTCTCCTGTTTTGAGGCACACTGACTTCATCAGATAGCAGTCCTACTCGTCATTAGTCACCTGTGTGAAAATTCATAGTCGGTTGTTATGAGCTTTAACACTGAGTCATACTATTCTGATGCTGAGGTCAGGCTCCAGTGAGTATATGCAAGCACAGGCACATGTGCCAGCATGTCTTGGCTTTAATAAGCAGGAAATACTTTTGCTTTTTAGACTGGTTAACCACAAAGGTTCTGATTAAATGCACATTTTTTTTAGAACTGCATCAAATTAAAAAAAAAAAAATCATGAACTTATGCTTGCTCTGTAAGAGAGCAATGCTGGTACCGGAATCCGAGTTCATTCTGGATACTTCTGTTTCTGTCTGTCTGTTCGTTGGGTGAGACATGGTGTATAATGGTCCAGATGTGTGAACATCCTGAGGACCATTCATAAGGACTTTTCAGCACTGATTTATGTACATGTGCTGCAGGAAGTCTAACCCGTCCTGAGACATGCCAGATCCACTTCAGTAGTCCTCACAGCAAGTGGCACATATTTTCCAGGACGATGTCATATGAAACAGGGTTTAGCATGGAGGTGTTGGTGTGTTGTAGGTCTAACCCTTCAGTCTTTATTTGTGTTCATGTCTACCTGCCAAAAAATATTTCTCTAGCAACATTTTATTTAAAAAAAAACTTTAGTAGAATAAAGTTTAAAAGAAGCGTTAAAGCTGTCTGTGAGGCAGGATAGAAGTATATCTTCAAAGTAAGAAAATATTTACTTTAACATTACTTTGGCCTCTGATTTATTTTATTTTAAAGGCCTGCATTATGTCCGTATTTGCATCTTGCTGGCAACACACTCGGTAAAGCTTGGCTGGTACCCACAGCAAATGGTCTTGCATCTTCGCACACATGTCAGAGCATCTTTTGAGCTGGAGTCACCTTCTCACTGTTGGGTGACTATTCAAAATAAATATAAAGTGCAAATACATTCTCTCTTTCTGTCTCTCTCTCTCTTCCTGTCTATCTCCCCCCCCCATTCATAAGGTGTAAGCTCTGTGATGTAATGTTCTACAGGTCAAGCAAATGCTAAATTAAATAATTTTATTTAAATACATTCTGGTTGCTTTTATTTCTTTAGTTTACTTTATTTCTAGTTTATAATAGCTGTAGGTTTTTCCTATTTGCATTCAGGCTAAATTACTTTTTACTTTATGTGCTTGCATTTTTAAGCTTGCTGTTTAATGCTGATTGATTTTCCAGATTCCGTGGCTTCTTTCCACTGCAGTCTGACCGCTTTCCTGTGCTACTTATTCTCTCCAGACTAAAATCTTTCATTAACATCATCGACATTCTGTTTTGACCTGCAGACACGTACATTTAACAAATTAAAAGTCCTGATTTACATCTTGCTGCTTGCAAATTATTTCTAAAGTGTGTGTGAATGTGTGTTTCAGATGCTGTGTAATGGGCCTGGGACGTGCATACCTCTTTGTACAGCTGGATTGCTCTTAGGGATCCTGGGGCTCAAAAGGGTCTTGTTGGTGTACGTGGAGAGTATTTGCCGTGTTGAAAGCCTCTCCCTGTCTGGAAAGATCCTTTACCTCTTTGCTGACTACTTTTTTGTGCAATGGAAACCTTTGCAGGCCAAATATCCAAAATCAATCTACATTGGGAGGATAGTATAACTGAAAAACTTGACACGACATAACATTATCATTTTGTACTTGTTGGTACAGGGAATTTATATAGAATTTACAGTGTTGCTATTTTAAAAATGCATCTGATTAATTGTAGATGCTGTTATGGGAAGACTCGGAGCTAAAGAATGACCTGCTATGGTTTTTGCAGTATTTGTCTGCATGCCCTTTTGATTAATTTTTGCAAAAATAGTACTGCACCCATACTGCAACACCTTTCCAGTGTCACACTATTTTCCTTCATGTTCTCCAGTTGAATGTTTCATATCAACAAGATATGACTATAGAAGTTATCTGGACACTTGACCTTTTTATATTTATATATAAATAGCTGCATGCTCTACAGCTCTCTCATGCCCAGTGCTCACGCTAAAAAAGCCTGGAGTTGCGTTGTGAAGTTTCCCATCCTTAATACTGCTACTGCCATAGACATTGGCAAAGGACCAAAGTATTGCATGAATAATGAAGGTGGGGATTTTTTGCAGTCCAAAAAATGAAAGGGGGAACGGAAATAATACTGTCTTTCAGAACATTATTGTTCTATAAATGCGTTCATGTTATTTTTGGGTGCACCAATAAACATATTGAATAATAAATTAATTTCTTGTAATTGTACTCATATTCATGCGTGCATGTGTGCCTGATTGCCTTAAAGTTGTTTTTTAGTTGTGTGGTTTTTAGACATAATGATAACTGCCTTAAACAACATGAGTTAAAAAGTTACCACCGCGCTAGACATGACCCTTTATAACTAGTCACATAATCACAGTGGGCAACCATCTTATCAGATCATCTAAAAGCAGATGTAGAGAGTTCTGCATGCATTCAGGATAAATAGAAGGCAAGGCACTTTTTTGTAAGCAGCAGAACAGTCATGTGTTTAAAGTGCTGTTTTGCCTACTGGTCCTTTTGCAGGCTGATTGTCATTATTGGCATTTGGCCACAATGATTAAGTCAATCTCAGCTGGAAAAACTGGCTGATACTTATGTGAAAGTCAATGTCCACAACAGCAATTTAACTCTGACATATCTAGTTGGTAATGAAAAAAAGAGAGTAGTCTTGTTGTTATACCCAGAGATGCTTTCACATACCTTTAACCGGTGTACTGGTAGAAAGGAATGGCATGGGACATGAGTGAATCTTTCAGTGTTTACAACCATTTATTTATTATGGCTCAGAAAATTTAGATATTTCATCTATATTGGTCAATAATAGAATTTTCTTAAAATCCTTTTTTTTCTAGATATTTTCGTACATTTTTCATACTAGGTCTATTAGAAATAAACATCTGTTGCAAGCTCAACTAAGGTAATGAATAAATCATTAACAGGTCAATATTTTCTTCATTATTAATTTAAATGAAAAGTGTAAAATTTAGTAAATAAAATAAAACATGCCACCATAACCCTTAAACACACAATGGCACAGAACTAAAAATACAGCATGACTTAAGAGATTTCCAAAACTGATGTTTTATAAGCAACAACATTTGTCCTTATTTTAAAGTACAGTATTGAAGACTATTGGGTTAGTCTGTTTTAAGGCTGTTGATTGAATGGGTCACTAGGTCTGGGTTGTAATCGTTGTTGATAGCAAATTAGAGGCTTTAAATGAGTTAACAAGCAGCATTTTATTATACAAGTATAGTTGGCAAAATATATAAAAGTTGCCTTGGTGTAGTTTAGTTTTTGTTTATTTCTTCTTTATTAATCATATTTAAATCTACAGGGATTTAATGACAGGATAGTTGAGTCCTGTCTGTGGTCCATTCGAGAAAAAAAATATGTATATATTGTATGAAAAAGTTGGGATCAATTGTCTGAAGTTAGTGGATGCTGCCAGCAGCGCTGCTGCTGGGTGGGCGGGGTTACGTATGCAGATCAGACATTTGTGATTGGCTGACAGATCCCGGTCAGCCGTCTTGCGACATTTTTCCTCCCCAAATGAAAGCACCAGCTCCCAGCGCGAGAAATTTCCGAGTGAGCTCAGTAAAGCTGCTGTAGACTCCGAAAGAAGCCAAACTCGGGCGGAGTTTATTACTTTGGCTTTTGCGGCGGCGGATCATTCAGTTACATCGTTTGTGATCTGAAATCAACACAAGCTCTTGCTACTTTTTGGGGGTAATTTTTCAGTGACAAAGACATTTTAAGCCGAGAAACATGACTCAGTTCAACAAGGGACCAGCCTACGGATTATCTGCAGAAGTTAAAAGCAAGGTAGGCCTTTTTTCTTATTATTTAGTGAAAACACAAAGCTGTTAAGATGCGTATTTGTTGTAAAATCATAAAAATAACTGATGGATAAAATTACTGTTAATGTGCAGCAGCCATTCAGGTAAGTGTCCGACTTGTAGTGGGGTGTACTGACTGATAGATCTATCTAATAAAAACTGTCGAAGTTAAATAGCATCCCGTTTTGTTTCATTTTATCTGGTAACCTTAATAGAGTTTGATGTCTAAGTTGAGACCCTGAATCACTTTAAAGCTTTCTGTCCATAAAGCTGAGAAAGTTTTTACAGACTAGCGAGCTCTAAAAATTGCCCGTTACACTTTGCAGCGTTGAAGATTTACCGAAACATTCCGCTTATTATATAAACAACTTTCCAAAATTCTTTAAAAATATATCGGCACATTTCCAAGCGAGCGTTTTTTCCTTTAAATGTGCGCCACTTTTAGTGTGGATGAATGGAATAAGACGCAAAGCCAAGTTCATTTTATTCTATTGTCCACTTCTGTGGGCGGAGCCTAGCGCCTCTTCACTCTCAGCCGACATTAATTATAGCTGGACATGTTGGGACTCCAGCTCGCATTTACGTAACGTTATTCCATCTCTGTATCGGTTAGATCAAGTGGATGATAATTTGTCTAAACTGTTCTGAAACTAAACGATGCATTGTCTGCATGCGTTACACATTAACTATTGCCCTAAAAATAAAGTTTGCATTGGATGTTTATTATCACACCAAATAGGGTGGGAAAACATCCAAGTGTCCAAGGAAGCAGGATGTTAAACGAGACAGCGGAAATGCCTTAAACATTCTTTCGTGGATGACGTCACCGTTTACCGAAGGGCTCTGAAGGAACTGGGCTACATGGGTTATATTGTATAGAGGTCTTTTCTGGCATTATTTCACTAGCTTTGTAAGCCTTTCTTATTATTGTCTGGGTGGTTGTTATTCTGGTATCTTAATTAGTACTTTGAAGCACAGGTAATTGACACGTTTCTAAAACTCATACTTGTACAGACTAGGATTACCGCCCCATTTACCATCAACAACAACAGCAATAACAATAGCACTTTTTATTACACTTTGAAAGAAAATGTTTTTGAAAACACAATATGTTCCAGGATGTTTCTGTATTTGGTGTTTAAGCTGTAGCCCAATTTGCTTTCAGGCTTTGCATTTATGGCTTTCAGCTTAGTCATACTAAACAGTCTACTAAACAGTAATTTCATTTATATGAAATGACAAACATTTAAAACAGTTAGGTTAATCATTATGTATTCATTTACATAATATTTATATTACATTACATTACATTGCTTGTATAATACCTTCAAGCTGTAGGCTACATTTAAGTGATTGTATCATTGTAACTATTTTATAATAATGTTGTTATTAGCATTATTATTATTATTTTCACCATTTTGTAACGGTGATACATGCACATTGCCTATGTTACATAGTGTTTGATTTTATTGGGTGGTATCTTTTATATTTATGGACATGAGCCAGGTGGGTAACATGTTTTCAGTGGCCATAAGAAAAAGTCTGTCCTAGTAGAACTGAGATTTAGGCTGTTTGAGACTTGCTGGTCCTGTTTCTCTAGTTCACCATCTTGCTTTCTTGAAAACTGAACTAAAGCTCTTGTTTGGGTTTCAGGAAGTGGGTTGTTTATTTTCCAAATTCAGTTGTTTAAATCTGGTACATTTCTAACTGTTACTCAATAATTAATAACCCAAATTATTTCAGTTTTCAGGTTGAGTTAAGCCAGGTAAATGGAAATAGGATGTTTTCAGGATAATCATTACCCGTTCCAGGTTACACAATAACAAGCCTAAGTTGCACTTGTTTTCAGGCTTATGGACAATGCACTCTGGGCCCTACATCAGTTTGTGCCACCAACACATAGTAAATTTAAGCACAGGAGATAAATAATTTGCTTCTAGCTACTGGCTCTGTTAGTAAATGTTGTCAGTAGATTGCGGTAAAGAACAGTATATTGTCTGTGTCTGAAATATATCAGGGAAATACTTTTAATAAGTCCATCTAGTTCTGCAGTCCTCAAGGTTGTAATGTTGTATGTGATATGTAATATGTGTATGTGTGTGTGTGTGTGTGTATATGTGTGTATGTGTGTGTGTAGTGTATATATATATATATATATATATATATATATATATATATATAGATATATATATATATATATATATAATATATATATATATATATATATATATATATCGATATATATATATATATATATATATATATAAAATACAATATAAATGAGTATAGTCGTTTGACATTATAGTCTAAAGCATATATAAAGATGACGCCATCATGCCTTCAGTGTTTTTCATAACCTGCCAAAAATGTATTGTTCACTAAAAGGACATTAGATAAGGGTCAGTACCAAGTATAATGTTCCACTTCAATAATAGTATCATTCTGGGTACATGAAAGTGAAAGCTTAGTGGTTGACGTTAGACTGCTGAGCAGGAGGTTGTAAAGGCAGCCGCAACTGCAGGGCCCTCCAGAACAGCTTTTCACCATCAATTGCTCAGTTGTATAAAAAATGGATGACGTGTAGGTTGATTTGAATAAGCAAGTAGTCCAAACACAGTACATGTTAATTTCATACTCAAAATAAGTTGGGTGTTTGCATTCTTATATTTGCATCTGTTCATTTCATTACAGACAGATTCAGCTGTAACTTTTACTTGCAGTACTTTTCCAGTGGCATCGTTGGTTAAAAGGAAATGTGCTTTTTAGTAAAATCTGTCCTGGGAAACTAAAACTGTCTCACAGTAGTATCTTTATTTGGTCTGTTCCACCAGTTCACATTTAGATTCTTCCTTGTTTCTCGTAAGACTGTGGATCAGGGTTCACTGGAGAAACGCCAGGGGGAAAAACTCATCAGTGTGGAAGAAAACTTATTCTCATACTTCTGCTCATACTTCAGGCAGCTGAATAAGTTAAAGGAAAACTTGGGAGTAGTTTGATGTAACCAATTTCAGGTTAAGTACCTTTAGCATCTCTGGGGACAATTCTCCACGACGCTACATTCAGAGAGAAGTTTAACATAACCAATTACTGCTCGTGTGGATTGAGAGACTGTGCGGTCTGACGAAGTGCTGCATTCTCTTTACTGTGCTGACCAGCAAAAATTTTTCC
Organism: Bagarius yarrelli; assembly: GCA_005784505.1. NCBI lineage: Eukaryota > Metazoa > Chordata > Actinopteri > Siluriformes > Sisoridae > Bagarius > Bagarius yarrelli. The sequence goes on along the minus strand of VCAZ01000010.1, from coordinate 3,989,031 downwards.
TGGATTGGTTCAGGCTGTGTAAAAGGCTGCAGCTGTTAACCCTGTATTGCCATTTTGGGTAGGACAGGAAAGTCCATTTCCTGAGTCCATTGTTGTTCTTTTTTTGCCTTTCATAGCCTTTGCAATAAGTTTGAGAGGTTTAAGAGCCTTTTGGTTTTTATAAGGTATCATTTATCCCCTAATTTTCCTTCTAAACTATTTTGTATTCCCTAGATTTCCTGTTATAAAGATGTAATGAAGTGTTCATTAGAGAGCATTGGTTTAGCTTTTAAGAAATGCTTTTATCTTTAAAATTCCTGTAAAAAAAGATCGGATAGTCGTAGAAGCAGTACATTCCCTGACCTAATGTGGTCCCGGTGCCCAACTTATGTGGAAGTAGTAGTAAAACGCAAACACCCACCAGTCTTTACTTGTTGTTGAGACGGAGGTATCTTAAATCTAATTTACTTTCTAATTAACTGAATTAAATTAATTTATACCCAATTAATTGAAATCACGAGTGTTAATTTCATTTTTTGTCTGTTTAAAGAACATTTTTAGTCTGTTTAAAGAACATGTTTATGATTCTTTAAACAGACTTTTAAACTTTTTAATTTGGTCTGAAATTACACGAGAGAAGCCCTTCTGTCTGTTCTGCAGTGAGACAGAGTGAGTAACCGTGGGCTGTGTTGCATTCTTTTTGGTGGCTGACCCTCACATTCCAGCCGAGAGGCTTTTGAAAGGAGACAGAAGTTCACTGCACTCCAGCCAACACTGAACTTCACTCTGTCGAGGAGAGGAGGGAAATTAACAGTACAAAATCCTGAGTTTTTTTAAAGATAATTTTGACATTTACTCTCAAAACGTATGCTTTTGTGTCCTGGCTCAATGTCAGCCAAACATAGATGATAGTAACAAAAAGCTACACAGTTATGGTTAGAACCAGCAAGGAAAACAACACTGAAGGAAATGAAGGCCAGATTTTTCTCTCTTGGGTGTCTTTTTTCTCTCCTAGACTTGATTGTGTGCCAGTTGTAAACAACTCACTGCTAGGGCTTTTAACAGTTCCCAATTCATTACACACTTAATCTGTTTGAGCTTTTTAGCCTGATTAAATTGTGCAGATTACTAAACTTTGTGTATTCCTACAAGTATCTCGAGAAATTACACTCTAGAAATTTGTTTATCATGGTTTGCCTATAAATACTTTGCTCAGGGTGTAGCGTTGCATAAACATACAGATGTTTAAAAACACAACTGCTGTTGAATGTCTGATCTTTTTTAAAGCCCAACTGAAATATATTTTTATAGGTTTTGTGTCCGTGCTGATGTTAAATGGGGTTTAATGGTGTGTGAGTTTTAACTTTCCATCATAAGTTTGTGATGCAGTGTTTGCTCACAATTGACATTGTCACATATGGCCCTGAGCAAGTATGGAAAAAAGAACTGAAAGTATCCATTCTCTGATTAACTAATTACATGGTGTGATGGGTCTGTGATGAATCACATGACTGGATGCTTACACAGGACCAAAAACAAAGACTATACAAGTAATGCATAATACTTTCTCCAGAATTAAGATGTACCACAGAAATAGAAAATAACATTTATTGTCCTTTGTCTTTAAATGTTAATGTCTTAAAGGATGATTACTAAAGGCACCTGTGCCCAGAGTATGTACTACATCTGGTCAGTGGTTAGGATTTAACTGAATTGCGCACGTTCTATAAGTTAAAACAGAATACAGAACCGCTCATACTTTGTGTTGGAGTAGTAAACACTTGTTCTATCTAATATGCGTTTGCTTTTGCCAATATTTCACATTTAGATTGCACAGAAATATGACATGCAAAAAGAAGAAGAGCTCCGTTTCTGGATTGAAGAGGTGACTGGCATGCCCATCGGAGACAACTTTCAGAAGGGCCTGAAAGATGGTGTTATTTTATGCGAGTAAGTGCATAAACTGCACCGTGTATGCACTCTGTTATATTACTCTCTCAGGGAATTGGCACCTCTGGAACGCTATCATCGTTACTATAATTATTAATTATTTATTACAAATAAATCATCTAACTATGTCTCATTTTGCTAATAGTTCTTCTTTGTTTAGTTATAAAGGTAATAAATTGCTTTAATAAAACAATCATTGTCCCTGTGTCATTTTAGGTTAATAAACAAGCTACAGCCAGGATCCATAAAGAAAATCAACAACTCACAGTTAAACTGGCACAAGGTAGACTTTCTGCTGCTGTTGTTTTCTGCTTCTGGATGAAACCTTTTGTTGTGAAAGCTATTCATTCTAATTTCCTGCAAGGCAAATATATAATTAAAAACTGTATTACTCATAAACAAATCTAGTCTGCTTAGCCTCTGTGTGCTGAGGTAATTGTTGAAACCTAATAATTTTAACTGTTATTGTGTTCTAATGGAATTAGTGTAAGACATTACTGTTTGTTGCTGTGTTTCCTGTAGCTGGAGAACCTTGGGAATTTCATCAAAGCTATACTAAACTATGGCCTAAAGCCAAGTGACATCTTTGAAGCTAATGACCTTTTCGAAAATGGAAACATGACTCAAGTCCAGACTACGCTGCTCGCCCTTGCGAGCATGGTATGTTCTAATCCTTTGTCATGTTTTAGGAACACAGCAGGGCTTTTTTTAATGAATCAGTACGTGTTGTGTTCAATCTGTGCAACATGCATTTACCTGTGATTTAAACTAGTTGGTTTTTTGTGGGTTTTTTCTTTTCTTTTTAGGCAAAAACTAGAGGTCTCGATACAAAAGTTGACATTGGTGTAAAATATTCAGATAAGCAGCAAAGGCATTTTGATGATGATAAGATGAAGGCTGGCCAGTGTGTTATTGGTCTCCAGGTTAGCTATGCATCTTCTTCTGCTTTGACATCCGATTGATTGATCACAATTACAATATTTTGCCACATGTAATAGTAACTCACAGCTGATGATTGCAGATGGGGACAAACAAATGTGCGAGCCAGGCCGGCATGACTGCTTATGGCACGCGAAGACATCTTTATGATCCGAAGACCCAAACAGACAAACCTTATGACCAGACTACCATCAGTCTGCAGATGGGCACTAACAAAGGGGCTAGCCAGGTATACCTACTAAATAAGATGATTTATGGTTTGAAAGTGTGAAATAAATGAAAACTGTGGTTATTACACAATTACACAAACTTCCTTATTGGATGAGAGGGAGAATAGAAGGAAGGAAGGGTGGCTAGATGAAAAAATTAAAGGAGAATTTCAAGAGTTTACCAGTTGTGATATACTCAAACTATTACATTCAACAGACTAAAATGTTATAATTGTGTATTTTGTTGTATTTAGTATTTTGTGTACTATTTGTCTTATTCACCCATTTTCATTTATGTCATTTCATCCCTCAAGGCTGGCATGTCTGCCCCGGGCACCAGAAGAGACATTTTTGATCAGAAGGTTGCTGTGCAACCTCTGGACAACTCTACCATCTCCCTGCAGATGGGCACCAACAAGGTGGCTTCTCAGAAGGGCATGAGCGTGTACGGGCTGGGCAGGCAGGTCTACGACCCCAAATACTGTGCTCCGCCCACAGAGCCTATCATCCATACCAATGGCAGCCAAGGCACAGGCACAAACGGCTCGGAGATCAGTGACAGTGACTATCAGGCGGAATACCAAGAGGAGGAGTACCAGGGTAATTACCATGATGAATACAGTGGCCACTACAATGACCAGGGTATCGACTACTAGGGAGAAATGCATCATTACTCAATAACTCAAAAACAGTGTTAATGCAATATATTCTCGAAACAGGAAGCCTTTTATCTGTTTTTATCTAGTCTTGTGTTTTATATTAAAGGATGCGAGAAAAAAAGAGCGTTATTGCTCTCTGACCCTCTACCCCTACTGTAGATGAGCTGTTTTCAAGCTGACCATGTTTTACTGTGGTCATATTTAAATATAAACCGTAAGATATAACTATAACATTTTCAGAACATTTACTTTTGAATGGGATTTTTTGAAGAATGGATAACTGTGAAGAAAATATTCCACAATTTCACTATGCAGAATTTGGTCAGTGGACATCCACATTTTATTTCCTGTGGTTTTTGTTTTGTTTTTTCTTTATTAATTGACTTTTTTATGCATTACAGGTTACGTCGATTTGAATTAGCCTTTATGATTCAGCTAATCTATACTTTTTTGTAAAACGAACTGAGGATTATTTTAAAGATGTGTTAAATAACGGGCTAAAAATATATTAAAAGCCTTTAAATCATTCCATTTGTCTTTATACGTCACTGGAATTGTATTTTTTTCATACAGTATATATGAAATGTTAAGGCTTTAGTGCTTTTTAAACAGTTGCTTTTTTTCTAGACTGGATAACCAGTTTTTGGTTGTGTTTTTTTTTTTTTTTTTTTTTTTTTTAGTTTCCTGCTTTTATCAAATAGTTTTATTTGTGCCATAATCTTTCTGTTGTTTGTACACATTCCACTTCCACTGTATTTATTGTCATTTTCTCATTTAAACTGTTCCTTTGTCATGTGGTTCTTTTTATGAATAAATTGTATGTTATACATAAAAAACCTTTTAATGTCTCGATTCTTCGACAGAATTGTATCTTTTTATTTTTAATGCTTTCCTCATAGATCTTCCAGAAGTCGTTAGAAAGTGGTTTTATGAGCTAGTGGCCTAGGAATTCTGGAAAGAGTTATATAACATCTTTGAATGAAAAAGCAGGCTCCAAAGTAGAGCAACTCTGCATAAAAACCATGGAAGAGATAATTGCATGTTGTGCAGTTACATGTGCCACATGCGATACTGAAATATTGAAAAAGTTAACATATTGCATGTATCTATTCTGTGGTGGGAAAAAAAATCATTTTGGGTTGTGGCTCTTTACTATCATCCTTTAATCAAAAGTAATGTACTTAAACACACTCGAGTTGTTAAACAGCAACAGGGCAACTGGGTTCAGCCAATACTTACAGCTTGATCCGAGTTAGCTAACATGTTCCAAACTAGTGGTTTTGAATAGTGCAGTTTTGTGCAGTGTATCCTTACAAACGCTAAAGGAAATTGGTAAGTATACAAAAAGAACCCCATTGCTTATGTGTAACACAAAGTATTAAAATGCTCTAAGGCTTTTTTTAAAGGGCAATAAACTGCAAATAAACCTTTTTTAACTTCTGTCTCTATATGAAATTGTTTTATTCTTTTCACTTGCATGTAAGTGTCAAAACTTTTACACTTAAAAGATCCAGGTAGAATGCCATTGTAAGAGCTTCTAAATTAAAGCCAGCATCGGAATGACCGAAAACTAACCAAATGAGAATCTGACATTATAAAGAAGCCATGGCATTCCTCGGAATCCTGCTGACCTCTTCTTCCCCCTTCACTGCACTGCAAAGAAATAATCAGTGCTTTGTGCTAACTGTGGAATCCAGAACCAAAATGCAAGGAGCAATTATAGGGCAGGCCCCCCAAAAAAGCCTGTTACCACAGCAACCACCAGGACAGAAACCTAATCAGTCTTTAGTCCATAGCGCATGACCGAAAACGTTCAGTTCCAGGTTTTCTTTACTGCTTTAAGTGCGGTGAGCCAAAACCATGTTTAAACCTCAGCTATACTAAAGCCTGATGATTGATAGTATGTTTACCGAGTCACATTTCAAACCATTCTACAATAGTCGTACTTTGTCCTCACACTTCTGGATTTTTTTGTGCACTTACATTGCCATTTACACTGACATCCATTTTAAGAGGTTATAATAACAATACAGCAATTGAAGTCTAGCAAACAGATACTGTTTTAAAGCTACTTAGGAAAAAAGACAAACTATTCGCTATCCACATTTTACATTTCTCAAATCAATCACTGCTTTCTGAAACATGATAGAGGCCTTCAGCTGCCTAGCAGCATGTCCTGAATCCAAAGACAATAGTGAGTGGGAGGGAGCGGTGTCTGCAAAAACAGTTTCAGGACTACGGTCTGGACTTCATTAGATGAAGATTGCTTTTGCTCACTTTACCTTAAAATGAAACTCACTTCACCTCAACCCAGACTAAAGAGGGGATTTGGGAACTGAGAGAAGAACGAAGTAGAATAGTAGAACTGAAGATACGTTCAGCTTTAGCCAGACATGCACAGAGGGTGAAGGGGTGTGAAGAGGGGGGAGGGGAGTTTCCTGGAGTTGATGGGTTGCTGATCACAGATAGATTCAGCACCCTTTCTAACAAGTGCTGGGCCCGATCCAAAACCAGTCGAAATGCCTGGCGGGGCTGTCTGTGTGTATCTAAAATTACTGCTACTACAGATTCTGACACAAAACAGATCTGACCCTTAGCCTCCTTTTGGTTTGCTATTTTACAATCAGCAATAAAATTCCATTCATGCTGCCGTAATTAGAACCACTTTAATGTATTGTGTTTAAAAATTTTATAATTCTTAGCTTGTCACAGTACAGAACTTTATTCATAGATTAAGATTTCTTCAATCAATAATATTTTACTGTACTTGCAACTGATACATATTGTGTAAACTAATCAGTCAAGATGACTTGTTATAGCTCTAGCTGAAAAAAAAGCAGAACAACAAAATAAAAATAGTTTTGATGAGGTATAGTACGACTTTGTACTTAATTATATAAAGTTGTGTGCTAAATGGAAGTCATTTTTAAAAAATTTTTTGTCTATATAAGATTAAAAACAAAAAATAAATAAACAGTTTTACTTATAATACATTACTTGTTATAGGGAGTTAGGGACCATACTCTTTGGTTTTTTTTTTTTATTTCACTTTTCATCTTATCTTCTGAAAGAATGTCAATATTTCTGTAGCCTGCTGTTCATCAGTCCTCAGCTGAGAGCAGATGTGTGTGAACCGTGCCTCACCCACATAGAAAAAATTGGTAGTTTTTGACATGGCATTGCTACTGACCAGTTACCCAAGTTTTGGGTTCACATTATACTATACGACATGTTCTACATACATCAAAGCCATAAATAATTAACACAGATCTGCTAGAGACTATCCCAGCTGTCTCTAACAGGGGAAAAGGCAGGAGGGGGAAAGGTCGCCAGTCCATCACAGGGCCACACTCATGCCTATCGGCAATTTAGATTCACCAATCAACCTAACAAACATACATGCACAGTACCTGAAGTCAACCCACACGAGCACGGGAAGAACATGCAAACTTCACACAGAAAGACCCCTGTCTGGAAATCAAACCCAGGCCTTCTTGCTGTGAGGAAATTCAATCCAGCCTAAAAACTTAAATACATATATTACAGAAATAATAATCACCACACAGTACCGTAAAGATAGGCTTCTGTGTCCCCCTGTTCTCTTGTGAATTGTTGGTTTCTCTGCCGAAACTTTCATTTTTATGACAAGTTTATTCATAGTTAATCTGGTCTCATGGCAGAGACATGACAAGGAATGACAGTTTTGCGCACCATTCCAATAATTACTGACAGTTATCTGTGAATAATAAGCTGCAGGTATCTAAACTTTCAATTTGTAAATAGAGAGGGTAAGACTTTTTAATGGTTAAATTATGTTCTCGTTAAAGAGATTAATTTCTTAATTGAAAATTCATCGTATTCTGCTGATTCTGCTATTCAGTAGAAACGTATTAATGATTTATGAAGAATCAAACCCAGTACTCCCTGGGGCAGTCATTGAAAAATCTAAACTAGTGGTGTTACTGCCACATATTTGACCTGAATATTGTTTCTAGCACTCAGTTCCTGTAAATGATGTAAGCATAAGCCAATAAAATGTTGGGGAATTTTTTTAGAAGTGTGTGCACAGGAAAATTAAAGTTGCTGCCCAGAAGCACAGTTGTGTAAACCTGGGATACATTCAGTGATGCTTAAATAGCCAGCAATCTCTTGCAAAATTGTTGACACCAGTAAACAGATCCTTCACGTGCCTTCAAGCAGAAAATTGTCCTAAATACAATAGTTTTTTAACAGATAATGAACCAAATAAAAAGACTATTACAAAAGACAATTAGGTAACTATTTATACTCATTTATACAAAACAAGTATGTCTTGAGCCTCTTGGGTCTTGGACAGATGTGTACTAATTGTCATAGACTAAACAGTAGGAATGACATAATTCTAACCATGCTTGCATTTTATGAAGGGGCATTCCACTGACAGAGCAATTGTTACTCATTTACCAGACTTCTCTTTTCTAAAGTTGACTGCGTGCATCAGTTAAAACCAAGACACCTTACATTATTAAATCTTTGTATATTTGGTCATTCAACTTCTTTTCTTGTGTAGTTTTTTGAAAAGTTACCACACAATGCTGGAATTTAACAGTCATTAGATAATGAGATAAAGATAAATAACTTGATACTGAAATAAATAACTTTATCAGAGTCCTAGTATAAAACTATGGATGCATTTACATATGTGTATGTACACCGATTCTGCAGCAGGTTAAATCATCAAAAAAATTCATAGGATAAATAGTGATGAAATACAACTACAAATTAAGTTACAAAGGATTTACTGACATCTGTGTTTCCCGCAGTGTCTCTGTTTTCTGGAAAATGTCTGAAACAAATCAGATTTAACTGATTCAAGATTGGAAAAATAGTTTGGTTAAGGTGGAAAGATCATTATCATACTTACTTCTAACAGAGGGATGGGTTTGTATCTGTTGTGGAGTAAAAGGAAAAAATGGGATTCTGTATATTTGTATAGAATTATAATGTTATAAATAAGTCTGAAAGTAAACTTTGTTTACAAACTGTGAATATAACTCACATGTGATCTACAGAACAGAGTTGTAAATCTGGCACTCTTTATACTGACCTCCTGACAAACAGATACTGCAGTATTAACATTTAGAAAAATAATCAATCTGATTTACGTCACATGAGGAATTTAAATTATTAAATTAATGAAACACTATTGTGTTTAATAGTGTATTCAGATTTAGGGTTCATTTATAAGATTATCTAATGCAATAAAAAATTTTATCTCTTGGGCAGACAATTCTGTTTTTTTGCTGTTGTTTATAAATAGAAACAGTATGTGGCAAATTTTGTTCTCTAACTGCTGCTGCCAGCATTTCATGTTAGTGTACATAGACTGCCCTCTGGTGGACTAAACGCAACTGCAAAATAGATTGTAACCTGGCACTGAAGAGATCTAACATGGCCCCCAATAGAAAAGCAGTAAAAGATGGAGTATCAGTGCTGAGCTGCTTTATCTCAGATATATTTGACTAAAGTAGTGAAATAAATCTCTGCCAGGAGAATTTAATAACACCAATAATAAAACAGCTAAAAGACATCCATGTACAGAGAGAGGGTTAAAAATCTCTAAACCATCCCTGGCATAGATTGTAAAAAGTTTGTTTACTGATATCTTTCCCCAGTCCACTACTGCTTTACAATGCTTATTACATCCTATCCACTCTGGGGTAGAAAAGTGCATTAATTAAGACCCAGAGGCCAAGCATGCACTGGCATTCCCATAAACTAATGAGCTAAATCAAATGTATTAGACTAATAGACAGTGGACTATACAGTTACCAATTCCAATGCTTTAATGTAAAAGATAATTATAATTAATTATAAAAATCTGAAAGAAGTCAATTTCTTTCCAATCACATATTGAAGTCGCTTTGGATAAAACGAACACATGTAAATCAATAATCACATATGCAAAGTCCCCTTTCGATAATAGATCATAGTTTGAGCAGATAATTAATGTAAGCACACACCCCCACAGTATAATTGCGCTTTATGACTTTAAGAATGAGAGTGAAACCTGATGCTGACGGCAGACAGCGCTGTGCCCTATAGTAACCTCCTCCTCCTCCTCCTCCATCTCTGCGCATCAGACTTGCACCATCCTGATTTAGCATGTCTTGTTTCTGCTATGCTTTAACAACTTACTTTATTCAACAGCCCATAATGAGAACCGAGCACGGGTCAGTGGCAGTGCTCTGATGAAGACCCAGCTGTGTTGGGTGGTGTTGTGGAGGAGTGACAGTGTTGCTGAGTGAGCAGACGCGCCGGTAGATGACGGATTTTGTCAGTCTGTATGATGCGTTCGGCCGCTGAGCCCGAGTAGCTGGACAATTACTGCACTAACTCTATGAACCGGGTTAACATGGTTATTATCTGACACGAGGTAAGAGTGAGTCTTACATTAAACACATTTTGCTTTATAGTGTAGTGTCTTTAGGAGATGGGGATTCTTGCTTGTTGCAACGAATCCTGGCCCATGGCTACAAAACATGTAGTACAACAACGACCATGTTTTCCCTAATCGAGTGTTTGTGTCAACATACACTCCAGTATAAGCTATACTAAAGGACAAGTATGTCGCTGGGTTAGATATTAATCCATGTTAGCCTGGTGTTCTTATATGCTGTTTAGCATAGCAGCAGCTTTTAGCCGTTATTCCTGATTTGTTCATGTTTGTCCACATAAATACGTAACAGAGCACATGTTATCTATAGCGCTGCTTTAAGTAACTTACACACCGAACCGAAACAATGACTTGGGGTTTAGTAAAGCTTATTAAAAGTGCTTATTACTTGTCACAGGTTTGGGTTATGGGTTTAGTGAAACAGGAAATAGATAAATGTGTGTTATTGGGTAATGGCAGCGTTCACCAGCGACTATGGCTTTAGCTGTTGCGGAGTGTTTTTAAGATTTAGGGCTGAGCTAATTTCAGTTTCATAATTCTGGACTCTACTCATTTTGTTTTATTATCTCAAACACACATCTTTGCTCTGAAGCATTTTTCAGCCTGATCTATTGTCGGTTAGACTGTAAAACACAACCAGGTGTTGTTTTCTGGTAGCTGAATTATGGAATCATGCAGCTGACTCAAGACCTTGAGGAATCCATCTATGGCAGCAGTGATAGCTAAAGCAAACAGTCTGACTTTGCCTGTAGCCCTTATAAGGAAAAAGTGCCCCGGAATTTAATCTACATGCATGATTTAAAATGAACAACAAACAGCAATTTGCACAATCACTATCAACAATTTGCTCTGCAAAAAGTAGCTGTCGAACAGGCTTAGCTTTTTGTGCTTTACATAAGTTGCTTTGTGACCTATATACGAAACCGCTCCCTAACAGCTGCCACCTGGGACATTATATGAAAAAAAAGTTTAAAGAGTTACTAAACTATCTGTCAACCAACGGTGGACGCAATTTTATCAAGTAGGATGTGATTCTGGATTAAAATTTCCTTTGTTAATCCTGAATCAACAATTCAATCAACCAATCATAACCATCTGATGTCATCAGTGTGCGTCGATCAAACTTGCCTTTCAATCTTTCACTTTTTTGTTCACAAACAAACTGAAAAACTGAATAAATGCTAAAAAAAATATCTGATTGTCTGAGACTGAAAACTCTTACTGACAATGACGATTCCTGGAAAATTATATTAAAAACTATATTAAAAGAATTTATGATAGTCCAGGAACAACGTTAGTGAATTTAGACTGTATTGATTATAATGATCCAAAATAAACAGTAATAAATTTAGCCAGTGAATCATAAACAATCCTAAATGCACAACTCTACGTAAAATACTCTGAAACGGTGAACCTGTAGAATCACAAAAGAGCAAGATTCTATAAATGAACTTTTTTTAATGCATGCGCACCTTTAATACATTTTACTCGTAAATGTTGTTGCATGTGATGTATTACATAGGTCATTTAAGTATTCAATGTTTTTTGGTTCACAAGGAGGGAAAGATTGGAAAATGGATTGATGTGGGTTTGATTGACACTGATGATACTGATGACATCAGATGGTTATGATGGTTGTTGATTGTTAATTCAGGATCACCTCATACTTGGCAAAATAACGTCCACCATCAACCGATATAAACAAACATACTTATTTTCGTTAGTTAATAATTATCCTTACGAGTCTTATGAAAGAGATGCAAATACGAGTGACAAACATAAATATGAGAACAAACCAACAGAACATATTAATAAAAGCCTTATACTTTATTTGCAAATATAACTTTTATAGCTGTGGAGTATTTGGCCCAGGGAACTTTTGGTACTTGGAAACACAGAGAAGCTATTATGGGACATCATATGGTTAGGTTTCTGTGTAACCAAGCGCACGTAGGCGTACAGATAAGACTGTGTGTTTGATTATCTAAAGTAAAGGAGGAAACATGCAGAATGCCTGCTGTAATGTTCTGCTTGCACACGCTGCAGTGCTGGCACACGCTGCAGTGCTGGCACACGCTGCAGTGCTGGCACACGTTGCAGTGCTGGCACACGTTGTGTTTACCTGTCTGGTACAAGGAGAGAGATTTTTGCAACACCTCTGTAACTGTAGTTTATACACGTTTGTTATTTTCACTATGTTTTTCTTATCTGCACACACAGTTATAGCCGGTGTGCGTTTGAGACTTTTTATTAATTGAAAGTTGTCGTAATAAACAGATACATTTGGAAGACGAATGTTGAATAGAGAAGATGTGTTAAAAGCTCGATTGTGTATTAATCACAGTTTTTACTGCAATATTTTCTTTATTTTTGCTCTATCAATGAAACCAATTTTGTCAGAAATGCCACAGCTGGATAGGGTGTTGAGTTTTGAAAGGTTCATTCACAGACTGACTGACAGGCGATAGTAAATAAAGTAAAAGTTTCACTGTAAAAGAATATTGATGGATTAGAAAATTCATTCACACAGGCAAGCAGTAACACAAACAGTGGTAAAATATCAGCCCTTCCGGAACATCAGAATAAGTGCACTAAAACAACTTTTTTTTTTTTGTTGTTAAATGTTTACTACATTAGCTAAATCGTGAAATTGACCTGCTTAGTAATTCTAGCAGTAGATTGGCAATAAGATTTCTTTTCAGATTCACTATGCATACATTAGGCTGTACTCCAGCTGTACAGCGGGTCGGCTAACACGATCATGTAAGATTATTAAACAAAGCAACATGCAACTAAAGAAGATTTCAGACAGTATTTAATACAGACAGTGTAATGCTGGAAATGTTGTCAAGGTGTGATGATCTTCACATGGCTGTAAACTGTACAAAGTATACAAATATAGCAGCCTCTTTCTTGACAGCTTTGGGAACAGCAGCAATGAACCTGAAAGCTGTTGTGTCAGTGTGGCTATATGGACACAGGGAAACTTTTGGGTGTTTTTCAATGTGATTTTTTTTTTTTTTTTTTTTTAAACAATTCATGCAATGTGTTTCTATGGTAGTGTTGATGTTTTTGTGAATATAAATATATTTTTGAGCAGGCTGAAGCCCCTTTCAACTCTTGTGAGGTATCCATTAAGACTGCACGCTGTTGCACAAAGCTACTTTGCATCTTTTGTCATCTTGTGTAGTAAATTTAAAATGAAATTAAATTACAATATAAATAAGATTGTACAAAACTAAATAAGAATGTTATACAAGTCTTAGGCGTATGAAAAAAATTAAATTAGTCCTCATCAGATCCACATATTCTGCGTAATCCATTTTCTTTTATTTGCATTTCTTTTATTTGGTTTCACCAAATTACTTGTCTAAAGGGACTAGTCTAGTTCAGACGGTACCGTGTCAGTCAGTCATAGTAGGCAGTCATGTACTGTTTGTTTGGTAGCTTCAAGCTGAGTCACGCATTGGCAGTATCATCAGTTTTCCAATTGAACGTGTCTGAAAGAAACAGTTCTTGGATCAGTGCACTGTGATCTGGACATCGCTGCAACCGGCTCTTTAACTCGAAAACGAGAATAGCTCTAGTAGTGGGCTGTGAGTTTTTTAGTGTCTGGCAGGCTGCACACAGTCCATCAACTCCACTGCTCATCCTCATCATCGTTTCCCGTTCACAGCTTGTCAGTCAGTGTACTGTTGGAGTAACTGGATGACTCTGAAATTTTGGTTTATTGCAATATTTTTGGAGGGAGTGTCGGGCATGTTATTAAATGAAAAGTAAATAGCAAATAATTTGTGGTTGTTAGTAATTAGAGATTACTCAAGACTCAATCATTCTGATTTTGTGCACTGGTTCAACCAGTTGACTAAGCAGAACGATTTGTTTACAAACCGGACATCACCACACAGTAGACCTGCATGCTTTCTGCACTCTTGTCTTCATTCCATACATGTGGACATGCTCATTGTTTTTAATAAAAGTAAGAAATAGGTTATTGTTATAAAGGCAGATGCTAACATTTATTTATTTTTACTAAAGTGTCATTATTCAAGCTGTTTACAGTATATTTCAACACGCTTAACGTTAGCATAAATCTATTATGATCAAGCGTTAACTAAGGACGTAAAACCTAGAAGCCGCATTTTTTTTTTTTTTTTAGATATTCATTCCAAAATCTCTTATTGTAGGAAATCTATAGCCATGAACCATCTTTTAGTTTTCTAGACCGTATATCTTCTTAATTTCTTTTATTCTGTTTCTTGTCTTTTTTTAGGTTAGATATAAAAAAAGTGTACCAGAAGTATTTAGTGCACCACACATGCCTAGGAGCAGTTTACTGTGGCCAGGTCAACTGTAGGCATGCATTTGGGAGGTAGGGGAAAGTTGCACCTGGTTATCTGGAGGAATCCAGCATTGATATGAAATAAAGAGTTGCCTCAGAGCTATTTAAATTGGACAGATTAAATGACAGAAACAAATGCCCACAGGGGTTTATTAACACAACAAGCAGCACTCTCTGCTTCTCTCTGTGTCCTGTCTGTAGGTTGTAAATTCTTAGCATAGTTTTTCATACAGCTGCTTTCCCTACACCTCATGTGCATCTTTTGCCAAAACCAAAGTGTCAAATAAGGAGCGGTAGCACTTCATATCCTATCATTCACGGCTTTAATTATAATTAAACAGGCAGATAGAAATAACAGCAAATATACACTACTTTTAGCATACATTTTTGGTAGTGAGTTATTATTAATTTAATTTGGCTAGATATCAAGCGGGGTATTTTGATTAATACAGTTCTTGTGCGCTGTGGTCCCCAAAGTTTAAAGGTAAACTCTGAGGCAGGACCTGTTTGTGTCAGACAATTTCTTGGAGTTGAGCACATTTGTTGCTCCACCTGTGTCTCTCTGTTAGCCACAGAATTTGTTTAAACGTTGCCTACTTTATAGTATTTACCATCCCCCACCATCTTCAGTGTTACAGTGTTAAAAAAAGGGCCAGTCTGGCTTTATTTTTTAACAAACATATTACACCTGCTGCATCGTACAAATGATTCTTTAAAGTAAATCATGCACTGAATAAGTAATATTTGTATATAGTATCAAATTAAGACATATTTATTATTATTTTAATACTTAATTGGGTATAGCAGTGGGTTTAAAATTTGGAATCAACTAGTAGTTAGTGAAACTGGTTAGAGAATAGCAGGACTGCATTACTTTCTCTAATGAAAACAAAGGTTACAGACAGCTTTAAAAATGATCCTGGTCCACCTCCACCCCCATGCAGAACCTTTCAAGCTCTTTCATAATGTTTTGAATTTTGCATGTGGACTTACCCTTCAACCCAGACTGCAGGCTTTCAGTAAAGTTCAAATTTAGAGACTGAGATCATTGCATAACGTTGATCTCAGGGCTGTATAGGGTGACATGCTACAAAAAAAATGGGTCTGTGCGATAAAAATGTTTACTTATGTAGTACACATGCAGTACAGTTCTGCATTGTGTGATTAAAAAGCCATTTTGTCCTAAATTCTAAGTAATGCGCCTATAATTTATACCCAGCTGCTAGGTGACCAAAAAATGAAGCAGTATTTTCAATTCATCCATGATACCCCAAATGAGCTCACAAAGGGAAAAAACGACAGAAGCAACCGTAAATAATCCAGGGTTCATTCAGGTGCTGAAAATATTGAAAAAAAATGCTTCAATTTTAATATATTGTTTATGAGGTTTTTAAAAAATGCTTGGATTTTGGATAAAGTGCTTAAAACTGTGTGAAATTCTAATTAAATTCTCTCACAGGGTAGTTTTGTTTTTAAATAAAATAGTTTTGTTTTTGCACATAAAATGCAAATGTTTGCTACCCAGAATGTATTTATAAACAGTGGGCTAAACACAAAGCAAGCGTAGTGGAGTATTTATAAACAGTGGGCTAACAACAAAGACTTGGAGACAATTAGTAACCATCGGGCAAATAATAAATGTCCTGGCAGTTCAGCTTTTCTTATCTGTTCCAGACGCACCAGTTGCTGCAGCCATGTTGTTATAAAGGAACCGGAAAGACACCATCAGTGGAAACGCAGATTAGTCACATGGGTTTAATATTCGCTACGTCACAATATAATATATATATATATATTTTATATCCTCTTTATGTAGAATGCCAAGTCTACTTACAGGCAGGTGATAAATTTCAGAACTATTAAACACTATTTGACAGGTGGAACATACTTAAAGTAGCAGTGTTGCCATACTGTATCCTAGTATAGTAACTTTAAACAGTATCCTAGTCTTGGTCTAAAATAAATGTTTAGTATAGTAGAGTATAGTATAATATATAGATAGGCATAGGACCAGTAGGTCATTAATTTACAGCAAGGACTTTTTGTTAGCACAATTTATTTAAGATATAATTAAAATAAAAAAGAACATTGACCGTTTTTACGATTTTAAATCTAATATAAATAAAAGCTAACAAGAGTATGCAAAGTAAAGCCTTTATACTAGCAATACTGGGATTGGCATGCCGCCCTGTTAGTTATGGCCTGGTGCCAGCTCTGTACAGGACTATTGCACTTATTTTTGGTATAAAGTTGATGTTTAGTAGCCTCTAAGTTATAAAATAACAGTGTGTTGCATGAGCGTTTGCAGTCATCGGTATTTATCAGTATCCATCTGTATTTTTTTTTATTTCACAATCACTAGTTGCTACAGTGAACAGCAGCCCATAAGTCAGAACAGAAGACTGCAGTTGAGCTTGCTAAATCTTTTTGTTGTTTTATTTCTCTTGATTTTTGTAAGGATCACTACACTTTGCCTCAGGGTAAAGCAACTAAATAAACTTGATTCCCTCATTGAAAAGTAAAAACAGAGCATTCGAGTCCATATTGTGTTTGATTATCTTGTTTTGCCATGCTATTGGACCCCATGTTGCAGCTTTTCCAGGGTTCAAAATGTATCATATGACATGCTTGTCATTAATCTATGGCAGGCATTCGGATGGTGCTTTAAATAAAGAAAGGCACGATAGTTTCACCATGTGTTCCCAGCCTGTAGAACACTAAACTTCACTGATGTTCATTTGTTCAGAATGTAAATCTTCCTTTTTATAACAGCACAAAGGTTATACAGGCCAGAGGTTGTTTTTTTTTGTACACTTCTGCTTCAGGTATGTTCTACGAAGATTCATCATTTTAGAAAGAACTGAGCTGTAAGCTTATTGATTTTTTTTAAACAATGTCTCCATTTTACAGGTGGCCATGGATGCCTTCAGCCAGCTGATCTTGCTCATCGCCACAGTCAGCTTTTTCACTTTCCAGTGGCTCTTTCACAGCTTAAGTCCTTGGTTGTCATGCAGGATCAGTGCAGGCTTCCTGAAACTCAGCCACAAGCAGCAAGTTGAGTGGAACTCGAGGTAACCTACAAAACCACATGGCTTGCACAGGTGTAAACAGGAAAAGGCAGGGATAGTCATGCAATTTTTTTTTTTTTTTTTTTTTTTACAATTTTACAGTTTTTGAATGATGTGATTTTTATTCAGGCATGTTTGTGGGTGTGTTTTTGTTTGTATGCTGTACATTTCTTCTTTAGGACAGTATCTACATTCCATGCCATATTGGTTGGCCTTTTTTGTCTCTACATCTTATTTTTCGATGAAGCCACCAATCAGGACCCTGTGTGGTAAGATATCTGTCATACAGCATACACAGAATTTTGTGGCTATGCTACACTGTAGAAATGAACACAGCTGGAGCTGGCTGTTCGTCGTTTATCTCAATGGAGGGGGGCCAACAGAGACTTATTTACCCTGTCCTTGACCCTATAGGGGAGATCCAACACTGGTGAAGATAAACGTGGGAATAACAACAGGCTACCTCATATCTGGTGAGTTCAATCCTGTAGTCCCATTACATGCAGAGGGCTTTCTGGTATATTAGATGATGTTTAATGTCATGTAAAACTGCATCACATTGGTGTACCACATCACACAACACAGCATCATTTGTTGCCTTGATAAATAATAGTTTCTATTACAAGATATCGATCATCTGTGGAAATTAACATGCTTATGGGAAAATAATTTTTACAATTTGCGTGTGAAAACACAATGTTTTAAGAGTATTAGAAGCAGAGTATTTGTTTCTGCTATAGACTAAAGCTATTTTGGTCTTCTTTTGGTCAGTCAAAATTGAATGTTATTATAGATCAGAATTTTGGCTTTCATATGCTAATAATATTTAATATGCTTTAATCATTTGCACATCTTTGATCTGTAAAAAATGTAGAACATGGCATCTCTGGTAGAAGACCACCATTCTAAGTATTCGAACAAATAATATCCTGCAAGACACCTCTGTCAGTCACATTTTGATTTTGCAGTATTTCTGATTTGCTGAAAAATGCGTGGGCTCAAACTAAATGTAGCTTCAGTTGTATTTCAGTTTTCTGCAGGTCCGTGTTGACACAATCTCTTCTGAAGCTGTGTCTGTAGTTCTACACCAAGAAGTTGTTAAACGCAAACATTGTTTTTTTTCGTGTTTTTTTTCCCCCAGATCTGCTGCTCATATGTTACTATTGGAGGGCGATAGGGGACAAGTTTTTTGTAGTTCACCACCTGGCCGCGTTGTATGCTTACTACTTTGTACTGGTGAGTTCCTTATTGTCCAAGAGCAGAATGTGCAGGCAAGATAGGAAAGAGACGGCCAAAAGTGAACAGTTGTGATGTCTGAGGGGTGTGAAATGGCTGCTAAAACCTCGCTGTTCTCTACTAACACTTTCAGGCTTGATTAGATGTAGCGTCTAAAGCTATCCTTATCTACAGCATAATACTAACAGTAAGATAGAATAAGAGAATGCATTGTTTTCTTTATTTATTTGTTTGTTTTGAGCATGTGGCGGCTAAATGAAGTTTTCTTGTCAGTTCCTTAAGTTGTTATCAGGCAATAAAGTGCCTGGAGAATTTGGATTCAGAATAACTAGCTGTTTTGCTTTGTACATGCATCTTTTGGTTTTATGTACCTTCTCCAAACCATTATGTCAATGTTAAATTGACTAATGGTGATCTGCTTCTTTAAATGCTAGCCAGATTAGAAAAAGAAAAGCTATGCTATTTTACCCACAAGTTTATGTAGTAAGTTAAATAAGTGCTTGCTAATCACTAACAGGGTTATTACTTTTATAGTGATTCTTAATACACAGCTAGAAGATACAATATTCCTCCTCTTTACTGCCCTCTGATTTAGGTACAAAGCCAAAGTTTGTATTTACCTTTAATTTTGTTGGATCTAAACACAAGGGCAGATATCGCTGTTCACCTTTGGCTCGGTTAGTATGTAAACCTCTAGGTTGCCAGGTTCTGGAGTTGAGTATGGCTTTGTTAATGGTGATGATAATGGCGCTTTTTGCATGGAATGCAGAGTAAATGGTGAGATTTGCCTCACGTATCATTGCTCTTCCTCCACTATGCTTTTCTCTCGCATCGGCTGGGTGCCTGCAGTAACCAGCTCACAGCTTACACTGCGGCTGCTGCCTCTAGTGGAGGGTTTGCTTAATGCATGCGCAACCTCCATGCTTTTAAAAGAGAGTTTCTACTTTATTCCTTTTTATTCTGTATTTCTCTGGCCCTTTTTTGAGCTCTCTCTCAGCGGCCTAAAAGGTATAACATGTCAATCAGGGCTTATGATGGTACAGAACTGAGATCTGACAGGATCTTTTTCAAGCTATTCAGCAAAAGATCTATTTGTTCTTTCCTGTGCTTCTTTGGAGAGAATGGATCACTACTATCCAACATTGCAAACTCTACAGGCACAGCTTGTTTCATTTTTTGTGTTCGTCATTTTTTTGTGCGTTTTGCAACAGACTTCACTCCCAAGTGAAAACTATGTGACACTGGCCGAGAACTGAAAATAAACTTTTTACCACGTTGTCAGGCCACCTGACCCAAAGTAATCAGCAGTTACTGAATTCTGCTCTGACCCACACAAAACACAGTGACCTGCAAAATACATGTTTAATTCGTCTGCAGAAATATTAGAAAGAATGTTGTTGTAGGGCCATACTGTTACTGGACAATTTCATAACTGCTAAATTCAGTCGTGTAGGATTTACATAAATATGCATTTATGACTAGAAAAGTTTGTTGCTTGAAAAATCATTAGCGTTTTGTTGCTTTTTCCTGCGTAACCTGATAATTTGTTGGTTTTACAAAACATTACAAATTGTTTACTAGCTAGTTTGATTTATATGTAATCAGGCTATAAAAGGCTAATTTACAAAACAGTTTAGTTCCAACCTTTATTTCTGATCTCGAGTGCATGTTGGATAAGCTTTATTGTTGGCGCTGCAGCTTTTCTGTTGTTTTGGCTTTCAAACTGCAACATTTTTTTTTAAAGAAAGCAAATCTGTCCTGTCTGTCTCTGGATAATACAGTCCAGAACAAACTTAGTGCTTTCTTAAAAATGGGACCTGGTGTGGCTGGTAGGGCTAGACTCTTCCTGTCTTGTCTGCCGTTGTGCTGTTGTGTTACACTGCACAGCTATGAAGCCCAGTTACAGTATGGACTTACCAGTGCCATGGGGTACTAGCATGCACATGGCGGGTGTTTTTATATTTTCCTTTTTTTTATGCTCCTTGTCCACTGACGAGTAAGTATTCCTAAACACTGACATATATTTCAGCCCTGAAGGTAAGTGTGCTGTTTCTGATTGCTAGTGTTGCATAAGACATAAAGAATGAACCTGCATACATAAAGCTACGTTAAAGACCACCACTTTTGTTTATGCTAAATATCAGTTTCTGGTTAGTTTCTGTTTTCAGAAGTATTTAATAAATAGGCAAACACTAATAAAAGCCTTGTTCTCTTTTAGGTTGTGTTTTGATGTTTCTTATACAATCTAGACATCTCTGAAATTTGATTGTGTCTACTAGATGTGTAGAAATTGATTTTAGATGAAGAAAAAAGGAGCTCCATAAAGTTTGCATTAATATTTTGATAGGAACAAAAATAATAAACTGATTTTAAATAATAATGTATATATTTTTTAAAATGCTGTTTACTTGTAAGAGTAAGAGAAAAGTTCTCCAATGCGGCATAACACTATTTAAACAATGGTTCAATTCTAATTGACCTGGGATGCCATTATGACATTCCGAAGCAGTCTACTTATATAACTTCACTCAAATCATACAGCTGGATTTCTTTTCGTTGTGGTTACTAAACATTTCAGTGTGTACAGTACTAAGGGTCAGTGGGGCGGTTCATCCAAACAGGGTTACGCTGGATTGCGATATCCAGCCAATCTAGTTGTCTGTTTATTCTATTATTTTGTCTGTCATTGTCTGTTTTTTTTTCTTTAATGTGTTGTTCCAGGGTCAAGGAATGTTGCCTTATTTTGCTAACTTCCGCCTGCTTGCGGAATTTTCCACGCCGTGTGTGAACCAGCGGTAAGTGCTTTCTGTTCCTTTCCCTCTGTGACAGACATGCAACCTCCAACGCCATTGTGAATTGAAGCAGCTAAACATAAAGCCAACATGTTATTTATACAATTAATAAGAAGTTTTTGTCATGTGGGTGTGTTTCGCAGCTGGTTCTTTGAAGTATTAGGTTACCCTAAATCCTCCAGACTCAACATTGCCAACGGTGTGCTGATGGCCGCTGTGTTTTTCATGGTGCGCATTGCAGTCATGCCTGTTTACTACAGCCGTATGTACACTGTATACGGCACAGAGGCCTTCTATCGCGTGTCGTTCGGTGGCCGCAGTGCCTGGATATTTTCCAGCATTTGTTTGGACATTATGAACATCATGTGGATGCATAAGATCGCTTGCGGCTGCTATAAGGTTCTGCGCTCCAGCCTGCATGCGAAGTCGAAATCTCAAGAAAATGGAAAAACGAATTAAACATGGAAGAGCGTTCACTCACTGTATCTGGGAAATATGGAGAAGAGCCTGGCTGCATGCTGTTCTTTTGGAAGTGACAGATTGTAAGTCAGCCAGCAACAGCTACATGGTTCAACTGATGTAATTGCTTTCAGTGCTGGCCATATGGAGAAACCACCTTAAAGCAATACGATACAGTGACCATTTTTAGTGACGCTTGTGCCTCAAGCCAATCGCTGGTGTCGGATTAAGATGGCTTTTTCCCGCCTAAACTAAGGGTCAGCTCATAGAGCACTGGAATTTTCTTTTATGTTTGAGAGGTTTGATTTTTATTGCCTGAATGTGTGGCTTTTCATTGAGACACATATACGTGTAAAATGTGCCACATTATACTTATTTGTTTATTCATTCATCACTGCCATCTATAAACTAAAAAGGCCATGTTTACTCTGAGGTTACACTTTATACACTAACTGTGAGAAATCTCGCGCTCTCACGTTCTCACCTTCACCACATCGCACTAGGATTTACCCTCCATCACAAACCACATCCCAACATGATGACATCTTTACCCCGAGGATGCCGGAGAAGGATTTACTGTGAACAGGCACAGACTTTTTTATATTTGCGTAAAGATTTTATATGGATATTTTTGTGATAGAGAAGAGTAGTTCACTTGCCTGGTGTGATTTGACACACACACAGAAACAGACACAGCGTGTCTCCGCTTTTTGGATACTAAACACTCTTTTGGAAATGACATTATCACTTAGATTTGGTTTAAGATGAAAAACAACACAACTGGACAGTTTCTCACTCTGCGCCGCTGTTACTGCTTTAATTTTGAAAGGGAGATTCAAAAATGGTTTACACACACACACACACACACACACACACACACACACACACTTGAAATTCTCCACAGCAGGGTTTCGTCTACAGGGGATGCTGTAAGTGCATGCTGCAGTGTAGATCTCTGAATGTTTTTGCACTGTTGATGATAGGATTATTAATGGACATGTACAAGTATGCATAGTTTTTATGTACAGTAACAATAGAACATAGAGTGTAATATTTGGTAAAGGAAAGGATTTTTAACCGACATTATTTCCTGAATCATGCCTTATTTATTGAAACCAGAACTAAATCAGCATGTACATGTATATTTATTCTTTTTTTTTTTTAAATGAAACGGAATTGGGTATGGAAAAAAAGGTTTGTGATGTATCTTAATAGATATATGATATAACCACCTCAACGCGGACCTATTTTAAACCAGTTCAGTTATATGTAATTTTAGTGTAAAATATTCATTCATATACATTCTTAAATCTGTTGGGGAAAATCATCTACGGTAATAACGTTACTGGATTACACAAATTATTTTCTATTCTAAAATGGTAAAGTATTTATGTAGGTATGTGTGTAAGACGACATGAGACATAGAATGTCTCATTTCTTTGCTCTTTTACATGGACAAGGGTTTTATTTTTTATCAAATAAATGACTTAAACTCTTTGTTCTAGGTTATGATGAATCATAGACAGTGCAGAGTCTTTCTTTTCTGTACTTACAGGTTAAGGCCAGTTTTAATCTGTTGCATTCGCTTGCTTTAATTACCTGTTTTATAGCTGCTATTTTAATTTCCTTTTTATAATTTTTTTCCCCTAAATTATTTTCAGTACCGTCTGATGCCATCCTCTGTGTTTGTTTTGAATAGACTTTATTAGTCTTGGGTCTAATGTATAAAATGAAGGTTTGCTATTTTCTCTGATTTCTACTGTTTGATGTGGATTCAGGTACACCAGCATAAGATGTGTGTTAATGTGGTTTTGTCCATTACCCTGTTTCACATTGTTTTTTAAATCATTCTCTCTACTAAATTACATGTAATGTAGAATGTTTTAATACCAAATGAGAATTCATTCTATTAATGTCTTACAATACTGTAACGCATAAATGCACTCCTGTGCAGCTTCAGTGTGAGAACTAAACCTCACACTCAGTGATTGGCTCATGTCTTTTGCATTTTCTTATTTATTGCAGGGAATTTAATTATTATTATTAAGTAAGTCAGTGAATACATCAATTGGCTCTTTATTGTATTATTAGCAACTTGATTTAAAATCGTCACACACCTATTGTTCGTCCTCATTGCTGTTGTTTTTTTGCGTGACGGTACAGAGATCAAGCTTGCATGATGCTATATGAAGCCGGACAAAGTATGTTACCTTTCACTGATTGTTGAACTCTTTGTCATCTCTCTGTTCTATAGACTCGGTTTGCTGAATAAAGCAATATGTTCATTTAAATGTAGTGTAATCAGGCCTCTCATGATGATCAGTCACCACAACACCATCACTAATATTACTTTGTATTAAACACGTCAGTTCAATTAAAGCAATAATTGATGGAAAAATCTAAATTGTACAAAGGTTCTATTGATTGTCCTTACTATTGCAAACTCTATATATTTCTGTTAACATGTATGCAAGATTTATGGTAATATAACTCTAATAATATTTACTTTTCCAAGAAAGTAATTCCTTTAACTCGTGTTCTGTATAGTAACTTTTTTTACTTTAAAGAACTTTTGTTTATTCATTCGGATAAAAGCATCTGTTTAAATGTAAAATGCTTAAATAGAAATGAATGAGTAGTGTGTGCATGCGTGTGACGCCGCATGGCAGTCTGCTAAGCAATATTACATTAATTTCCTGTGTTACGGTGTTAGACATTAATTTAGATGTTGCATTGGATATTACGGATTTAACTGGTTGTGCAATACACTCATTATCTAACTAAAATGGATGTTTAAAACTGATGTGATACAGTTAAATGCACTTTTTGATAAACACAATTCTCTGCAAATGATAGAAAGGTAAGTTTTAATTAAAATACATTAAAATACAAAATAGGGAGGTGGTAGCGCAGTGGTTAAGATGTTGCACTGCTAATTGGAAGATAAGTTTTTTAATCCCTGCACCACCATTCTGCGACCACTGGCCCCGCTGAGCAAGGCCCTCAATCCCCAATTGCTAATTTTATAAAAGAGATAAATGTAAGTCGCTCTGTCAAATGCTGTAAATGTAACACACATACATTTTAGCATTCGAACAATATTTTAGCAGCAGCACTATTTCTGTAGGCCACTAGATGGTGCGATGGAGCTGTGTAACTTAAAGCATCTGTATTTGCTTCAAGATTTCTGTATTTACTTTCAGAATTACTTGAAATATACAATTTCGCGTTTCAGGTTTTGGGCTATGACTTCTTCCGGAGTCTAATGCTTACAGGGAATAACACTGATTAATACACTGTGTAAAAAAAGACAAGAACCATTAATAACTAAACGGTGTTCATGCCCTATACACTATAGCTAAAACACACAATGCCTTACTTACTTCTTTCTATTAATTTTTTTTTTATTATAAATCTTTTCTGAGCTTGTCTTACAATGTAAAATATTGTATATTTTTTCCTTTACATTTAGATGACATTGGTTTGCAGCTTCTTATAAACCAACCCATAAATTCTTTACGTAAACAAGGCAGAAAAATGATGCTGTTTATTACATTAATTAAAACAATATACAAACAAGCTGAAAACATACATATATACATTCGGCAAACACAATAGCTAAAGCTACCCTGTATTCTATTATATTCTAAAGAAAGGACAGTGAGACACAGTTCAGCCCGGTTCAAATCTATAGCAGAGTTCCTAGCAGGATAATCTCAAAGAATGTATGAAAAAAAGTGGGATGTTTTTATTTCTTAGGTAGTTTCATGAGGCTGGAACATTAAAAAGCAGAATTCTGAAAGCTATTTAAAAGAACCTGTTTGGGGAGTTATTTCCAGAACACACAATGCTACGTATAAACTACAGGGATCATTCTGTGCTTTCATGTGAGCTTAAACAGTGCAGAAAAGAAAAAAAGTACACAAGGATTTTTCACAGTCTGCCACCCATTTATAGAGAACGTACATATATTCTCTGCTTAGGTTCTTCTCCTGTTTAATCCTGCTTTATCCATCCTCAGTTTTTCCACTGTAACTGGTTCCAGACATTCAACATGCAGCGATAAGTCTTAAAAATACACTGGTTAGATTTCGGTGAGTGTAACCTGGAAGCACTCTGCCTGAGGCTCAATGCTTAATACAAACGCATCCTCGTTGGAGTAATGCTCGATGATGTTGTCATCCATGTTGACCAGAATCCTGAGAGTCACCCAAGAGAAGATAATAAAGTGTTAAAAATCATAAAACAAAACACCACAATATCAAACTTCACCATCTATAAAAGCAAAGTTGCCTTTTTATTAGTTACAAGGATCGAAGTACTAAAGGACTCCACAAGGTGCTGGATGTGTTGTACAGGAACATTAAAATAAAAAAAAATAAAAATTTTATCACAATAGTGTCATTTCTACATTAAGACTTTAACATGAGCCTTAAGACAGCCAAGTCTTTAATAAAACAAAAGATCAGTGCAGTTTTTCTCCAAAGGATTCGTTTATATTTTAAAAGGCTTTTTTAGTTAAATCTAAAAAAACTGGCAACTTATGTGATCTTAAAAATTGCTAAGCATATTAATAAGAGGATGTAGTGCGTCGGTGAATGGCAAACAGGATTTTCTTAAGCAGAAGATAAGGGTTCTTAGAATATTTGCATTTGATGTGACAGTCACACACTTGCTGTTTTGTGTTGGTTGCACTCCAGTCTTACTTTGACCGCACCCTTTCATTACTGTTACAGCCTGTCCCTCGCAATTAGTTTCACTGTATCTCATTGTGCTGTTAATCTACACTAGTTGTCCTCCAGTGCATCTAAATATATATATCATTTTTTTCACACGTTCAGATTTAGGAGATTTTCCCACCTTACAAACAGAAGTGCCTGTTTAACTGATGATTAATGATTATCAACATTTTAAATGATCACTACAAATTTCTTTTCACTTCAGCTTCTACTCACCCCTTCTTATTCTTCTTGTAGATTTTACTTATCTTCTCAACAGGAAGAGAATATTTGCCTGAAATCTAAAAAAGAAGCCTGTATTTCAGTCTGCTTCATATAAATAAGAATGTGCACATGCTTTAACACATGTAAAGTGTTTACTTACAGCCTCAATTAAACTCTTTACTGTTGGAGACTTGAGCATTAATGCATCAAAAACCTCGTCAGACTCCTTCCTCACATACAGTAGAACTGTTAGGAAAAAGTCATTCATTACAGGTTAGTATTTTGTTTTTTGTTTACTTACACACATTGGCACATTTTTTTAAAATCACGAATTTAATTAGAATATACAATAATTATCCACACACACACACAACCCTACCTCTATTTGGTGTATCAGTTTTGCTCTGTTTGGCAGGAGGAAAGCAGGAATCATCTTCGGAGTGTCTAAACACTCTCTTCATCATCACACTGTAATAACCGGAAAAATCACTCAGCTTAAAATCCTCTGCAGTAATTATTAATAAATGATCATTAACATTTTTTCTCGAATAGACATTTTGCTTTTAATAGATGCTTTTTAATGCCAGGTGAAGTCCAAGAAACAACCATGACACTGTGAAATGTATTATAATGTTTTAGCCATTACATGTCACGAAAAGCATTTTTCTTTTGTTTCGGTCAGACTTTAAAACAAAGGGTTGGAAACTGCAAAACATTAACACCTTTATACAAATACCAAACAGCACCACATACCAGTACATGCAGATACAAATATATTTAACTATTATTCAGTTACTCACTAATTGTTAATTATTAGTTAGTGCACTTACCTGTCCCCCTCAGTTTCTTCAGTACCATACCCAAACAACTGTAAACAGACACACAGGGAAACGTTACAGGGGGGAAAAGTAAAGCTAAAGCTGTTGATGGGAACAGAGTAGGTTTACTATTAAGCACAGGGATATTAAGGAGGGGGGGGTATTTTTATGGCTGTTCTGTATTATTTCTTCTGGATGATTTGCATTGGCCTGGTTTCACTCTAATGCACAAAGATATGCGGTAAAATGGATGAGTGATTCAGAGCTCTCTCACCTGCGCAGCTCTCTGCATGTTACTGAAATGAACATCAGGGATGAACAGCACTGGCTGAGAATCCAGGTCGGGGATGGATTTAAAGAGTGTGATATCTGACCTCTTCTGCAAAAATGCTCCAAGACTTCCTCTTTTACCTGCCAGATCTAAACAGCCATAAAAATAGTGAACACAAAAAAAAATGATGCCGTTTTTTTTTTCTTTAACTGTAGATAGTAATACCATAAAGATTTCAGTTCTTAATAGAAGTTAACACAAAATGTTCATTAGAAACATGCTCTTCTATTCTGCCTAGTAACAGTCATCATTTTAGTGTGTCTCCCATAGGCAACATCAAACAAACACAACTGAAATAGTATTAAAAAAATGGCATTATCTTCTCTAATACCAGCAGTTTATGTTATACTAATTTCATTCACATGAAAAAAAAAACATTGTGACACACTATAATGCACTGCAAAAAATCTGACAATGTAAAAAGCAGTCTATTAATTATTTCTTATTTACATGCTGAAGCTCCCAAACTGTGCATACCCATAAAATGACCAGTGAAGCAGCTGAACATCTGAAATACATTTTTGGTTTATGGTTATGTGATTACATCACATATGGTTATGTGATTTACACCGTTTAAGTTTTAAAATGTTTTTAGTAGCTTTTAAACAAAATGTTTCCTGCTTTACTTTAATCTACAGTCTCAAAGGTAGAGGCTTCAAAAATTAAACATTTTATATATATACACTGTATATTAAACATATATGAACCTAAGGGCCACACCTTAACCAATCACCTAAATTGCCTTCATATATCGAGTCATTAAATATTGCACCGCTTATCTTTTTTTCTCAAACCTTCCCCCTTCAGCCTTCTTATCCATTCGGCTACCTTTTCCCCCTGTTCTCCTCCTTCCAGGTTGCATTGGGGGGTCTCAATCGTCTGGCCTATTTGACAACGAGTCTCTTCGGGTCATCCCTCCAGACACCGGATCATCCTGATCATGATCATCATCATCCTAACACCCCCCCCCCCCCCCCCCCCCCCCCCCCCCCCAACATCTTACTACCCATTCCTAACATTTTGCACAGTAGACTACTCTCCAACCTCGGTGGTCGTGGGGTCCTTGCATGTAAATTGCATATAATTTTTAAAAAATTTCTTTTTACCCAACATTTCAAAATTGTCTGAAAAATCAATTGAATCGACTCTTGAAGGCAATACGATGACAATTATACCTGTAGTACATCACTCTAGTCTACCAGTAATCTACTGTATTTCCAATTATTTACATCTGCTTTAATTACCATTGTGAACTTGCCCACCAGCTACATGACCCTTTGTCTTTTTCCTCATTTGTTTTCTTTCCTCATCACGAATCTTCCTTTCAGCTCCCTGTGGAGATACAGAATAAGCAAAAATAAATAAATCACAGATGTAGGTAAAAATAAGCATCATTTTTAATGCAGTTGTTTTAGTAACTAGTTGGACACTTGAATAGAACATTATGTTGGTTAAAACATTTTCCCACCACAGATTAAATATTATGTGTAAATGCAATGTAACATCATCTGAACTTTCGCTAACCTTGTCGCAGAAGACCTTGATTTGGCAGTAAGCTCTGTGAATCGGTTTGTTGCTTCTGTTGTTATAGCTGTATGTATCAATCTGAATCATGAGTGGGAGTCCTTTTACTCCCTTCTGAGAGGAGAAATCAGTGCTTAAACAGTTCACGGTGATAAATACCTACAGAAAAGATGAAAAGGTCGAGAACATTTTTGCAAAAAATTTGATTAGCAGAATCTGGTGAACAATGCACATCATGAGAAATAAAGGATGCCCTTGAAAGAAAATCTCTGAAGTGTACAATAGAAAATAAAGATGAAGATGAAGAAGAAGCTTTCATTATTGCAATTCAACCATAGACAGCAGACGCAGTACGCAATAGAATAAATGAATCGTTTCTTCAGGACCATAGTGCTACATAAAACTACACAAAACCACAAAGAGCTACATTAAGGACTAGAGAATAAATTGTCTGGGCAACATAAAGTGTGCAACCTGTTGCAATAAACAATACAATCAACACTCCAGACACTGCAACACACTCTCCACAGATACATAAACCAGTGCTGAGCAGAGTCTGAGCTATCGATGTTGTAAAATAGAAAACATTATAAAGTGTTGAAAACAGTAACAGCAGCAAGACTTTTGTTGTGCAAAACAGCATTAAAATGTCTAATGTAAAAAACCCGATGGCTTGAGGGAAGAATATGAATGTTCAGTATTCCACATTTGTTGTATCAGTTGTTATATTGTTATTATAAGGCTTTTCAATTTGTTATTCAAAGGTTATCAAATAGATTCGAAAGAAATTAGTAAATATAACTTATGTATGACTGATTTACTGCACGGCTGTAACTCTACTAAACTAGCATTACTTTTTTTATTGCTGTGATTTTATTGTTAGTTCATAGAAGTTTTCCAATTAGCTCTAGGCAATATTATTAATTGATAATTATTAATTCTTCTATTTCAAACAATTTTGTTCACATGATTTAATTAAAAATAAGCACCAGATCACGTTATGGCTGAAGGTCAGCTAAACCCAAAACTAAAGATATCATAAAAATATACACTAAGCATTAAATTGAACAAAGAGCCACAATGTAAACACACTGAAAAAGAGCTAATTCAGTGCCAACATCTGTTTCAACATCAGCTTTACCTTAAAAATGTATTAAAATAAAATGGTAATCAAAATAACTCATACTGTAGGACAGTTACAACTGCTATAGCAACAATGTTTTTTAAATAAACTGAAATAAGTTTGCATGATATGCTCCAGTACAGAAAGTCCATGTGCCAATATTTCAAGATACACTGGAAAAACAACTTTTGGAAGATGAAATGTGGGAAATGTTTTTGCCTGGAGTTAAAATACTTTCCCACTGATGGACTAGTTTGC
Source organism: Bagarius yarrelli (assembly GCA_005784505.1). Classification (NCBI taxonomy): domain Eukaryota; kingdom Metazoa; phylum Chordata; class Actinopteri; order Siluriformes; family Sisoridae; genus Bagarius; species Bagarius yarrelli. The sequence goes on along the minus strand of VCAZ01000010.1, from coordinate 3,957,965 downwards.
CTTCATGTCTGTACCTGTAACTTTTGTTTAATAAGAAGTGCAATATTGTGAGAACCTCTCCTTTTCTCATGGTCATGTGACCACTCTCAACAGACAGCGGTTAATAAACCAAACTAGAAACATGCTCTCATCACCAAGTAACTAAGTTAGTTTACTGCAGCGGACAAAGCCTGGAAAAGCCTGATCGTTTGACAGATTAATAAGCCTGCAATTAAAAAGGACATAACACATACATCATATACTACAGGTGTTGTTATTAGAATTCTCAGACTCTATCGTTCATAATATTTTAATAAATCGTGCAAAATATAAAGAGCTTTTAATAAATGTTGCCCACCTTTGCCTCCTCATTAATGTCCCAGGTAAAAGAAACAGCATTGTAGGCAATTTCCTCCAGGTTCCCAATAGTGTTGAAGCTCTCTTTGTAGTCAGCTTTATAAAGAGAAGTAGATAATAAAAAAAAAGGGAAAATACACAATAAAAATAAATAAAAGTTTTTTTCACTTAACTCTATATCAGTATAGCTATATTATAAGTTTTTAATCCAAACTGAATCATAAGGAAGCGTCAATTATATTGAGCAGACCTTACCCCCTCTGTTATGAGTCGGTGTGTATTTTTGTGTATTTCTTTTAATACTTTTTCTTTTTAACTTATCTATTAAAATTCTGGGCTTAAGCCTTGGGCAATATGGATTCATTCTGGGACACTGTTGTTGAAAAGATGAATTGCGGCATATCTGGTTCTAGGCTTCCAAATTATGACTTTGTTCACATGCTGTTCATTAGACTACCAAGTGGTGTTAAACCCTCAACACACATGTGTCTGGTCTGACTATGTATGTATTGTCTACTTATCTTCTTTTGGTGAGTAAAGGTAATGGATTACATCGCCCTAAGTCTTTTACTTATGTTGCGTTTACCAGGATACAATATGGAGGAAATGCAGGTGACTAGTGAATGAGGGGGTTAGTGCAAGAGCACACACACACACACACACACACATACAAAAGAATGTTGATTGAGGTAAAGTTCCCAAGAATTAAGACAAAAGGGCACACAAATTCATACCAATGTCCAGGACTCTCTGTTTAGCAGTGTGCTGTCGAGTGTGCCAGTAGTTCCAGTGCTTTAACTGCTCATCGCGACATTTGTCCTCTCCAAACACCACCATCACCACACTCTAACACACACAGACAACGAAGGCTGAATAAAGCACAGATAACTCCAACAGAACATTCATGTGGAACACAGTCTGGATGATTAGCACTCACCCGCACTTTGCTGATAGGATGGCGCAAGCCTTTGTTAATGCCTGCCTCGCACAGCGTGATGCCATAGAACTGGCCTCTGTTCAGGTAGATCATTGGAGCCTCGCCAGGCTTTTGGCGAACTGAACGGCTGGCTTCAATAGTGTACTGCAGCGTGTTCCTACAACATCGAACATAGAAAAGTGCTACTAGTCATTCCTTCTGACTAAAAAGATATCAATCTCAATTTCTTTTTTCCATGACTCAATAAGCATTAAAGAATGAAACTTACACTGCAGGCTGCTCATAGAGAGAGGCTTGGGCCCCTAGAGTGGTGGGAACTCTGAATTTCTGTTAAATAACAAAATGTCATTTTTTAGCACACTAAAAACAAAAAAGTGTAACCTTTTACAACCATTGACTCAGTTTGTTACAGTTCCCTTTGACATAGTCTTTAAATTGCTCCTAACAAGAATACCTTGTAGTCTCCATCAAAAACCCTTTATTTACTGTAGGTTAAGGTGTCCAAAAACACATCTCTTACCACATTATCTGCATTGTAAGAGTCTTCAAAGGTGCTGTCAGGCATGCTTCTCTGCTCTTCCTTTCCATAACTGCTGTGTGCCTCCTGTGTTGACTGCTGGTAGGGCACATGATGGTAAGGCTGCCTCTCTTGCTGCTGGTGCGAATACACCTCTGACTTTATGGTGGCAACTACTCCCCCCTCTGCTGGTAATGCGTTATACGAGTCTCGCTTCACCTCGGAGCTACGAGAGTCTGTGTTGACTGAGAGATTGACTGGAGGAGATCTAGTGTCCTGATCACGTTCATTCATGGCGTCCACACTGCCATGGCATATTCTATTAAAATATAGATCAATAAATATTGAAATTTTACCGTATATCCTCATTGAGATGTAGTCCATAAAAGATCAAACAATGATAATGACTGTGTCTAATAAATCCTGTCATTATCACATTTCATACAAGTGTGTCAGTGGAGTGCAGGCAATGCACAGCAAACCTTTTCTCTTCCTCTGGAAATTTAGCTACGGACAGAAGCCTTTTCTCTTTTGGAACCTGAGAGGCAGAGAAGAGTATAGTTACAGGATACCACTTTAAATAAATAGCTCAAAACTTTTATCGAACAAATATTGACTCATTAAACTTATTAATATTAATTTTATTAAACAGACGACTTGTAATGCCTCATCTTTCTTTTGGAAAAAAATGTAAGCACAGAAAGAGAAGGGCCTACTCACCTTGTAGTATTCGTACAGTAGCCCAAGAGCTGCCACACTGTCCTCGTCTCCATTGATGCTCATCATGGCTTTGGTGGCTGCAGTGAGAGGGTTCTCCAGGTAAGCTCTCCAAGCTTCATCCTCACTTGTAAACACACGGCGGGACAGGAACGACGTCTCATTGGGAACCACTACTACCAGCCGCTTACTGTGCCACACAGCAACATATATTTTGAGAGGAAGCAGGTTGTTCTGAATTCATACATTTAAAACATGATGTTCCTCAGTGGCAGGTGTATGATTTATCCAGTGGCACAAGAGAACTTTAACATTTTAATCGATTTATTTGAATAGATTTCCAATTTAGCCAGCACTTGGCTGAATAAAACATTACAAGCAAATTATTCAGGTGTAGGGATGTGTCAAAAGTGTAATGGTGGAGCTATAAGGCATGTCAGCATGAACGATACAGCTTTAAGGGTTGATCAAGTTAGAAAAAGAGACCTTATGTTTCGAAAGGAGTTGATCTTTTCTCTCCGAAGCAGACTCTTATTATGAATAAAAAAACCAACACCTCTTCTGGCCTGAGGCATTTCTGGAGTTAACAATAAGCTTCACCAAAATCCTGCTATTCCCAGAGCTCTCCCTTTACATTCCCACACACAATACCCCATCCCAGTGGATATGGATACTGCCCAGTGGAAGTGCACAAAAGCATAGCAGGAAATCTGGGTTAAACATTTGCAGGAGCCATTAAAACTATATTAGGCTTTAAAAAGAAATAAATAAATAAAAAAAAAGCCCAGACTATAATATAATAGTAAACACAACACAAACACGTTCAATTAAAACTCACACCATGAACCAGTGTGGAGTCTGAGGTTTTACACTGCAGTTTGCTATAGAAAAATACATTCTAGTCTGCACAGGTGAACTTACCTTTCTTCCTGTGTCATGCTTATAACGGCTTAATCCTCCCTCTGCCGTCCAGTCAATTTCAGTCAGTTAGAAAAGCCTTTACGAGAGACACTGAACAGAAACGTTAACGCTATCTGACACCTAACATCCGTATGACATCAACATTTTCCCCGTTCCACCTATATAAACAAAGCTTAATGACAGTATGTGGGCGGGAAAAAAGTGCTTTCCAAAAATGTAGCGTTCTTCAGGACGCCAGCAGGTGATTTTAGTGCAGGTGAGTCTGAACTAGGCAATTAGAGGGCGGGGGGGAAAAGGTTCACCTCTATATGATTCACTACTCAGTCCGGTTGAATCCGAGTCGATTCTAGCACTGGATCAATCCCTAACTCCCCTTAGCGTCCTAATATCTCCCCCAGAGAGACTGTGTGGGGGCAACTTACTCTATACACACTTAGTAGTGTAAAATGGGTGAAATATATCGCCGTTTGGAACGCAGCTCAAATAAACGGCTCAAAACGACACTATAAGCGGCCAGGTTTATTCCTGCAGTTAAAAAAAATAAAGAAATAGTTCAATGGAAAGAAGTCTAACTTAAAAAAATATCTTAATAAAATTATGATATTGTTTAAAGTCACATATTTCGCTTTAATCTTTTTTTTTAATTTATGAAAATAACCAACGAAATGGGGCAGCACGGTGGCTTAGTGGTTAACACTGTTGCCCCACAGCAAGAAGGACCCGGCATAGATCTTTCCGTGTGGAGTTTGCGTGTTCTCCTCGTGCTTGTGTGGGTTTACTCCGGGTACTCCAGTTTCCACCCACAGTCCAAAAACATGTACGATAGGTTGATTGGTGATTCTAAATTGCCCATAGGAGTGTGTGTGTGTGTGTGTGTGGCCCTGTGATAGACTGGTGACCTGTCCAGGGTGTACCCCTCCTGTCCCTCACTCTTTTAGGGACAGCTGGGATAGACTCCAGCAGAACCCTGTGACCCCGAATTAGGGAATAAGCGGGTATAGAAGATGAATGAACCATCGAAATTAATTCTTCTGACTTTTCCCCCAGTGTAATAACCCATCACGTAAAAAAAATACCACTTGATAGTTATTTTTAAGTTATGGTTTTATTTCTGTTAGGGGTAAATATTAGGGGTTTTTGTCAGATGACATTTGCTGATTATAAATTTTGTGTGTGTGTAAGCAGATTTATTGTTGACTAGTATTTCTCTAACACGAGACCTGATGTTACAAAAGGTAAGATTGGGTGTGTGTGATCCACAGGTACATATAATTGCATATTAACTGAGCTATTATTTGCCTTTAGTGCATTCAGATTTTTTTAACACTTTACTGTAAGTGCTAAGTGTCTAGAACACTGCAGGGATCCACAGGATCTATTCAGAAAACTGAGAGGACATAAGGTGATAGATCTAGAATATTTATGTTTTAGTAAATTTGATGAATATGCATATGCACGTTATGCTTTAGCGAGTATGAATAAATAAACAATAACATGACCCGACCAAATGGATTGTTCTTTTAGTTTGACACAGTGATGATGACATGCAACGGGGCAGCTGAAGTTTATCTTTATGGTGCTTTATTTGACCAATTTTTTAGACGTCTTTGTTACAAACTGAATTAAGAGAATAAAAGAACTTGAACTTTTTCAGGGTATGAAATTAGTATTCACATAAAATTCCATTTGCACAATATCCAGGATATTTAAATGTCAAGTATATTAAAACAGCCAGAAATAAAAGTAGGCCTACTTGTTTGGTAATTTAAGGTAGTCACCAGCCAAGTGCAATGCCAGATCTTTCCTTAATCTTTATTATTCTTCACAGGACAGTTAAAAAGAGGTGTGGCACTTTAGAGTCAGCAAAGAAAAACTTGCTTCTGCTTCTACCCGTCTGACAGGTAACGGCTGCAGTGCAGGGCGGGCATGTAAGAGGTATGCGAGTGTGTTTTTGTGTGTGCATGCATGTTCACACACAGGTTACACAGGCAGTTCTTCTTATCATACATGCTGCATCAGCTAAAAGCCTAAACTAGCAGTAAGTGATTAAAGTAGTGTTGTAATGGTGCATGATTGTGTGATCTATAGCAACTCAGAGAAAATACATAAATAAATATTTAAAGGAATTATTTGTTTAATCAGGAAACAAAACACAATAATTATAGACTAATTCCACAGAGCTGTAATACATCATGTTAGACCAGTTTGTTTTCTATCTTTGAATCTTAACAGGTTTTACAATTTTAGTTAAAATTAAGTCACACTTTGGTCTTCAGGGTGATTATTATGAACTGGCAAATTCAGAAGTAAACAAACTGGTGTTGAAACAAAGTTGGCATAATATATTTAAATGCAAATAATATCACAAATGTTTGCAATTCCTAATTTTTTTTTTCTCGTGAAATAAGTGTTAACCAGTAAGTGTATGTGTTTAAGGAAATTACATAGCACACGATGTTACACAGTCAAATTCTACTAGAGGATATCAGTGAATATGACCCACAGTCCCAAATTAAGTTTAAAATAAAAAAGGTAAATCTTTATCCATCACTTCTGCCTTTCATATTCAACATCCGTAAGATAAAACCTGTTTTATGTTCAGGCATGTTTTTCCCTGAAATAGTATGAGACATTTATGCTATAAGATCACAAGATTTCCTCTGAAAACAAACAGATTGGCACATAAAGCACACTTGCTTCGCTGTCACAGTTATATTAAAGGTTAACGAAGAAAGAATGAAAGATAATAGTTATTTTTCTGTGTAATATGAGTACGGCCCCATATTGGACTTTTTTTATTAGGTGGTTAATATGCCACCCAATATTTGGACAAATGAATATAATTAATTTTAATTGAAAATAAGTGTGATCTTTTGTTAGTCACAATTAATATTACAGATTCTCAATAAAACTAAAAACAAAAGACAATCACTAAATTTTAGCCCTGCTGTATTTGTCCTAAAACAAATAAAGAATACAAATTTGTGTCATTGACTTGGCAGAGCACAATTGTAAAAAATGATTGATTTTATATTACAGAAAAAATTCAAAGAAAACAAATCCCATAAAGCACAGAGTGTGATGTGAAACAACCTGCACCAGGAGCAAACTTTCACACAGTCTAGTGTTAAATTATCAAAGTTCCAAATCAGTGATTTATCTGCCTAATCTGATTATTAGCATGTTATAGAAAGCCTTAAAAGCAGAGAACATTCTGTGCATGTGTATGATACACATGTATACGTCCACCGTTATTATTTGAACTTCTGACCCGTAATAGCAATTAGTAGCAAGTTTTATCTTTTTCCAACAAAGACAGTATTGTTTTTAACAAACAGCTAAAATTCTTTGAGTTTTAATGAGAAATGAACCACAGAAACATACGAAACAAAAGAAAAAAACCCAATAATTCATCAGGAATTGTGCAATGGATTCTTATCTATCTGTTTGTACCTGTAGGCTTTAAACAGCTTAGCTCAGGAGTGGTTCTGCATGTCTAGCGTCTTTCTGGGTGACTGCAAATTAATAAAAGTGCTAAAGAAAATAAAGACCTGTCACTTTAACCAGCTTTGATCAACAAACATTATTGTAATATTCAAATTAACCAAGAGCAGTTTTAATTATTTGCATATGACAAAACTGCAATGGTCTATTTATTCCCTTATTCCCTTATTTGGGGTCATGGGGTTCTGCTGTCTCTGAAAGGGTGAAAGGCAGGAGGGGTACACCCGGGACAGGTCACCAGTCCACCACAGGGCCACACACACACACACACACGTGCCTATGGGCAATTTAGAATCACCAAATCAAACTAACGTACATGTTTTTAGACAGTCAGAGGAAACTGGAGTACCCGGACTAAACCCACACAAGCACAAGGAGAACATTAAAACTACACACAGAAAGAACCCGGGCCTTCTTGCTGTGAGGCAACAGTGCTTACCACTTACCCACAGTGATGCCCTATGGCCTATTTATTTTCAGGTAAAGTTGCATGGATTACCATGCAATAAATTACTATCACTGTATTTATGTTTAAATAAAGACCACCCCTCTATCTAAAATGTTGATTCCTTTACTTGTAGATTAACACATGAGCCACTAATTCGTACATTACTCAAATAACCAATAATATTAGCCAATTTTAAATTGATTGCCATTGTGTGGTAACGTACCAGACAGAAAACAAGTATTCATTTAACTAAATTTAATTTTTTCTTTATAGTATAACTAAACAGATATTAATCTCAAATTGACACTGCCACAAAATACAGCTTACCATACAAAATCTACCAAAAAACATCAAAACAAAACATAGTATAAGAAATACAAATGTTTTGTGCGACAAATAATTGTACAGTATAAATGTATACAATACTGGTTCTGTATATTTGGCACCTAACCACATGATATAAATTTTCCTATAGAAATGTGTTTCTTAAAAAAAACAAAAAAACCCAAAAAACTAAACAGATACAAAATTAACCATATGCATACACTATGGAGTGAATGTATGCAGTATTGTGATGACACTTCCAACTTTACAAAACAAAACAACAGTTTTAAAAAGAAAAAAAAAAAGCAAATGTATTAAATGAAATATATGGCAGCACTGAAGTCAAAGCAGTGGGCCTCCGCTGCAGTTCTGGGAAACCACATGTTCTCTGTGTACTTGTAAAGCACCAGCTTTAAGACACTTGACGTGATGGGGCAGAAAAACACTCCAATGTAAAGTGTGCGGAGTTCCCGAGACTAATAGAGAATTACTGCGGTAAGGCATTTAACAATTTGCAGTGGCATCAGATAACTTTCATACTTTACAATAAACAGCAGCAGCAATAACAGAACACATCCGGCGCTCCAACGTGTTTATCATGCACACTGAAAGCAGAGCAGGAACTATACAAATGAATTCAATTTTTCATTTTAAAACTGTATATGATTTTTCAACTCTATGTTACATACAACAACAACAACAACAACAACAACTGATCGGTTGAATGAAGAAATGTAGTCACTGAGATCAGTTCCTACAAGATAAATCTTCAAAGATTTTATCAGATACTGGCAGATTCTGCCACTAAAACTCAAAACCAGCTGTCCAACAATTGTTTAATACATCGCATAAGAAATATCTTCAATCATAATTAAATCGATGTGAACACAATAACACTTTTGGAATATTGGACCCTGACTATTTGTTCTATACTCGTCCAGAATTCAGAGACTGTTACTGGAATAGAATTACAGTCTTCGAATTACAGGCGTTTTCATTAAAAAGCATCAAGGCAACGGTAAAGCAGTTATCCATCGAAACTCATAATGATTTGCATATGTATGTGTGTGGCACATAATGTCTACATATCTACAACATACAGATCATACTAGATACAGTGTACATCAAACTAACTCTTACATCACTTAATAGGCAGAGCTTCTGTTGTTAACAATAGACTTTTGGCTGCTCTCAGGCTCTTTGCGACAAACCACTGAAAGCACCGTGAGCAAACAGTACCAGGACACACTATAGCCACACACATACACACAATCCAGCATGCATACATACATACATACATACATACATCACAAAAAGTTTCACTTTCATATACAGCTGAAACGTGGTTAATATGCTTCACCAAAAACACTAGAAAAAAGATTTTGCATCTCAAAATAACTAGACAGTTCTGCATGCATGCCTATGGTTTTATAAAAAAAAAAAAATTAAAATACACTATACTAATACTATAATATACAAGCCTATTAAAGTCCCACAATACTTCATTTCAATTTCCTTCTGGCAAAACAGCATAAGAGAGAAATATGAGTGCACTTCTAACAGATATACATGTTTATTGGATTTGGGGAAAGTGTAGTGTACATACTGCACAGTTATGATGACATCTCGTTTGACAGGATTATAAACACTGATGCGCTAATAATAAATGGGTAGATACTGAAACAGTCATTAATAGGATTCCAAAAGTAAAATAAAATGGTAAGGCTTTGCCAAAAATGTGTGCATATCCAGAGTGATGACCCAGAACATTTTAGGCAAGCTAATACTAAATTAGGGACCAAAAAAAAAAAAGAGACTGGAAGATAAAAAAGTAAATCCCCTGCACAACTTTTTTTTTAACCTATATCTGATTGTTTGTTTGGTGCTAGTAAATTGTGTGAAAAAAAAAGCATCTGATGCGTTGTTAATAACTGCTGGTTAATAACTACGAAGGTAAAATTTATATCTGTGGTTTCATGTAAAATTACAACTACACGCCTGGCAAATTAAACACATGCCGGCCTCCAAATCACATCTTCCATAATTCATTAAGCTCTCTATTTCTGGTGTAAATATTATTTAACCCAAAAAATCTACACTTCTTATGCTGCATGAATAAAACGTGTGCTTTAGGCAGTTCAAGTTAAATGACTGAGCCCAGTGATGTCCCCTAATTCACAACAGAACGTCTCACCGTGAGCACAGCAACGTTGAGGAGTGACAGAAAAAGGTGGTGGTGGTGGGGGTTGTTGTTGTACGTGTGTTCATGGTGCTTATATCTGGTGAGTTTGATGGGATACAGACCCGTATAAATAGGCCCGGTCATGACCCAGAATTATCAAAGACTGAAATAAAAACCATAAATAAATAAAAATGGGGTAGGAGGAGGAGGCAGAGTAAGTGATTGATGCAGCTATTAAAACTGTCCTGCACTGCTGGGGTCACACTGCAACAGACGTACAATAGACGGGTCACTCTTTGCTCCCTTGATAAACTCCTCCAGAGACAGCTTACCTAAAACAAGTGAACACACACATCAACAACACATTAGTAGTTACATCATTTACATAATTCTATCAATAAACGGATCAATAAAAATGACAAAAAAAAAAAAGAAAAAAAAGTGTCAGGTATTTGAGAAAGAAGTCGGTCTTCAATCAGCTCTTGAGAACAGCCAGTGACTCTGCTGCTCTGACACTAATGGAAAGTTCAATCCACCACCTTGGTGCCAAAACAGCAAATCTTGCTGCATCTTAAAATTCTATGCTATTTATGTGGTGGCTCAAATGGTTAAGGCACCAAGTTGTTGATCGGATGACCAGGAAGACATGGGTCCTTCCTGCTCCAGGGGCGCTGTATCATAGTTGACCCTGCGCTTCTAAGATTGGATATGCAAAGAAACAAATTTCACTGTGCTGTAAAGTATATGTAACAAATAAAGACATTTACATTATCTTTCAAAAACCAACAAAACCTTGTAGTGTGCTGTAACAGCCAGAAGATGGCAGCAAGTATTATTATTTTTTTTCTTTTTAAGTCTTATTAAAAACCCACTATTTTGACAGCGTTGTGTAATGTTTAAACCATCAACCAACAGAAAGGGAGTAATTGTTATTTCAGAGATTTTGATAGTGGCATGTTTGCTTGCAGCAGATAAGTTGATTTGAGCAACTTTGATTTGCATGCAGTCTGCCAGAACACATATAGATGATAGGATCAGAATTTGGTGCCAACAGCATAAATCCATGCACCCAACCTGTCTTGTGTGATCAGTACAGACTGGTGGAAATGATGCAACATGTGAAATGTTTTTCCACACTTTTGACCTGTTACTTTAAATCAATCATCACTTGAATGCCACAGCCTGTTTAAATACTGTTGCTGATTGTGAGCAGCCCTTTAAGGCCACAATTCACATATTATCTTCTTATAAGTACTATGTTCACAGGAAAAACCAATCAGTATATTAACCACAGCTACAATAACGAAAAAATATTTGATCCCATGATGATTTTGTATGTTTGCTCACTGACAAAGAGATCAGTCTATTATTTTAATGGTAGGTTATTTTATCAGTGAGAGACAAAATAACAAAAACATCCAAAAACCACAGTTATGAATTGATTTACATTTCAATGAGTGAAATAAGTATTTGATCCATCAAGCAGCAGGATTTTTGGCTTCCAGGTGTCTTTTATACCGGTAACAAGATGAGATTGGGAGCAGTTCCTAATCTCAGCTCTATACCTGTATAGAGACACCTGCCCTCAGAAGCAATTTATCAACCAGATTCCTGTCCTCAGAAGCAATTTATCAACCAGATTCCAAACTCTTCACTGTGGCCAATACCAAAAAGATGTTCGATGATGTCACGATCATAATCCCATAAAAAAAATCTGTGGAGGGAGCTGAAGGTTAGAGATGCCAAATGTCAGCCTCGAAACTTTAATGACTTGGAGAGGATCTGCAAAGAGGAGTGGGACAAAATCCCTCTTGAGACGTGTAAACCTGGTGGCCAACTACAAAAAACCTCTGATCTATGTGACTGACTACAAGGGTTTTGACACCTGTTTTGCGAAAGGGTTGAATACTTATTTCACTCATTAATACGCAAAACAATTTATAACTTTTTTTAAATGCATTTTTCTGTATGTTTTTGTTGTGTCTGTTTCTCACTGTTAAAATAATCCTACCATTAAAATTATAGTCTGAGAATTTCTTTGTTGAGCAAACTAACAAAATCAGCAGGGAAACAAACAATTTCTTTCTCTCACTATACTTAATCACAGAGATGCACTGACACAAACCCTTTCTGTTTTGAGACTTTAATGTGTGCAGGAAAGGCAAAAGTTCATTGACCAGGGAATCAGTCCACTTTTGTTTTTTCAGCCTTTTTTCTTCAAATCTCTTCTTGACATTACAAGAGACATCTTGTTATCTATTCACAATAGATAAACAGACGAGACAAGACAACAGAGCTACGTGCAAAACACACACACACAAGCAGTATCGTACTGATTATAAAAATGATGTGAAAAAACTGAAAAGATTAAATCTCTGAGCCAATCCATGTTTATAACAGACAAAACAAAAGACACTAGATACTCTTCTATACCAAAAACAACCTTACCATCTCGGTTTGTGTCCATCTGTCTAAAAATCTTCTCTGTTCTTTTCTCTGGTGTAGACTCATCCTCTGGCATCTTCATTACTGACGAAACCATTTTATAAATAGCCTGAAAAAGTAATAAATAAATAAGTAAGAAATGATAGAACACAGGGCGGTGTTTAGAGACGGGATAAAGCAACATGAAATACAACACAAACACTAGTGCATATAAAAGAAAAGTAAAAATTACATTTCTAACATTATGCAATAGGAAAGGGACTAAAAGATTTGTATTTGAAACACCATCCTCTTGGTCCAAATTATAGAGTCGTGAACTAATCCACCAAGACAAAACTTTCATGAACATCTTTATATTAAAATATTGCTTAAAATAACAGAAGGTGTGAATATAGCATTGGAAATAACAATATGTAAATATGCTGGCTGCTACATGGCTGGAAAGGAAACAAAAAAAAAAAAGCACAAACTCAAGATGACAATAATGAATAACACCCTCTTACATTCAACTGAAAAGACACCAAGGGCAATGAGAGATGCAGTACTTTTAAAATGCTAAAGGTATTTTGGAGAAAAAGCATATAGCAAAAGCATCTTCTTTGCTTTTTCAGGCTCAAGTCCTAAGCATTAGGATTGTAATCTGGTATTATAAAAGGGTATAAACTCTACCAGGAAATTATTACTATGGGTTTAATAAGTTTCATAATGTATTCATAATGCATTTTAACCATGTTCAGCTGTAACCACAGCGATACCCAGCTATACAGATAGAATAATTTATTGACTTTAGTATTACCTAGTATTAATTTATTAGTAGGCATTTAGATAATAATATTCTTGCATTACTCTGAACAGATAAACCAGTCCTCATTCAGTTCTCTGTTCACGCCAACATGCTCATACATCAGTATGTTCTAATCTGCACGAAGGCCCATTTTGGCCAGAGCCTTAAAATCTGTGCAGCCACCTGCTAAATAACTTCAAAAGCATCAGAAGATTAACAGCCAGACCTAACTCCAAACACAGACAAAAACTGACTGGTAGAAACAGCATGTGTTGTAGGAATGCCTTGTTATTTTTTATTTTATTTTAAACAAATATTTTAGTTTTGGTTTATTTTTTTAAAATATTAAACGATTTAGTAATAAGAGGTCATCACATTGTGTTAGATAATATGCTAACACTGAATCGTAAAAATAGTGAGCGCATACCTGCACAATTTCCAGCATCTCTGCCTTACTGATGTATCCATTCCCATCCAGATCATACATGCTGAAAGCCCATTTCAACTTCTGCTCCAACTTTCCTCGTGACGTTACGCTAAGCGCGATGATAAACTCCCTAAAGTCTATAGTGCCGTCGCCGTTAGCGTCGAAGGTGCGGAACACATGCTCAGCAAATTTGGAGGCGTCCCCATAGGGAAAGAAGTTTCCGTAGATCTTCTTAAACTCGTCCATAGATAGGTGGCCACTGGGGCAGTCCCGCAAGAAGCCTTTGTACCACTCTTGGATCTCGTGTTCAGTGAAATCTGTGCTCTCCAGCAGGTCCTGCATTACCTCTGGCCGCAGTTTGCTGTTCTGCTTCCCCATGCTTGAGTATTACTTTTATACCTTTGGAAAGTCCAGAGAGAATCACATGGTAAAACACAAGTAAAGTGGCAAGACAGCTTTTCCTCACACAGTAGAGAATTCAATAATATAATTTATTTTATACTACAGGAAATCATATTTTAATTATATTTTAGGGAAAGCTTAACTGAAGCTTAACCCTCAAAATAAAATCACACATTGGTAACGCTGTTGATGAATAAAATCACATTTAGGCCTCCATCAGACTCTGTATTAGCCTTGTGTATAAGGAGGAGCATGTAGCAGCCTGGGCACTGATATATTCTGAATTATGAGGTTACATGACATAACACACCTACACTGTACACAGACACCTTATGTAGACATTACATTTTGTAACACGGAACCGTGTTGCTTATAAACGTAATCAATTAACCAACAACCAACATAGCTTCGGTAAATAAATAAAAATTGGTCAGTAAAACCTACAATAATCTACTGACAGAGACAGAAAGAGAGAGACAGAAAGAGAGAATAAGAGAAGCACTTTTATAGTAAAGTGGCTAGATTGGTGACATGAAAAACATTTATGATCAGACAGACACACTTTGCTTATAAGCTAAAACCTTTTTTTGGCTAGATACAGCACGGATGTGAGAAAGCAGCAGTTGCAGCATTTTTTGCAGCTGCATTTTTGCATGCTTTTTTTTGCATTAAAGACTTCATTAAGCAAATTCCAAATCTCAACAAACCAGGCATAACAAAATGCTGTTTAAAAGATAAAAAAAGTATAAACATAAAAACATATTGTTCACATAATCATGTTAACATAATCATGTATATGTTTCACATATTTTGGGTTCACATATTAGAGCACCAATATTGGAGTAAAATGTTAAAATTGGAGTTTAAGCTTCAGTTTAACAAAGCTTCGGGCAGGTGCAGTTTACTCGGGCTTTTTTTTTTTTTTTTTAAATGGTTTACCGTGTGATTTATTAATTTTAACCCATGTTCTAGTTGGATGAAGCTGGTAAAAAAATACTAAAATATATAATCCTGAGACCCAATCAAAAAAGTGATTTTATTTTTTTTGTGATTTCCTCTTTATTTCAGGTTACAAAAATTCTACATGTCCAATGTAGTGGCTCACAGGACCATTTTCATTTGAAATCAATAACCATCAATAAAAGGTTCTAGTTTCTATGGCAGCCATTTTTGATGCAGTGTAATAATTAGTTCCTAGCACACCTGGCCAATCAAACGACACATCAATAGAAAGCCTCAGATAATCTATGATTTATCTAAAACTCTAATGTATAGAGTAGCTTAAAAGAATCAAAACACATTTATGAAAACGAAGTCAATGGGCCGGGTCTCAGGAGGATATAAAAACATTGCAGCAACTTTTAAAAAAAAAAAAACTTAACTTGAGAAAGAAAAGCTTATACATTTTTAGTGAATATTTAGCCATAATTAGGTCCCAGTGGATGCTAAACCCTAGGAATAAAGATGATTTACACTCAGGATGGAAGGTCAGTCTATCACCAACAAAAATCAGTCAACAATTCTTACACTGGAAAGTTTGTCCGAGGAATTTAAATAATTCAATAAAAAAGGCAGGCGAGGAAACAAATAAAACTCCTTATATACAGAAACCCCAGCTGAGGATGAACCCAGGAACCCAGTTGCTGCGTGTTCTTTTGCCTCTAAATTCAGTATGTCAGTTAGCTCAAGCTGAAAAGTTGCACATTCCAATATAACTTATCTGCCCCAAGAAAGCATCAGCCTTTTCATAGGATAAACAATCTGTGTTCGAAGCACTTTAAGGGCAAATAAGTAAGATGGCAAAGTGGTAGCTCAGTGGTTAAGGTGTTGGACAGCTGTCTGGAAAATCACAGGTTCCATTCCAAGCACCACCAAACTGCCACTGCTGGCCTCCTAAGCAAGGCCCTTAAACCTCAGCTGAATAAATGAATAACAATACCAAGCACCAACTTGTCTAGCAGATGTCCAATGACAATACAAATCGCAATAGATCGCTGTAGGAATGACGTGGCGTGTTATTCTTTAATAAATTAAAACTGTAATTGTTGGCATATCACTGCGTTAAGACTAGAAGTCACACCCTATACCCTGCACTTACAAAATGTTTTTGCATGCATCACTTTCCTTGTAACAGCATGATCAGACATATTGGATAGGTTTCTTAAATTAAATTCAATTTATATATTTAAATTATAATTCTAATTTAAAAAGGGGTCATAATGAGACCTTTAATTTACAAACAAAATAAGTATTTTTTAACATTTCTTAGGCAACGATATGCATCAGCTTTGACTAAAATCATCCTTTGTAATGTATTGTGTTCTGCTCAAACTGCAGATTAATGCAGTGGGGGGGGCTTGTTTAATAAAATAAACCAAAATAATTAGTAAAATATAAGGTGTGTTAAGCTACTCTAAGTCTAACATCACACTGGGAAGAGTTGTTTTTTTAAATTTGACACATACAGAAAATGCAACAGAATTGAGGCACTTGTTTCCTTAATTTTTTCTTTTAATAAATGGTAGACTTTTCCATCTACTTATCTTATACTGAATTAATGAATATGGCGCATAAATAGTATTAAAGAAATGACCTACATTTGAAATATAACGTTGCGGACATGTTACCATAGTAACTCCATAATTAGGCCCAGCTCTAATAGCACCACATTCTATTTATTATATGTTAGTCAGGAAGAACTGTGCACATGTCTAAAGAACAAGCATGGCACGTGCACAGCGCTGTAAAAAATCTGATGACAGCATCTACAATGTATTGCTTTGGAAATCTAAGCACGTATCATGCACTAATCACATGCTGCTGTTAATTTCTCCACAGATACTCAGCAAATTATTCAGATCTAATGTCTTGAAGGAATAATAGTGTTCAGACTACAAACACTGCAAATAAAAATAATGAACTGCAAATAAAAATAAAACTACCCAACTGAATATTACCAAATATACCTGGCCTATTTTACCTTAATATTTGAATACTCCTGGATGCAGTAAGGATTTTATTGACAGGTTGTACAAATTTTAGACTTTTTCAATGACTGACTTTATATTACATATAATTTTTATTACTTGGGGACCCATCTAATAATAGAGCACTTGCAAATAAATAGTACGTAATCGTAGGAAGTACACCCCCTGTGCAGATGAGAATGCTAATAGTGGAGATTAAGCTCATATGGGCTTATAACCAAGGATAGAAAATACAGGTCTGATATAACTATTCTTAATTTTGTGTGGTTATATAATTATTGTAATTATATTTTTGTGTAATTATAGTGCTAATGCTAACACTAGTTAAGTGTGGTGGTGCTAATTGATAAAAATCTTTTTTTTACTCTGAACTACTTAACTGTTTACAGTGTAATACAGAAATCTTTGTTTTCATTTAAGGAACAAGATCAGCTCGGAAAGGTTTCTTTCCCTTTTATATGATTACAGGGCTCATTATCTTTAACATTGCTATTATTATGGCAAATAAAGTCATTAGTCAACCTAGTTTAAAAAAATAAATCAGTAAAAACCCTAGTGACTAGTGTTTGATTGACCGAGTTGGACAATATGCCATGTTGCTATGGAAACAAAAACCCAGGACACAAAAAAGGTAAAGCAATATAGATGCCCCCCCATAACTAATAAGAGAATCAGTATAAATAAGTCCTTTTTTCTAGCTAATTATTCCATTTTTATTAATAAAAACCATGAACCATAAAACATGTTCTTGATGTACATCTAGGTTGTGCTTTTTGTTCAGATGAAAATATGCAAATGCCAATAGTTTTGGCACTGTTGATTGCCGGTAGTTTCTGGACCACTGAATTTTACTTTATCTGCTGAAGTGGAAGCTATCAAAAATTTAGTTCGGCCACAAATGGATCTTCTAAAAGGCGGAGGTTTTTAATGAATTCAGTTCTCTACAAGGCAGGATGTTTGTCTCCTGTATTTAGGCTTCCTTACAGACATTTTTCCCTCTGCTTTTAATATGTGTAAACCTGTTTATAATTATTTATAATTAGTAAATTAATAATGCAAAATAATGAGTAAGACCCGGGAGTCCCACTGGCAGCAGACATATTTATACTCATGTCTACATGATCACATGTATGTAAAGTTTGGAAATAGCATCCAGGAATAGCAGCTTTTACAAGTTCAATAGAAAGAAGCTTTCATTAAAGCAAAACAAACAAAAAAAACTAAGAACTGATCATTTGAATGGATTCTTTGGATCGTAAATAGTATGGATTAATATTTAGTATGGATTCTCAATAGTAGAAGTCTTATGTAATTAAAAAGTACATTAACTGATGAATAAAAGCTATTATAAATTCATCTTTTCATGAGGGAGTAGGGATATGCATTTAAAAAAATGTCTTTAATCAAACATGAGGAAAATTAACGCTCAATAACTATTATTCCTGACAGCAGAAAACACCAAAGAAAGTGTCTATATCCATAATTAAACTTTTAGTCCGTTGCTCTATGATTTCACAGCTCTTTTTGTGATTGTTGCAGGTTAAAATTTTTACATTTACCTTTATGGCATTTGGCAGACACCCTTATATAGAGTGACTTACATTTATCTCTTTTTAAACAGTTAAACAATTGTGGATTTAGGGCCTTGCTCAGGGGCCCAGCAGTGGCAGCTTGGTGATGCTGGGAATTGAACCCTGAACTTCCAATTAGCAGTCCAATAACTGCGCTACCACTTCCCCATTTTTAAAACGTTTTTAAAGTGTTATTTTTTTTGTTATAACATTACGGGATCAAGTGAAAATGTCTCCACAATGTTACACGCCCTGTAAAACAGTTTACCTCCATGTGGTCTCTTGCAATAATTTTTATTAGTGAATAGGAGACATCAGCACCAAATTTGTAAATCTTAGGAACGGGTTATATACAGTAAACATCTATATGGTTATATTTTTAAAAAGCATTACACAAGAGTAGATAATGGTTTGATTAACGAGCACTTCAGAAAAACACAGACAACAAAGACTAGCAGCTTCTCGGTACATCCTGACCTGATACATTCTATTATAATAGCGCTTAGAGATATACTTTTTTCCCATTATTACAATTTCCTCAAGCTCAGAGGGTGACATGACCCAAGAGACACATAGCAACAGCACTGCTCTAGACTGTATTACTCACCCATCTTTTCAGACCCTTCTTTTATTTCCATCCTCTATACAACATGTTATTGCTTCTTCACAAATAAAAGGAAGCAATAACATGTTGTATAGAGGATGGCTCAAGAAAAATCCCTTTAATAGTGGAAATATATTGATGAATAACTTTTATTATATATTATATTGTTAATAAAATAATAATTATATTGTTACTTCAAATTAAAAATATTAGTTGGTACAGCTTTTAATTATTATTTTTTTTTTTTAGAAACAATAGATAAAAATTTACACTACAACATTAACATTGCATAGTTAATTCAGGTAATGAATGTTATGTAAAACATACAGTGGTGCCTTGACTTGAGTTTAATTTGTTACTTGACGGAGCTCGTAACTCAAATTACCTGTATGTCAAATCAATTTTCCCCATTAAAATGAATTGAAATGCCATTAATACGGTCTGGGTCCCCCAAAAAACACCACATTTGTACTTACTGTACTTATAAATAACAAATATTGTATAGAAAAAACAATACAATAGAATGTACTGCAATAAACTGCTAAAACACTTGCTATCACGCATGTCTGACTTCGATTTCTGATTTCGAGTTAGTTGAATTAAACTTAAATACATTCAAATTAGCTCAAATTAATAAGCAATTTTTTTCTCAGAAAGCAAATGGCAGCTTTTATTAACATTTGCAACGACAGCTATTAGCGACTAGACGTGGAAGCATTCAGCTAGGTTCAAGTATAGCAAGTAAACCTATAAAAAGAAGTTTTTTGCAAGTTAAAGTTTTACTCTATGTAAATATGGAGCGATTTACAGAGGCTATCAACAGGAGTGAAAACAAAGAGCACTCACAGCCTCTCCTCCATCCTGTTCCATAGAAACACATTGGTTTTAGATTTTAAATACTGCTATCTTGGTTCTTCTAGTGGCAAGAAAACTGACTTTTTGTTTAGTAGCATGCTAGCTGCGCTACCCACTTACAACTACTGTTACTATAGCAACCAATAGCAGGAATGCCAACAGACATCTTCACAGAAAAAAGTGACTGGCTACGTGCAGTCCAAAAAAAACAAAAAACAAAACCCATTGTATTAAAGTGAAAAAACGTTTTATTCAAGGCAGCTGTGACAGGTGTGAAGGTGGAATAATAGCTACATTAAATTAAAAGTGACAGCAAGGTCATTTGTTTATCACTCGACTAATTGCTCTTCTTTAGATACACCAAGTGGTGTTGATTGTTGGACAATAAAAATATTGCCTTCGAGTGTATGAAAAAGACTGATGGATGTAGGATGATGGTGAAAGAGCTTATAGTTCCTATTCTTTAACTGTACATCCTTCAATATTTTACTTTACATTATATTCTGATCAAGCCGACAGTCCAGTATTTATATATTTAAGTTTTGTTTTAGCATACTGTCGCAATTTCCCTACCCTAATAAGAAATGGCTCAAATCATTATTCAGTCCTGAAGTACACACACAGCAAATCTACCCACAATTGTTAATCTGGGTGCAATTCAAAAGGTGCTGAAAGGTTTACCAATGTTTTGGAAAATTTATCACATGCAAAAAAGAGCGTAACACAGGACGTCTCCCACACACTGCCACAAATAAAAATCGTGTTCCACTTCACTCCCACAAAAAAAAAAAAAAAAAATAGGGGAAAATTCCTGTCCCTTTCTAATCCAGTGATTAGTTGTAAGTTTGTTCCAGCCTGTCTCATTTTTGTGTATTTTTCCTGTCCCATCGCAATCATGTGATTACCGGTGTTTTTGTTTCCCATCCTGCGTGATTCCCGTGACCTGCAGGATTCCCGAAAAAATGTCAGCCTCTAATGCAAAGCCGCAAAAGCATTACAGCAATTCAATATGTCTGACAGCCTGGCGCCTGGTTTTAAATGGATCAGATCGGTACAGCACCATTCATTGATTTTAAGCAAGGTGCAACCTTTCAATCATTGATGTGGTGATGTTGCTCTGAATTCTCACTCTTAAGCTGTAAAAAACTGTTTGGGTTCATTGATTTTAAGAGATTGTTGTGTGCACTGCTTAGATCTTAAATCTCTGCTTAGAAAGGATGGATATAAAATGTTACTATTACTATTTACAAATAATATCTGTATACCTATTTCTAGAATTCCTCTTTGTAGAGGAAAATATACTTTTAAGATTTTATGATTGTGTACAAAAAACCCAGAGGTCTACTGACATATATGAGCATTATGACTAATTTTTGATAGATCATTCATTTTACAAGCAATAAACTTCGCATAACTAAATAAAACGGCAGACAATGCTGTTTTTGTTTTATGAATAAAAAAAGTAAAGAAAGTTTGAAAGACACCTGTGGATGAAACTGTGTGATGTTCACAACCAGCCTGCAGCTTCAGTCATTCAGCTACCTCTCATAAATAGTAAGCCGAGATGTGATGAGTGCTGGAGCTGCTGAAGGAACAGATAAAATGGTCCTTACATGGACACACAAAACTATAGATAGACATCAGCACACCAGTGAGGGCGGAAAGGAAAAGGCTCCAAGAGCTGCCAAATCATTAAAAAAATAAATACAGATTCAGTTTAAATAAAATTTGTTTATGCAACAAGCTTTTCACCTTCACCCTTTCTTCCATTATACCACATTGATGTGTGATGGAAATGCTGACAAAACTAGCCTTTCGGACACTTCACACACATTTCATCATTAACACAAAG
Organism: Bagarius yarrelli; assembly: GCA_005784505.1. NCBI lineage: Eukaryota > Metazoa > Chordata > Actinopteri > Siluriformes > Sisoridae > Bagarius > Bagarius yarrelli. Next base: position 3,936,152 of record VCAZ01000010.1, on the reverse strand, counting down.
TCTAGCATTAAAATGTTACTAAAGATACAAAGTCACAGAGAAATATTCCAGACTCTGTGCTCGTTCGTCACTGTCTCCCGTGTCCAAAGACAAGCCTAGCGCAAACTATTTGGGCATCTGAGAAATGCTGACAACTTAATTGGTATTTAGAAACTTTACAAATGTAGAAACTATAATAACATTTTACTTCAATTGTTCAATTCAATTTTATCTGCATAGGGCTGTTAGTAATACAAAGAAAAAACCCTTTTTGCAATGAGCAAGTCTGCAGCAACAGTGGCAAAAAAATGTTAGGAAGAAGCCTCAACAAAAAACAATACTGATTTGTATACACATATGTCACTATACAAAAAAAAATGTTTTGTATATTGACAAAGAGCAACTTATAAATTAGTAAAGTTCTGGATTAATTACTGCTTTCACTCATTTTCCTCATCAAACAATGAATTGCAAACAGCAACACCACAAAGGCTTTAATCATACAAGTATGATGCTTTCTCCTAATGCTAATAATCACAATTATTCGCAATTACATCACAATTATTCGCAATTACATCTCATGCCCCTACATTCCTCCACGCTCCTATTTAAACAGTACTGAACGAAGCATGACAAAGGACATAGCTATTAACTATAGCACTGTTTTTAATCGACCTATTTTATGCTCATTTTGGTTATAAAAAATGCTGTGTGAAGCTTAAATTCTTAAAATGCACAACTAAGTAGGATTATTTTTGTTATCTATTAATAGGAAATGTGTATAAACTATGCTGGAAATGCATTTACCAAATAAATTTGCAGTATGTGTATGTGATTTTGCTTCAAAAGATCAGGGGATAATAAATATGGCAGAAAGTGACTGGTATCTTTAGTGGTTCAAGACGAACATTTTTCAATGTTATATTTAAGAAAGAAGTGAAGCGCAAATGTTGCGTTTTCGTTTGACTTTGTGATCTTTAATTCGTCGGATGGAAGCGGTGCCTTATATAATTGTCAATTAAAAAAAACTAAATGTCAACTTTATAATTGAAGGTGGGGCATCAGGTTGCCTCCTAAGCACCACACCAACCACCGAATGTTCAATTATGACACAGCTCTCACACTAATGTGTCTTTAAAGGAAGTCAACCTTAATCTTTCGAATTCCTATTTAATTTTCCAAAATATGGTATATTAGTAATCTAATTAAAAAAAATCACATTCTACAGTATACAATTAATGTCACATTTTAATCAACACAAAATTTACACTGTACACTGTAAAATTTAGCTATAGATTAAATATAGTTTATAGATCATAGTTTTAGTGGGTTTATATTCAATTTATTAATCTTCATAATTGGAGGGTGACTAATGCTTATTTAAATAATTCTACATCCGCGCACCAACACCTAAGACAGACACACACACACAAAGTCTTGGTCTGTAATAACAGGCAAGGCTGATAACGCTCAATAGCAGTGGTTGCTGTGAGCCTTATCTCCTCCTACACGTGTGGATTGTGTTGATGTCGCTGCCAGGTTTGTATCTTATTCTCATTTCCAGCAAGCTTCCATTGTGTGTGTGTGTGTGTGTGTGTGTGTGTGTGTGTGTGTGTGTGCGTGCGAGATCCTGTCAACAGGCCTTCAGGAAGACATAGAGAGAAAGTGCGCGTGCACATACATGTATATAAGTTAACATTGCAGCCATAGCAGAGACACTTTCTTATTGCCACCACGAATTCGCACCATACTTATACAATTGGATTCCATAAGCAAATGAGCAATAGAATGTGTGTAGTTGTGCCAGAGAACTGGTTGCAAAAAAGCAGCTACATTTAACAGCTACATTTCTATAGCTTTTCTGGCAAGCAGAACAATGCAGCTGTTCTGCTAAATGCTGAGGACCTGCAAATAAAAGCCCCGGTTTAGCAGATGAGGAGTGGGAAAGATGAAAGCTGTAAGGAATAAAAAGGGAGATACTGAGGAATCGATAGACACAAACAAGCTGTAAGACTTCATCTTCATCTTTCTTAATAGTTTACTGTCTTTTAGTGTTCTAGAAAGATATCAGAACAAACCTATAATTCAAGCAACCTTAAATGTAATCCATTCCTTCATCCTCCCCCTCCTTCCTTCTCTCTTATACTCAAGTCTCTCTAATCTCAGTATCAACATAAGCATAATTACCAGTCAAGCCTTTTGGGAAAAGACTGACCTCATATCCGCAAGAGAGAGAAAAAGCATGGAAGAGATAGAAAGGAAAATGAAGGGGGCTAAATTTGAGAAAAATAATACCGGAAGAGACTGGAGCAGAGAAATGACATTGCAGTAAATACAAAGAAAAAAAGAGAAGGTAGATAGAAGGTAATCAAGAAAATATTAGTATGTATGAATGAACAACTAAAAAAAAGAAGTAATTTATGTTTCGCTCAATCAATATCTCTAAAATATGCAAAAAGATGCACAGGTTATACTTATTAGCACAGAAGAGACATACCTCTTCTTTTAAGTCAAAACAAGTCCTTAGAAGTCCATAACCTTGCAGTTTTCCCTGAGTCACAAATGCAGACAGCAACAGACAGCTATATGAAGCCAGCAGGACTAAGCAAACAGCAAACAGTTCGGAGAAAGAGACGCAACAACTTCAAGACTCTTGGAAGCTGCAGGAAACCGAATGAAAAAGCAAACTCGGACTGGGTTCCTCCCCTTGTGACGCAGTCACATGGTCTCATCAAAAGCAGAAGCGAGCCTTCGTTGCCTTGACAACAGAGACATGGCTGTGCAGCGATTTCAATAGGTCAGTCTCTTTCAGACACTCAGAGAAAAAAAAAAAAGATTTACCAACAATGCACGTGCATAGAGAGAAAAAGAGAGAGAGAGAGAGAGAGAGAGAGAGAGAGGGGAAGGAGAAGATAAAAAAAACGGCGACAATTGCAGAATTTCATTTTTAAATTTACACAAATGTTAGAAATGTTCGGTTACAAATTATTCTTGTTTATTTTTCTACACACAAACGCTTTATATTTTAAAGAAGCTTTGCTTAAAAAGCCTGACTGAAAATCACCTTACAGTCCGTTAAGAGACTCCTTTCAACTGAAAAAATGTCCTGTTATAACCATTGGTACCTCAGAAGGCCCCCCTTCCCCAGACACACAATTGCTGACCAGCTGTTTGCTTACTCCATTTTAATATCTTTCGGCATTAATTGTTACATTTACCATAAATTTGCCCAGTGACTAGAAACACAGTCCATCAAAAAGCAAGAAATGTATTTTTTTCTTTGGTCCTCTATCCTTTTCCCCACACCAACACAAGAAACATCATCTCATTGATTAGCTATCACACCCAGAGAAAGCTGTATTATTGGTAATTATACGCACTGGTAGACACTGCATTCATTGAGCGTCATCAGAATTCAACTAGCAAACCTTCATGCTGATGGCAATGCAATACATAACATTTCTAATATTTTAAACTAAACATTACTGTGTAACCCGTGCCTCCTATATCAACATTCACTGTGATTAGCAGCAGGAGAAACATGGAAAACTAAAGATCACAATCAAAAGTCTTATGTAGCCTACTTTTGAAACATGTAATTAATAACCAGAAAGACATAGAAAGTTAAATATCATATTTTGCTAAATAACATAGCATGACAAAAAAAAAAAAATCGAAGCAACAAATCAAATATGCGTAAGGGCTATAAATCCAGCTGACACACACTCTGCCCCTGAATTAGATTAAAAAGGCTTAGCGTTTTATGCAAAGTTTAATTTAGGCATATAATTATATATATTTACAAATATATACACACGCATGCATATAAATAAACATTTCAGATAGTCCTCTTGTGCTGTTTAGAAAAAAAAAGTTTTGGCTAACGGGGTTGTAACACACCGAGCCTTCGGATTCCATCACAATAGAAGAGAGACACTTCATTGTATGGAGGTCACTTCTTCAGAGCTGACCTTGCTGTTGGTCCAAAGAGCATGGAAAACCACATTTCTATACGAGGGGCCTGATTAGCATCTGGAGGCCTGCTGGGTAAAAGAGTCAAAGCATTTAAACCAGAGAAAAGGGGGTGCCTATGGAGGAAGGGTAAGGTCATGGAAACAAATTCCTAAGGGCATTTCTTCTGGCAATAACGAAGAGCCTTTAACTCCCACATCACCAGTATTTAGAGAACACAGTCGAATTACAAAGCAATAGCATGTTAAAGCATACACAAATAAAACTTTATGATCTTTACATGATGGGGAATTATCTCAGTAAAATTGTAATTTTATGGTATCTTATTGCCAATACCCCACAGCTCTTCTTTTTTATTAATGTTTATGCAAGTAATCTACTTAAAATACATCTTCAACAGGAAGTTGGTTATTTAAGTAAAACTATTTCAGACACATGACCTTGCCGTGACTGTTTGGATCAAATAAAAAAATCTAATCTGTCCTTAAACATAACGCCTTCATCGTTTTGTAACAGAGGCTTAAAAAAGCTTTTTGTCAATACTGATAACACAATAAAAATCTATTGACAACAAAGAAATTACAATCTTAACCATAAGCATAAGAGCTGAATGACTCAACAGCCAAAAAAAGCTATTACCTAAATATTTTATATGATCAACAATGTATGTGACTTATGTGACTGTTAAAACAATTTGTTTTAAGTGATTTTAGATCATTGTTTATAAATTGTTATGAATATGACCAACCGAAGTAGACGGGGTCCTCACTATTTTACTGCATTTTGACATATTTGAGGAGTAAACTAGAAGCTTTATAGACACTTAAAAATGTTTGCGATTATTCATCTAATACAAATGATATTATTTAACATCCGATTCGAACACTGGATATTTTAGTCAGAAACTCCTTCTAACTGAGACACCACACAATGCAATAACAAAAGGTTAAACCACAGGGAAAAGTTATTATGTGGTCAATTGAAACAAAGCTTTGTCTCTGTCTGAAAATCCATACAAATACATCAGTAGAACAACTAAGGACTAGGACTTCAAAACATCCGGTATATCAACATTTTGGAATATTGTGATCCAGGTATGCATGTAGTTTCGCACACTGTAAATTCTCTATTGCTGAAGGAAAGGTTGGAGTTTAGGGGCAATAAAGCGTGCATCCATAGCTGCAAAAGCACTAAAATCATTACGCCACTAATAGCCCATACCCTGCACACCTCTATAAACAGGATTATGCATTTGGCACAGTCTATTGAACATCATAGTTTACAGACTACCTGGTAAGTTGCCGTGCCATTTATCTGCACAGCATTTTCACATTTAAAGAGATGTGTCAGACAATCACATCATCTTACAGTAAGATACGCTACATGTCAAATGCACTGGTTCTGTCATATTTGTATTCGTTAAGATAACGTTTATAGGCAGACAATAGGCAGCAGCTCAGTGTAGAGAAATCCTTGCTGTTGCCTAGCTACCAGTGGTCCAGGTAGTCAGCAGTATAATGTGTGTGCAGATTTTGATATATTAAATTAAAGAAATTTGTTCATCTATAAGTGGCACTTTTGGTAAACATTTTAGACTAAAAATATTTGTTGTTATATTTATGAGCAATAGCTTATTGTATTCGCTACTTCAGTTATGCTGTTCAGACCGTGATTCTTTATTAAAAGACATTTGTTGACATTTTTTATTATCGGAATGCAAACCAAGTTTTAACAAGTGCAGCTATATGGGCGTGCACAAACACATACGGCACATTCGCACACGTGTGCGAGCGTTCTAGGTCGAAGTGTACGTCAGAGCATGGGAATCTCTGGCTAGAGATCTCGTCTTGCCAGTGAGTCATGGGAACAAGAACACAAATTACTGTTAGCTATGCTGAAGTCACAGGTCACATCACACAACACAACAAAAAAGGATGGCACGTGCCACATGTTCTTTTTCATGGAATTTGGCTGCAATTTATAGAACTCAGTAAAGTGTTAGAAAAAATTTATTTGATCTCAAAATGAAAAGCTCTATGTAGTTGGTATAAAATATCATCATCTCACCACTTGCAAACCAGTGGCTGGACGTCTGAAATGTTCCCCACTGTTTTGAGAGAAAAACTGAAAGCCAGCTAATCTGCAGAGGAATACCAGAAGTCTGTTAGTCTTGGCCTCCAACACAGAGTTATTTTAAGTCGTTGTCATTACAGGACTGGGAGCACAGAGGGCTCAAGAAAACATAACACTTGACTTCTAGAATATGTGGCACTAATTACATTAAAAAGCCAAGAGAAAAATTTTGGCCCACCAAAATATCTGTACAATTAACTTACTAAGCAATATTTCAGACTGTATGCAACAAAGTAAGTTAATCTGTCCATTGTGGTATCAAATGTTGGAATTATCCGTTCGACATTCTGGTTGATGACTGCAACAGGCAATTCCTGCATATTTTTAGGTGCATTTTTGAGATAAAAATCTTCCATTTCACCACATCCCTAGATTTGAATCTTACTGACATGTTCATGAAACCAATTAAGAAGTATTTTGCATTATCAATTTTAGATTACAAGATGGTTCTAAGGGATGCCCTTGGTCAGCAACAATACTCACTATATTGTGGGCTGCGGTATTATATATTTACATAAATGTAATTCGCTCTGGATAGGTTTGTCTGCCAAAAGCCGTAAATGTAAGGCAATGTAATGTAATTTAGGTTTGAGATTCACCCCTTGGTTCCAGCAAAGGAAAATCATTATTCTACAGTATATGAAAACATTCACGAAACTTGTGGCAATATAGTTTGAAGAAAGCCAACATATGGAGGTCAATGTTAGGAAACCAATATAGGGTATCTGCCAAAGCACAATCAATGCAAAACAATAATCAGCCAAAGAAAGTCAAACAATGGCCTAAGCATTTGTTGCATACATTTTTTTACTACCACTGAGTGTTTCCACATTGTACAGTATTTAACAAGACTTTGGTCTTCAGTGTGTCTATATGATGGCTACCATGTTCAGCTTTTGTTTCTACTGCTACTTTCACAAATTGTCAGAACACTTGGTAGCTTCCCAAGTAAACTGTGAGATTTGGCACCCACAGCAAGCATGTCCATGTCTGTGGAGCTGGCCATTCAGCTACATCTACAAATCATGATCAAGATCGTCAGGAAATGACCTTTGAGTGATGAATCCAATGGTCTTTAATGCTTCTAAACAAAAGTTGGTATGTTACAAAAGACTGACATAATAAAGATGTGAAACATCGAGAAATGATGCATGAAACGGGGAATAATTGGTGACTAAAGGCCTATTCAAAATGTTGGGTGTAAGCTGCTTTGAGCTTCAACTGACCATTTGTGGATGACATATGTTAATATCAGTTGTGAATGTTAAAGAGCTATTGAAAAATACCGCCCAAAATTGTTTAAAGGTTTGCCCCTGTACAGTTTAATTCATCTTAACAGAAACATTTCACTACTGAATCCTCACACTCAGCACCATTAACAAGTAAATGCTAGAATAAGAGCAGCACACACGTCTCCTTGGAAACCTGTTGTGCTAATGTGGGTTTCTGCTTAAATGCACAGAATACTGCATGCAGTCGTGGAGAGGCGAGCAGGTGTGTGTCTGCATGTGTGGGGGAGCTACAGCACGCCTAGCTGTGCTTCAATATTCTTCTTTGCAAGAGAGAACTAGCAGTCACGATGCTCAGCCCACTCAGACAAAAAAAAAATCTCATTTCATATGGAAGCTTTATGGTGTTTGCTCTATCTGTGTTGGTTCCTCCGTCAAGGCAAACTGTGTGCAACATTTCACACCTCACTATGAAGGCTGGTCATGAATGTGAAACAATGAATGGCTGAGTGACGCATTTTGAATATGTGGGTACATTCGGCCAACAGATCTGAGTGGGTGAGATCTGTTACAACTCTACGCAAAGATACAGAGCGACATATTAAATAATACTTGTTAACTTCTGGTTTAGTTATTGCACCATCTTGAGTGTTTGAGCTCCAGATTTCAAATCCACCAGACCTTACTCGTCTCTGCAATAGATGCACAACAATTACAAAAATATTAAAAAGGAAAAAATATGTAAACCTAAAAAAGACTGACAGTCAGCTGCTCAAGAAAATTACCCATTTGTAAAAGAGGAAGGTTTTCATAATGTAAAAAAACTAACTCCAGAGGTTTTGGATAATGGCTTTGTGCGTTGTCTAGTAAATCACAAGTATTTACATTTTACAAATGAAACAAATTGCTGACGACAAACTCTGCGACCTCACACAAGGATGACTAGTGCTATTACACTCAGTCCAGCTGAAAATACATGCTAGTATAAAAAAAGCTCATAGGAAGGGTATTAAATGCGCATGCTAAAATGCTGTTATATTAGCTGTTAAATGCAAAACATTATTTTTAAAAACCTTTAGGAATTAAGAAATAACTTTCTATTACCAAAAAGGAAGGCAGAAAATATCTGCCCCTATAGCCTGTTTTTACAATGACACAGCCATGAGTCAACTACTCAAAGACTGAAAGACGCACATGCCCCATAGGAACTGAGCGTGACACCAGGTGTGTGTAACAACTGACAGCTGTATAAATGTACTTAAGAACATTATTTTCAGACACTGACTGTGCATAGACATATTAGGTCACAGTTTAAAGCTACAATTTATCAACAACGATAGCCAAAAAGTTCATTTTCAGTTCATTAAATATACTTTTCACTGATAAACTGCACATTGTAGAATAGCAGATTGTTTGAGAGGATCTCTATCCAAGAAATGTGCAATAAAGTGACCTAACCTGAGCGTTTTCCATTACCTAATTTTCTTTAAACAAATTGCAGTTCTCTTTCTACAAGAACACGTGCCAATTATCAGCTATGTATATAAAATAGCCAACCGGAAAATCAGAAAAGTGTTATGTTAGCTTTAAACTGTAAACACTGTTTTGTGTTTGCATACCTACAGAAAGCTAAGCATTCAATAGTAACAATATATTTTTATATGGAATAATAAATAAAAATAAATATATAGATAAAAAATTACATAAATCCTTCCAGAGCTAGAAAACAGTATACTTAGATAGGAATTTTTTTAAATTATTTATCATCTCCAAGCTGTTCATGATTCATGTCCTTTACATCAGGATGCCTTTCCTTCAACAGTATAAGAAAGTGCCAGAACAAACAGTGATCCGAGTGCAGATATGGGTCAGCCCAATCATGACAGAAACAGCCAATAACACGTACATGTCGTATCTGTTTGCATAATTATCACTCATTTTCAACTGACTCAAACAATTAGGGACATTCGTGGTGGGGTTTTAAAAAAGGAACCTTTAACCAAGTGGTAGATCATTGGTTAAGGTGCTAGACTGCCACTACTGGGCCACTCTACAGACGTCAATGCTTTAAAAAGTGATAAATTTATAAGGCTCTTATCAAATGTGACTTTAAACTATTTAAGAAATGATCAATAAATAATATGCATGTTAATCTATATAACCGTTACAGTGATGATAACAGAAAGGATTTTGCTAATATCTTGTGGATGGATTTATTCAGCCATTACATTTGTGAGTTGTTTACATTGGCTGTGTCTTATGACTGCTGGCATAAAATACATGCTGTGATCAAATCCAGATTTGTTGGAACTGTCCACTACATAATTATTTTTAGTTTAATAGTTTATTTAGCTTCTCTCTTAGGAGAAGCTAAATCTACTACCAGAGATGTTCATCCATCACATAGAACCCGACAGAACAGTATGTAGCTATGAGTGTAAAAAATGTCACATCTATAACACAAGAAAGTCACAGACATTTTTCTTATGCATCACATATACCACAAAAAAGCTTTCCCAATTTAACAAAGTTTCTCTTGCACATACAAGTCATATGCATGATGATCACTTATGTAAATCTTCTGTATGACTTTGGCACAACAGACAGGCTGTATGCAACACATACATGGCGCAGTGACAACAAATAACTTCATGACTGATGTTTGTTTTTTAATCAATAATTATCATGTGATCATAATTCTCTTCTTTATAATGTGGGATTGAATTATTTAATGACATATCAGTTCCCAGGTAGGGGGCATGCCTTGCCATTATTGCTGCGATATAACTAAACCTAATAAACTGTAGCCATGATTTTTGGAATAACTTCTGAGAGAAGTTGTAGTTGCGTAACAAATGGTTAATGCAACTGCCAGTATTTAGAAAATATTCGTGCAGATTTGTAATTGAAATGTGACTACTTTCTGTGACTTAAGTGTAGTGTAGATTTCTGCACAGTGATTGATACCCTAAAAGGACAATGAGCTTGTTTCTTGATTACCAATGTCAAAGAAATCCAAAGAAACAGTTGAGATCTGTGAAAATATCAAGTGGAGATACTACACCACTTTCCTACAACTAGACAGACCATATCTACTTAAACAGTATCTATAATAGAGTGTATGAAAGGCTGAGCTATAATTTTCAGTCCTTAACGTTAACAGGGGGGGACAGATTGACAAAACATCCAGGAAAATGCTTTTAAAAAAACAAATTGATTTACATATTAATGAAATAAGTAATTAGCCCCTTTGCAAAACAAGACTAAGAACTTGGTGGCAAAACCCTTGTTGACAATCACAGAGGACGGACATTTCTTGTAGTTTGGTTTACCAGGACTGGAAAGTTGGTCATTATTTTTTAGAATTTTCAGGACACATGAGAACACGTGTATACACACACACATATATATATATATATAGGGCTAATTTTCCAAAAATCATATAGAGAAATCACTTCAATGTTAAACAAGAACAAAGTTAAAAGTTCATGTCTTATACACTCTCTCTCCCAGCTGCATCTCCTGCCGATCGCAGTAGCTTCTGACTTGATGCAAATTTTAAACAGTATGGACCAGACACACCTAACAGAGTGCTGAATATGATATACTGCACCAGTATAGCAGTAACCTTTTGTAAAGGTTTATACAATCCTATGCACTGTAGCTTTAACCAGCAGCTTTACTGCCATTCTAGGTGCAGTTCAGCCGCCTACCCATAGACCTATAGTACAGATATTCAACCACCTCCTCTACATTTTAAGTATTTAGTAGATGTCCTTACCTAAAGTGACATTACAGACATGCATTCAGTAAATCGATCAGTAAATTCACTCTTCAAGAGGTCTAAAAAAAAAGTCCGGTGGGAGATAATAAAGGTAATATAATTTTAAGAAGCAGTACACCTTTAATCACTGTGTAAAGACTGTCAGTGATTCAGTTGTTCAGACATTAAGACACGCAGTACTGATTTAAATTGGATGGGACGGACACAGGAAGCCAGATGAGAGCTTCCTGTAAATCACAATGCAAACAGCTGTACGACTTAAAGAAAATACACAAGGTTTACTCGGACATATTAATAAGACATTGTTTAAGTAACATGCAATTAATGCACACTTGCATACGCTTAAGTAGTCTTTAACACTAAAGATTATTAAACATCTTTTTCTCCAAAAAAGCAACTAAACCTTTTGGACAAGGACATCTTAGTGACTGAATGAATGGACTGATGAGGTTCAGTTCTCAGCACCATCAAGCTGCCACTGCTGGATTCCTGGGCAAAACTTAATAACTTTAATCATTTTAACTTCTCAGCTGTATAAAGGACATAAATGCAAGTCAGTGTCAGCCAAATGACATGAAGTGGAACGTCTTATTCATTATTAAATAACTTTTCCTACGTGTTTACAGGCACAGAGTTAAAATAAGACTATAGTTTCCACAGCAACAGTTTAACATATAAACAGGATTACTAAAATAGGAGCAGAAGAAAGTATCTGCCCTAAAGAAATGAGACTAACTTCAGTATGAAGCTTTTTCTGTAGAACATCTAAAGTCAAAACGAGCCCGAAATGGAGGATCCGTTCATAAACATCTGGAATTGTTTTCAGAAAACAGCTGACTGACTGAATGCTCGCTACTCCGTTTCGATGGTACCGCTTATTAAAATTAGCTAGCAGGCTAATTGATTAACAGATACCGTATCGTTAAACCCCACCTAGGCTGCTCCATCGTACAGTACTCAGTCTCTTTAGAAGGGTCTACGTGAATAATTTCAACTTTCGAGTGTGCAAAAGCAACTGGTTGCCCCAAACAGCTCCAGTTAGCACAATGCTAAAACAGCGCAACAACAAAGTTTGTGTGAAGCTCAGAGAAAAAAAACCCACTCACCTGTGACAAAACTTTCCAAACGGATACGACACCTCGCAGGCTGTGTGTGATGTAAACAGGGGAGAAAGAGAGCAACGTGTGAAAAGAAAGGAAAAGAAAAGAAAAAAGGAAAAACGCGTAATTTTGCGGAAAGCTACAGTTCCCGCACTCAGCGCTGTTGTACGGCTCCAGGAAAGGCTGATGGCGTCACTTCACGCGCCTTGGACGCCCTCTTGCAGCAGTCTGACTGAAGTTTTTTTTTTTTTTTTTTTTTCTTTTCAACTTTTCTGCCTTAAATGTCCTTAAAAGTGCATTATAACTCAGATGAAGTTCCAGTTAGACATCGTTACTGCTTTTACACCGAAATAAAATGCATCTATTTACATTTAGGCGAAGAATTGTTTCTTCGCAAGTCTTTTTGAAATAATAGCGGAAATACCGCATGTAAAATCTGCGTCTTAACCAAGAGGCTGTAAAGAGCATTGACTTTGGGAAACACTGCATGTAACCGACTTACTTACAGTTAAATCAGAGTAAATAAATACTATCAAATAATAATAATATAATACATAAGAATTAGCAATAAAAATAGCCTTCACATAAAGGTAAAAGTAGCAGCAGTGAAACAAGTTGCTGAAAATCTTTCGAATGCAGTAATAAAAAATACAGTTATTGCACTTAAATATTCCACATTGACGTTTTAAATTAATAGTAAATATATATATACTATAAAATTCATTTATTTATTCATTCTTTCACTCATTCATTAGTTCAATTATTTAAATGAGACGAAGTTAAGACTTTATGGAACCTATGATCTTACTGCCATCTAGTGGTCGACCATTTTGCGACAATTATAATAATAACAACAGGAAACGATGTTGAAGGTCATTAAGCAATGTCTTGACCCCAGTCTGAGGTTACGTGCACTATGGAGCAGGCTTATTCAAACATAGTTTCGTATTTGACAGTTTATTCTTATATTTTCTACTTCAAGAATTAATTAGAGAGGTCTTTAGTTTCTTGACCACTCCCCTGCCCAAGTCCTTGGCTACTGATTTTGGAGAGAAATCTGGAATCCATGTATTTCCCAAATTCTTACATTACATAGCTGGAAATCAGTGTTATCCTAAGAACATTTAAAGCTTAAAATTTGTTTTATTTTGTTAATATATAGTCTCTTTTTTCTTCTTCTTTTTTGTGCAAAAACCTGAACCTGAATCAATCAAAACTATTTTTTTCTACCATCAATGTCCCTTGTAATTTTTTTAAAAATGTTTTAATTTTACAGGTAGGAAAAAAATGGTCTAAAACATCTAAGCTTAGTCTAGATTTATTATCACACTCTACTAGGCTTTAGTGTGTACTATCTATAGAGTGGAATTTTTTATATTTATTGTTTTCTTCTGGAACACAGGATTAATACAGAAAGCTACAGAGAATTAGCAAATGTATAAATTGAATTATTAGTTCAGTTTAAACGACATCTCAAAATCAATCAGATCAGTCAGAAATATAGCAACAGAATAAACCTTTTAATAAACCACTTTGAAAGGGTTGGATTCATTATTTAAAACAACCTTAATTACTTTAACTTTGTATTTTTTATTATTTAGCAAAAAATGTCTAAAACATGTTTTATTTGATTTTATAGAATCTTAAAGCTGGTGGCATCTTTATGATATTTATAATAGCGGATAAAAACAAAAACTAATACAGCAACTACAAAAGATTAGGAAAAGGAATAACCGACTAGAACATAAAAATAAGTACAATGGATTATGTGCCCAAATATTACAATAATATAATATTATAAACTTGTGTTTTGTAAACATATATTATTATTATTATTAATATTATTTTAAACCATATTGGTGATTGTGAACAAACATAAATATGGATTTTTATAAATAAAAATAAAATAAAATATGGAATGATAATAGCAACTCACACAATAAAAAACTAAATATGACCAGCAGATGGCGCGCTTACACTTCTGTATGTAGTATTTTGCCCATTTTTAAAAATGTAATAACTCAGTGATTTAAAAGATTTACAGTAGTAAACTCTCAACATCAAACTTATGTAAAAACAAGGAGGACTTTGTGATTGACATACTTTGTTCCCCTCCATATTTCTGCTATCCGTGGTTCTGAAATCACTCCCACAAGGAACACCCACCAGGGTTCCCCTGAATTTAACCAAAACAAACACCCTAACTTTCTTAATACAACTAAAAGTGATTTTCATTTTTCATTGCTCCTACAACACAGTTTTTTGCCACCAAGTAGACTGAAGTATTTCGACTCAACATGTTATTTGCAGTAATCTCGTTTACCTGGTTCTGTCTGTGTTACTTCAGAGTTTAATCATGGTGTTTTTCTCTGCTTGTGGGTTTTTGTTCTTTTGAAATAATCATAAGCAAATCAAAGACATCATCAGAGACTGGTGCAATCTCGCTTGTTAACTAAAAGACTAATAAAACTGGATGCACAGTTTTCTAAAGAAAAACCAAAAGATTTTTAATAGAACAACTTAAAATGATCATTAAAAAATCTATGTGGTCAGCCCAGTGACATGGTGGTTTCCTTATACTTTAAGAGATATACAGTACCTGTTTGTAAATTGGCTGCTGCAAATTTTGACAAATTGTCTGTGTTTGTGTATGTGTGTGTGTGTGTGTGTGTATGTGTATGTGTGGTTATAGGGTGCAGCGTGATGGACTAGCTTCCCGAAAAGGGTAAATCATGTCCGGTGTTCCCTGTATAATCTCTGAATTTACCCTGATTCTGACCACAATGGTTTTTAAATATGAATAAATTAAAATACTACTTTATTTGGTTTGAAGAGTTACTCATGACCTGGGTGAGGTCAAGACTGGAATCTGCTTTTCAGTTTGCCTTGTTTAGATATATTGTCACTTAACTGTTTTCCTTATTTTTTGTCCCCCCCCCCCCCTATTGAGCTACATATGCCACAACGGAGCTGCCAGTGATCCAGACCCCATCTCCACCCCACCCCTGTCGGACCCTTCCCTGTGACCTGCTCCAGTTGATAAAACATCACCAGGGTGACCAAGGACATCCCACTCTGCTATAAAGACGTTCCAGCTGTTCTTTAAGGACTTATGATTTAAGTTGCTCACACACACACTATGTAACCACATAATTCCTGCTACCTGTTTTTCACCCAGATGAGAACAGGTTCTCTGTTGAGTCTGGTTTCTCTCAAGGTTTCTTCCTATTTTCATCTCAGGGAGTTTTTTCTTGCCACCGTCGCTCCGGCTTGCTCATCAGAGACTAACTGATTTCTGTTTCATTGTCATCTCATAATTTCTTTGATTGTGTAAAGCTGCTTTGTGACAATTACCATTGTAAAAAGTGCTATATAAATAAAATTGAATTGAATTGAATATATTGTCAAAGTCAGAGTTATGCTCGCTGTGAATTTTCTCTGACCTTTGACTTGGATTCTGTTTTCCATATCTTTTCATACTTCTCTTTTACATATATAAGTTGTTTAAGAAGAATTTGCATTTTATTCTATTGTTATGTGAACTTTCTTTATTGTGTCATTGATGGTGCTGGAAGAGAAGTGAAAACAGATTCTAACAATGATCGATAAATACCTTCACTGCCCTATGAAGACACCATCATACACATAAGCATACACTCACCCTTCTCTTTGTAAAAGTGTACATACTCCCTGCTACACAGTGCCTCCGCCTCTTTCTCTGCTTGGCTGCTAGTCTTGATGCTGATGCCAGGCATTGATAGCTGGCAGACTGTTGTTAATTCGTGTTAATTGAGGGAAGTTTCCATCCCTGGCACTCATTCAGCTGGCATGGCTGTCCCTCTGTCTACATGACGCCCAGCAACTCACTCAGTTGTATCCCATTGCAAAACATGTCCAGCTTTCTTCTTTCATTGATCATGTGTGATCACCACCATTTATACTAATGTGGGAAACATCAGAAATCTAAAGGTACACAGTATAACAATCGTCTGTTTAGAAAGAAAGAAAAAAAATGAATGGTCTGTCAAATCAAATATATTGTTTAAGGATCTAAAAAAAAGAAAAAACTAATCGTTAAGGATTAAAAGCAGAAGGAAAACATTTTAGATGTTAAGACAAAAGATTTACCCGTTTTCAAAAAGCATAAATCCTTTAATGGGTTGTTTACTGCAAATGTAGTTTTAATAAATAGAAAACTGTTTTCTTCTCCAAAATATTTTTTTTTTGTTTTGTTGACAGTTTTGAATTGCTAAATAATGAATAAATTATTGTACGTTACAATGATTAATTTATTGTATTTTTTCCCGTTATAATGGTAGAACATAATTATACTAATTAAGACTGTTAATTAAGTTTTAAAGAGAAAAGGTCTTTGCCTTTTTTATTGATGTTAAAGCCACATCAAGTTTCTTTCAATTAAAATATCATTAATCCATAACGATGAGTTCAAATTAATTTCACCTCATTTGAACTGTGATGATTTCCGTACATCCCCAACACCACAATTAATCAACCTTTTGAGTGTTGGGTGCTAATCCTTTTCAACTTAACACAATTGACTAATTAAACTAATTAAGACCAATAATTAAGAGATTGTAATTTCATGGTCTTTTCCCTCTATAGCCACATAGAGTCCCATCCCCCAAACTGTATGTTTGAATATTATTCCCAAAACAAAGGAAATGATTTCTTCTTCTTCTTTTTTTATCATATGATGGATCTGAATCAGAAAGGATCAGAATAATTATGTACACGGAAAAGCAGACATCACAGAGTCTCTGTAAACAATAGAAGACAGAATACAAAAAAAAGATGTTTAATGATCAGAATTGCATTTTTCTACATGTAATTGCTAATTATGCTGATAGCTTATCAGAAAATTGTTATCTTTGAAAGAAATTTCCTTGCACTTCTTAACTATACAGCACTTTTCCTTTTTTCCTTCAGTTTTTAATGAATTAATTAGGCGATCACTGTAATTACTGTTTATATTGTTGTTAATGAGCCCAAAGGCAAGCAAGCAGCACTCATCCAAATTACACTCACTAGGCACAGAGCCAAAGAGGTCCTAACTGGGTGGTGTGTGTGTGTGTGTGTGTTTGTGTGTAAGTATGCCTATCAATATACATGCATATTTGTGTTTTTTCTATCTAACCTAATATCATAACTGTATCCCCTCATAACCAATATATTTACAAGACCTAGTAAAACACATTAACATACATTAGAACAGTGTTAAAAGAAATGTAGGCTCTATTCTTTCTCTTCTTCCCACACAGACACACACACACTGTACATTCCAATGGTTTTCTTTAATAACTCAAAAACATATGTAATGGACAGCTTATGCTAAAGTGCCTCTTCATGTAAATAAGCATGTACATAGTACCATTTATTGAAATGGCCCCTGAAGATGTATTCCTGTCCTCCTTTTAATGCTGCAGTATATAAACTCTGCTATATGCACTTGGCATTTGGTAGATGACCTTATTCAGAAAGACTTACATTTACTTTTTAAGAAGTTGAGGGTTAATGGCCTTGCTCTAGGGCCCAGCAGTGGCAATTCTGTGATTCTGGGATTCGAACCCCAATCTTTCAATTAGCAGTCCAACACCTTAACCACCAGTTTTCCACATAAGTGTTTGCTGAGGAACAATAAATTTATCAGTTCATATAATAAATGATACATTTCCAGAAATTTTTATTTATTTATTTATTTTTTCTTAAGTGTTTAGAGAAATAAGAAAGTTTTTATAAGACCAGATGGTTTATGAATTAATGATGATATCAAAGCATTGTATAACAAAGAAAAACAGGTGAAGTTTAGCATTGCTGTGAAAATGTAAAAAGTAATTTTTTTCCTAAACTGTACATAAGAGGATATGTCTTCTTTTTTGTTCATTAATTTAATAAAATTCATAAAATATACCTTCAATGAAATTTGGTGTAAAGGATGTGTGTAATGAGTTTAGGTCATCTGGTTATGTCACATCTGGTTGTGTATGCTGACAGATTTGTAGTGTTTACTACAATATATTTATGATTGAGGTCAGAGCATGTGGCAGGGACACATAAATACACGCATACACGCGCACATGTCAGAAAGCAGAAAGAAAGCTGTCAGCTATTTAATTAACCATCATTTCCAGAGACTTCTCTCCAGATGCCAATTTGACCCAATCAGTGGAGCAGAGGGGAGCACCATGAAAACAGAAATAAGAAAAGTTCATCATGACTAAAAAGAAGAAGGGGGCTAGAAGACATGGTACATATTAATATAGATGTGGCATTTTCCTCAAATGAATAAGTGAATTGAATTATTTTTTTGTGAAATATTACTAACAGCCTCACATGCCTGCTTGCAGACATTTATTCAAATAGAGGACCTAATTAATGTGTCTGGTGCCCTTATTATTCATTGAGGGGATATGCCTCAGTGGGGAAAGACAGAAAGGTCATTTTTGAACTAAAACTCACAGAAAATAATGAATACAAGGCAATGTCTGCAATGTTGTGCTGTTCTCACAATCTTTGAAAAAAAAAATGAAATCAGTGAAATTTTAGAACTCCACAAGCTACAACATGCTCAATCCGATTACTAAACCTTGCACAAACTCCTTTCACCAACTTACCTCTCCTAATGACAGTGATTAAAAGAATTCTCTTCAGCATTTATTCTTAAACCGAACATTCATATTAAGACGAACGATTTTGTATTGATTAATAATCCCACAAACATACAAAGCCAAAGAAACTGAAACAGTCAGACATCTGAAAGCTAAATATGCTTTTTGTAAGGTTGCCTTCTTATCTTGTATGTACAACACTGTATGTTCATTTTAGTGATTCCTAAATATCAGCCCTTGTTTATGATAAGGTCACATACTGCCTGATGCTTTTATTAGTTCTATCATCTTTTATACTTTATATTTATATAAAATGCCATCATCAAAGATTTGTCTATGTTTAAGATATTATAGATTTATTAATAACAATATATCATATGGTATATCGTTAATCACCTGCCATAATTTACTGCACCCAAATTTCGGCCTTAGAAAATGTTCTGTCACCGAAATAAGAAAAGAATATTTGTAATTATAAATAAATTATAATTATATAGGAAATAAATGATTATATTTAATATAAATAAAAAACATTTTACTTATATGTCAGCCACGAGTAATCTGATTTAAAAAGTGTAAGTTATATTGTTTTTAAATGAACTCTGTGCCTTGTGAACTTTTCAGTAATGAAGCCATCAATTACCTCTGGCCAATCAATGTAGTAATTGCAGTGGGGTTCTGATGAAGTGAGGAATTGTTGGGTGCTGCTGATTCCAATCGATTTACTTAAAGCAATTAAACACAGCGTCTACTGCAATGGTGCTTCAGTCCCTTGCCATCTGCTCCAAGCACACTGCAGTAAAGCTCAGCAAATAGGCAACAGGAAGTCGGGGAACGAATGGTAATAAACAAAACCGTGAAGAACATCTGTAAAACGCTTACAGAGCAAGCACACACATGCACAAACTGACAAGCGAAAAAACGTATAACTCTACTATACACAAAACACAGATAGACTAGATAAATGTCTTGCAGTTTTATTCTTTAACTTATGAACATCTGAGTAATTATTGTTTAGTAATAATGCACTTGGAAAAGCTGTCACACTACAGAGCAAATTATATTACTCTGGCCTTTACTTATTGTTTGTGCAATTTGCAGCATTGTATTGTACCATTTGCTGGAGCACAATTTCAGGCAAAGGTGACAATAGTGAAAGTGATATTCAGTGTACTACAGGGAATGTAATCTGGATTATCACTACTGGCTATACTGGGCTGCAGAATGATGCTGTGTACAATAGATACTGTCCAATGTTGATTTTGATAATCTTTTTTTCCCTCAAATATGTTTTTTTAATTCTCCTATAGGTAATCTTAATTTAAGACCTGAGGCCTTGTGACAGAGGCACAGATGGCAAAAATATGCTTAAGCAGTACATTTTCCCTAAAAAAATACAAAAATTGTAATGACCATTTGAATTTTTATAGGCGTCTGCCGTAAATGTTATTCAATTTCTGAAATAAAAAAGTCTTAGTCTTTTTTTATGTTGTATAGTAGATGTTTAAGTATTATTTGACCCATTGTGTGTGTTTACAAGGCTAGGCAAAATAAAGAGTTATTAATTCAAAAATGCAAATATTTATTTAAGCTTTAAGTTTGGTGTAGTGATAGCATTATGTTAGCCTTGTTCTGCTAACTTTATGTTGCTGGGAAAATGCTGGCTCATGGTTAAGATGTTGGAATACCAACCCGAAGGTTGTGGGTTTGATTCCCGCTACCACCATTAGGCCCCTGAGAAAGGCCCTTTACCCCTAATTGCTCAGTTGTATAATAAGGGATAAATGTAGGTCACTCTGAAAAAGGGTGTCTGCTAAATGCTGTAAATAAATAAATGTTATTTAAAAACTGACACAGGGTAGGTCCAGTTAACTGTTTAATTTATTGCTAGCGTTTCTTCTTTTTTAGTTTTGAATTATAATTTTTTTTATTTCAAATGTAAATCTTTATCAGGATTTTAAACTGTATGTCACTTTTCCTAAATTTAAATCAACTGAAAATGACAGTAGGCTGCCATCCTTTGATTAAAAACTGAAATAAAACCTCAACTGGCACACATAAAGATGCTTTCAGAGGAAAAAGATCTCCTTTAAAGTCTTGAATAAAGCACGTTTATTAATCCTTGAAAGGAAACGTAAGGAATAGAGTAAGAAAAGAAAAGAAAAAAGTGGAACAAAAAGCACTTTGCCTTTCTTTGTATTTCGCCAAAAGCATGAGCAAAAAAAAAAATTGAAAAAAGAGGGAAAAATCAATTACCAGGCACACCTGAATATTATTCCCTGCACCATCCGTTTGCTTCTTCCAAAAAAAGCTTAAATTACTCAGCAAACTTATCGCTTGCTGTGGCAAGACTGGTATTAAAGAAAACAATCAAGGCGTCAGGATTAATCTCGGACAGCCGCCTTATCTTTAACTTGCACCTTTGTTATTTTCTGATGAGCTGCTCCTTTCCGTGCCGCCACATTGTGCCATACCTCACTGCCTCCTTTCTCCAGCTCTCTGGGCTGTAGCACAGGACCTTTTTAGTTCATTAAAAAACCTTTATTTGTAAAGAACAAAGACGAGATGAAGGCAAACAATAAGGTCAAGCAATCTCCTTTCTGCCAGCACTCTGTCCTCTCACCTGATATTTGGAGCATTATCTGTATGTGTGTGTGTGTGTGTGTGTGTGTGTGTGTGGTCTAAATGCACCGACAGCATTCTCCTATAAGTGAATGACACACATCAACCGCTGGCGGAAGACCTTTCCACTACTCCTCCTATCAAAAGGGCAGGACTGTCACTCTGGGCTACAATGACAAGTTGTCAAACTAAAAGCAGGACTCTGCTGATGTAAAATGTGCACATACACAAACACATGCATGGATACACAAAGGTGTAAATGCAGACACATAGTTTAAATAGTAATGGCAGGAGCGCAAAGAATCTTGAACTCTATAAACTCATATCATATTCGATTTAGCCTGGTCAAAAAAATTGCCTTTTGCAGTCCCACCACACAATAAAAGGCTCTGCAGTTAGACATAGTCTTGTCTGTAATCAGGTGGAGTGTTGTGTTCTATGTCATTCCATACCACCTTCTCTGTTTTTCCTCTCTCTTCTCCATCTCTCTGCATTGCTCTCTGCATTGCTCCTTCACTCTCAACCAAATCAAGACTAGCATCTGCAGTGACAAGTGCTCCTGTTCACCTTTCCTCTCTTATCTCCTCCCTCCCAGAGAGCTCCTTCTCTCTTTTCACCTCTCTAATCTCCACCTTCCCCTCGCTGTCCCTTGCTCCTCTTTTCCTCCCATCTTTGCCTCTGTATTTATCAGGTCTGCCTTGTCCTCGGATAGGATGGCTCTTTTATCTGCCTTGAGACAAAATGGGGAAAGCAAGGCAGTGGGCAAAACTGATTTTTGAAAAAGTGTAAAAATAAATATGACATTTGTTTTTGCTTCTCTTTTGCCTGCAAAGAGGAGACACTGGAGCATTTTTGGTCACAGTCCATTTCCTCACATGTAACTGTGTCTACTTTACAACATTGTATTGTAGATTAACCACAAGCTACTCCACTCAAAAGAGTGTAGCGAGTGTGTATTGTTTGATGTTTTTGCTAAAGTAAATAGAGGACACAAACACTTGACACACGTGTAAAACCCAGAACACCCAAAACATCTTAAAACTTCACATCAAACGCTATGCTAATGCTGGGTTAGCCAAGAACAGTGACAGCAGACCATAAGAGAGAAAAGCGAAAAAGCTGTTGAATATCACACGAGCAAAAACCCACATGCTTGAGGGGAATTGAGAAAGAGCTATGAAAGGTGTTGAGCAACAACCATCGAACCAGATATTGGCTAACAGACTAATCCTTCCAGGAGAGTGTGCTATTTGTGGGTTAAAGGGTTTGTAGATCACTTACTGAAAAGTGGCCCTTGTAGAAAATAAATTCATCCAATCAGCTCAACCCATAAATACATCTTAATTATGCAAACAGCAGAAAACAATGCTGCAGCTGGAGACAGAAAGCTCTCTAAACAATTGTCACCTGAATAGAACTCCAGTGCGAATAATGGAGCAGGACTATACGGCAAAATAAAGGTCACATACAGATTACTGAGATAACATAATCCATTCTGAGGTAATAAATGTTAAAATACTGTGTATCATTAATATTAAACGTTTGGTTATTAAATATTAAACACTAAACGTTTGGTTAGAGACTATGCACCAGTTCCTTCTAAGTGTCTACGAATGAGTGTGCAAAAAATACCAAATAAAAATGGCGCACCTTTAGGCCTAGAGGGCAATAATCCATAATGGAGTGGACTGACACAAGGAACTATTACATAGGAATTGATTATTCGTTAATTTTCACTGCCCCTGTGTGTTATAGTTGTCTTGAAACTGTATATATGCCAAAGGCTGCACATTTGTCTTGTTTCAAGAACAACTTTTTTTTAACATATTTATAGTTGCATATAGGTCTAATTTTAAGGAACATCTAACATATAAATAAATCTTTGCAGTCATAGCGGTAATAAAGTGTTGATTTCTGTTTAATGTTCATTTCTTTTTTTACTTTTTCACTATTAAAACATTCACCATGCCAGGAAATTTAACATAAAAAGTATTTATTTGTGATTCAGCTTAAAGTTATCTCTACTATCCATGTTGTGCTGTTATGGAAACTGAATCTTCCAATTAAAACTGAACAAAATAGGTACAATTCTTAACCGATAAACAAGTTGCAAGCATTTGAATCTGGTCATGGCACAGAAAAAACATCTTTTAAATGTGAATCCAAAGATCCTAGAACATTCAAAAACTAATTTAATTGAATATATAAAATATATCAAGTTCTTGTATAAAAATGTTTAAGGCATTAATCTTATTTCTTGCTATTAATTTAGTCGTATCTTTTTTACATTTTTATGTAAATTTCTACTTGGGTATGATGATAAGACCAGGGTGATGCGAATATACTGTTTTTCCTGTTGAGCAATAAGGGAAATTAGTCACAGCTCATTATGCACTGCTTAGTGCCCCACACCTCTAATACTTGCTTTGCTTGTTGTAGTAAAACACATAAAAAAAAGCTAAATATATAAAGATGAGTGTTACTGGTAAGGTACCGTAACTCGGCCAAAAAGACATTCTTGTCTCTCTGCGGTTAAATGTGCTTAGTCCAGTAATTTGAGACAAATATACTATTTTTCCTAAATCACACCTATGTTTAACAGATCTTAGGAATCAAACATTAAGCATTACCTGATTGAGCCGCTATATTGTTTGTGCGCTGACTACTTGTTCACTATCTGTACATTTTCGAATGCTCAGGTTACATAACACCAAAGTTAGTTGAGTACCTGTGACAATGCAAGACAATGTCCACTTATCCACAAAACTCCTGTGCTGTGTGGTAGAAAGGTACAAGTGCAGAGATGCTGATGGTAGCTTTTTAACAGTACACTAAATGGCCAAATGGTTTTGGACATTTCTCCAAAAAATTAGCTTTGTTATAGCTTAGCTATATAACTTTAACTTCAACATAGAAAATGCAGAATGTGACGCTTTAAAAGTGTCCACAAGCATTTGGTAATAAAATATACCTGGCATAGCTGGGTTTCTTGTCTTACATTGGCTTCTCTGGACTTTTACTATTTTCTTTCTGCTAAATAACTAGCTATGCAACGGTCTTTTCTCGCTCGCCTACTTTTTTTTCTGAATTTTGCACCTAAACTGTAGGGTCACCTATAAAAGGTTGACATTCTTGTAAAAATTCTCATTTCCTACCTTATTCTTAACTTTTACAAAAATTTTACAAGATGATTAATCAGAACAATTATCTGCATGACACTATAATTTAAAAGGAAATCTGCCCACACCACAGGCACTATTATTTTTCCCTCCCCACTCAAACATTCAGGTCCCTAACATAGCCGCTGTTAATATCCTCCACAGGACACACTCCTGAGCTTCCTGCTAACAATCTCTTGCCTTTTGTCTGAGGGGTAATGAAGCTCCCAGCATGCATCTGCTGGGTGTGTTATTCCCGAGCTGGTGTGTGTGTATGTGTTCATGTGTGTGGGTCTGTCTGTGTGTGTAATGACCCAATATCACACACATGCTCCCACCACCCCACCCCCAACAAGATTCCCCCTCACAGAATGATAGACCCTTAGTAAAGAGAGAGATGAGGCAGGGTAATTGTGATTATGGCCTTTTAATTACCGTGTGTGAGGCTTCTCGGACACCTGTCTCTGCCCAGCACAGCAGGACTGCACACCTGGGGGGGATGGGTTATCTGAGAAGGTAATTCAGCCATCAGGAGGTCTAAAAGACTTGCTTATTACAAAACAAAAACTCTCCAAATCACCACATTGCACCTGGTGCTGATGCACAGCTCATCCCTATCAGCAATAAGATAAAGAGGCTGAACTAAGAAAAGTGTCCTCATGTTTTTTTTGCCCTCTGAGGCTTCACAAGATGGTGCTTTGTAAATAGTTCATGTAAAATGAGTGCTGAGAATCATTTGAGCTATTTATTTTTTTTACCGTAATGTCTACCACTTTATCAGGGAGGAATTATACCAGGAGAAAATAATTGTGTAGACGTGTGTCTTAAATAGCTTTACAGTAAGGGCAAAGAGTTTATAGTATACTGAATTTGTAATAAATTCTGTTTTTTAACAATTTGAGCTAACCTGAGCTACAATCAAGATCTATGCGTTAAGACCCCTGCAATTAATATGCTATATTAACTAATATCTCTGACTAATATCCCTTTTACTTTTTATATATATATATATATATATATATATATATATATATATATATAGATATATATATATATATATACGCTCATGTGAAAAAATAAGGAAACCCCATTAAATATTTAGTTCTTTATTAAGAAATGTTTACATATTGATGGCTAATCTTGTTTTAATTTTTCTCTAAAAAAAGTGACTTAATTGCAGGTAACCAACAAAAATTAAACATTAGTTTAATGTTTTACTCATTAAACAAAAGATTTCAACAATAATGTGTAAGAAAAAAGTTAAGGACACCCTACCCCTTAAAAGCTAGTGTTACCCCTTTTGGCTGAAATAACTTTAATGGGACGCTTCTTGTAGCCATCTACTAGTCTCTGAAAACTAGGTTTGCCCCACTCCTAAATGCAGAATTTTTTCAGCTGTAAGATGTTTGAGGGGTTTCTTGCATGCACGGCTCGCTTCAAGTCGCCCCACAGCATCGCAATGTAATTCAGATCTGGGTATGAGGTTCTTTTCCTGGAACGCTTTGTTTGGTTTATGCCAAACATGTCCTCTGTTGCAGTGTCCAAATAATTAAATTTTAGATTTATCTGTCCAAAGAACATTATTCCAGAAGTCCCTGTCTTTGTCTACGTTCTCTTTGGCAAACTTTAGTCCGGCCTTCGTGTTTTTCTTAGAGAGGAAAGGTTTTCTCCTTGCACACCTCCCATGTAAGTTAAACTCTTTGTAGTCTCTTTCTGATTATAGAGTCATGCACTTTCACATCAACAGTCTGCTGTAGATCCTGTGGAGACACGTAAGGGTTTTTGGTGACTTCTTTTAGCATCTGGCGGTCTTCTTTCAGGGTAAACTTGCCAGACCTGGGCATATTGTCACTTCAGACAGCTATTTTGATTATACCACGGTGTTCACCATTACTTCAACAGTCAAGAGCACACCAAACTAAATAAGGTTTAAAAGAGGGTGATTTTAGCCATTTTAGGTGGGAATAAATGTTGGGTCCTGATTTATTCATCATCGGAAATTGTTCTTTTTTAAAGTAAATTTTACGAAGTTTAAAGTTTCAATTGTTTAGTCATATTACTTGAATCTGTCAGTATTGCTTTAAATTGATATTAAATATCCATATGTCCAAACATGTCAAAAACACACAGGATTTCATATGATAAAATATTAGTTTCAGGGTTATTACTAAATCATTTATAGTAGTTTAGATGATAATAATGAACATAATAAATCAGAAATGTGATTGACGATTTTGTGCTATACGTCTGTCAGTGTCTGATGTACATGCTGGGGCAGCACAACTGCCTGTGTTCTTTGCTTTTTGTTTTATTATTCTAGTTTGTCTAATTAAAATTCCCCCCCCCCTTTCTCACCCCCTCTCTATGCAGCTCAATACTTAAAGCCCCCTACTGTATTATGGGTGTTAATAAAGGGCCAGGAGGTTTAAAGGGAGTGGCATGTGCCACACAAAGGAAAGACGGCTGCTGCCGCAGTCTCCAGCTCTCATTAACTTTTGTCTCATTGCAACAGTCATGTCCTGTTATTATCTCTTCCTCACTCTCTCGTATCTCTCCCCTCTTTCCTTCCCCCCTAACACTCCTCTCTTGCTCTTTGTTTTTCTTACTCCCAATGCTGCTTGGGTTTTTCGTCCACGTTCATTCACAGACAGATTCTACTCTCGTTCTTCATCGCAAAGAATTCTGCCATAGACACATTTATAACAATTATTGCAGGAAAATGTATTCTTAATAATAATGTGTAGGTAAACTGAGCTATATTATGTGTGTAAGTATGTATGTATGAAAATGTATGTATTCTGGTATATTTAGAGTATTTTTCTACATGTGACATTGAATATATTTGTGTGGTAATAATGCAATTTTAATATCAAAAGAGCTAAAGATAAATAAATGTGTAGCAACACAAAACAGTTATACATAATCCAGTAGATGCCTGCAATGAAGAAAGTAATTTGAGTGTGTATGTTTCTGCAGGTGTTTGTGTAGTTACTGTACTCTTGACTTGTTTATGTCGCTCAGTCACCACTAATGAGTGATCAGCTTTCCCAGCGTGAGAGTCGTGCGGGTAATTCGGTGGCGCGCCATGTTCCCAAACGCAGGAGAGGCGCTTCATTAATGAGGAGACCTGTATAATCAAACAATTAGCATGCCATCCGAGACCAATGCATTCCATTTATCAGTGAAGACTCATCCCTGACCAGCATTTACATCCTCTTCCTCACTATCCTTTTGTGAATATGCCAAACTACGTCTTCCTCCCTCATCAGCATCAGCAGGCCAAAGATCATAAAAGAACCTAGAGAATGACAGAATTACAGTGGCATAGCAGACTGGCCCAGATTTTGGATAGTGGTCTAACCCCACACAATTTACTTTACATTTTAAAAACTAGGCACAATTCATTTCTTTCAAAAAAAGACGACTGGTTTCTTTAGGATTTTATTTACATTTCATGAATAGAGAATGATGAATGGTGATTATGTGCAACAAAGTATTAAGCATGTTTCATAAAGACGTTTATAATTAGTACTCCACAATTAAATAGGTAAAAATAACATGCAGTTGTAAATCATTCATCATCAGTCCACTTCCCGTTTCTGTTCTATCACACTTACCGTATAAACAATAGCTGAATAATGAGAGAAGCTGGAAGAAAACATTAGAAAACATAAGAGTACATAGTCTATAACAGTAATTTAGTATTAGAAATGAAACACCCTCAAATCTATTGAATAATACATGAAATTGGGAAGGTTTGATGTTTCTGTAATCATAATGGATTACATTTTGCAAAGTATACAAGCCAACTCATTATTTTCAGAATATAGATGATCCCTGGACGATGCCACATCACATATTACATCATCCAGAATAGGGATCTGGTTATAAGAAGACTTTTCTGAGCTCATGAATAATGCATGACTCTCAGCTGTCTAAGCATATTAGGAATGGCCTTGAATGGCTGATGAGATTTACATGGTGCAAATAAAGCCCAGGGTTATTGAAGGGGCCATATTAGACCTGATCTAACTAATGTGCATGGGAAAATATATTAATAAATATCCGAACACTGAAATATATAAATAAATAACCAAGTTTATTGGACTGGTGAGTATGCACATGAGTAGACATGAAGATGTCAAGCAGACAGAGGAAAATATTAGATGCGTTGTCAGCCGTGTGCTGTTTTAGGTTTTTGGTTATTGCTTTGTTGATCAATTTTAATAGCTCAGTGTGTATTTCTATTTGTGTTTCAGTCAATAACTGACTCACATGAAAGAAAGAAAGAAATTGAATTCTTAATGTAGGAAAACTAATGCTGTACTCTGTCTATTAGACTATTAGTAGCAAAGTATAATACACACACAAGTACAGCAGTAAACATTTATATATTTATTATTATTATTATTTATTATTTGTTTTTGGTTAATAAATACTAGTAGTTTTTGAAGAAAAGAAACTTAAAATTATTACAATTCACACTTATATCCAGTACAAGCATTTACACAAGTAGCATAGCTTATTCAGGGCTATAGTATATATATATATATATATATATATATATATATATATATATATATATATATATATATATATATATATATATATATATATATATATATTTGGAATGTATATTCATATCTTTAAAATGACAACATTAAAAAAAAGATTTTTATTTAATCAGAGGATACTTGGAAACCAGAACCCCTCTGTGTCAGCACAGAGACTGTCAGATGAATCAGCATAAATTAGCAATGACGACACCTTTCTAATAAACTACAGCTTCACAGCTGATCCATGTGGTGGGGGATGCGAGAGACAAATCCACAAGAAAACCCAGTTAGACTCCCCTGATAATTAGCAAATTGCACGGCGTACTTTGGTCAATCATTCAGATCTCCTTTTTTCTTTGTCTTGCTCTTTCAAGACGATTGTATGGTATATATATTGCAGTTTTTTCAGTAATTGACATTGCCGGGCTTATAGCTGTGAGGCTTTAAATGCAATCGACCGGCATCATTTAGATTTACCTTAATGTTACATTTTACAGGAATATCACTAAATATGCAAATGCATGCTCGAGGACAGGCACACTCACGCTGACACTGCTGTCACCCAATGAATTTGCTTTGTTCACCAGACCGCAGTTGTTTTTAAGTCTAGCCCTTTACCTCAGGGCCAATTCTCACTCATCGCTTGGATCTGCTGTGTTTATGTGTATCATATGATGTCTTGACATGGAGGTTTATTAGGAACACTATTCCTTATATTTTATGAGTTATTTGTCTTATTTAATGTAATATATATAGTAATATCCGGTGTAAACAATATCACTCTAAAAATCGAAATTTACTAACTCTTTGTTCTGGAATATCTCTTTTCTCTTTCTTTCTCTTTGTTATGAACAGGGTTATGTCTGGTCTCAGGGCTCACCATTTGCTTTAGCTACAGTAGGAGGACATTAAGCAGCACAGTAAGAGATTGGAGAAATGAGTCTCATTTCTCATTATAGCTGCCACCAGCTCTAGGGACCTTTCATTTCCTTTAGCCAAGCACGTTAGGTTGAAGGGGGATAGTGAGGGAAAGATGGTGAGAGAGACACTGAGTAAGCTAATAATAGGAAAGTAGCAATTCAAAGAGAAGGACAGAATCCAAGTGGTTAAGATTGCTACATTGATATTTGCGAAGATATGGTTCAAAAATATCGCACTCCTGCCATAGAAACTGTCGCCATGCCACAATGCCAAGCCACCCACTGCCGGTTTTGTGTGAGAAAGAGAACAGAACAGCTGGCACCTCCACAACCTCTTTACCTGCTCAAATAAAGAGAGGATTATTCCCCGAGCCACCCAGCCGCCTGTCTGTTTACCCTGTTGGCACCAGTAGAAGTGTGAGGAAAACACTGTTATACTGAATAAGCCATGGGATGGATATACTTGCTTCAAGAGTAAACATTCTCGAATTACAAAGCCACTTTTTGCTAATAAACTAGTATTGTCTTTGGATCTGTGGAGTTTGAGTAACGCCCCAGTGCTTCTGTCATGCTATGAATCATTGTAGACAGAACAAATACATCATTTTCAAATCCAAAAGCATTAAGAATTGCTGCATGCCTTTAGCTATGTTTCATCATTTAGTAATCAGAACCAAATATTCATGAAGAGGAATAGTCAGAAGAACAAACTGATAAATAGATGTAGGCGGGCTCACATTTATCAAATAAAATACACAGTTCTTATAATCATAGGTCATCATTACTAAAACAAATAT
Source organism: Bagarius yarrelli (assembly GCA_005784505.1). Lineage (NCBI taxonomy): Eukaryota > Metazoa > Chordata > Actinopteri > Siluriformes > Sisoridae > Bagarius > Bagarius yarrelli. The sequence goes on along the minus strand of VCAZ01000010.1, from coordinate 3,905,276 downwards.
AATAACCATAAATACCTATTATAGTATTGTAATATACTACAATGTGTCTTTAACTTATCTTATTTGATCTTATCTTATCTTATATGAATCAAATGATGTACTGAATATAATCCACACAAGGGTCAACAATTACATGTTTTTGTGTTTAAAATTTGTTAGTGGATTTAACCAGGAATTTACATACATACATGCAATGACACACTCTGCTTCTAACATCTTCTTAAAAGGACAAATAATAGGGACAGAGTTTTTTCTTTAATATTAATTACACTCAAAGTAAATATTTTACATTAATAAGTGCTCATAAGCAGCACGCTGTCTTATTTTTACTTATTGTATTTAATGGTGCTAAGATGAGAAACAGAATAGAGGTCTTGACAGGCCAAGGGAGCAGAGTGGTAAACAGACAGTGGGATGTTATTGCTTTTGCTACTGGCCATATCACGGCAACACACAAAAAGTCATACTCTCAGAGGCTGACCATCTGGTCATTAATCCCTGAGTGACTGAAAAAAGCAGCTTCTCAACAGGAACATATGAACATGGGAATTAGATTAATGCAAATTAATCAATGTAATCTGCATATTCAAAGGTGACAGGTATTAGTTTTACACCATATATGCATAAAAATCTAAAGCTAATTCAAAGACTAGTTATTAGAAAATAATTTCACTTAGTTTATACCATTTTGATGCAAAAAATAACCTTAAATTTTAAAATAAATAAGCTAACCCAGACATCGGCTTTATAACAGTGTAATAAGATAAATTGAAGAATAATAGAAAAATGTATTGTCAAACTATTTGCAAAGGAAAATGTAAAGAGGTGGATTTGTTCATTAAAAAAAAGATGTTTCCTAACTCAATATTCTCTTACATGAACAGGAACGCTCATGTATCATTCCAGGTTGCAAAATGGCGTTTGCCTGACAGCAATCCCCACAGGCAATCTCTGCAATCGCCAGGAATATAATTTCTGATCTAATTTCAGAATTGCATATCAGCTATAAATTCTTCTGTCTCAAAGCAGCTGTTCATAGATTAAAACATTTAAGTTATTATGTAGCTTCCAACTAAGCTAATACAGGAAAACATCATTTCCACACGAAAGAGTGTGGAAGTTTTACACTCATGCGTACGTTGAACTCATCCCATATAGGCACTATGCCAAAAGACCTGTAGCTGCGGTTCTGCCACATTGCTCTGGCATTTACTGTGACATATTGCTTGTGTGATCATGGCACCTTGGGGTCATGTTTGTCCTCCATGGCTGGCATCCCATCGCAGCTGCAACGGAGCCAGAACCCTTGCTCTTCCCTCTAATCACTTGTTCTCTGGGGATGAATGGATGAATTTAGATGGGGTGGAGAAGAGGAATTTGGAAGTGAGAAAAGCCTGGCATGGGATGTAGCGCTCATTTCTGTAATTCATCCCCCCGGAGCTGGCACAGACTGCCTGTAGTCCATTCCTCAATGTTCCCTTTTTTCTTCACTGTATTTCCTTTCTTTTTTCTTCTTTGAGATTTTGTTTCCTACTCAAATCAATTTACATTACAATAAACTAATTCAAATGCAGGAAATATTTTACACATGAACACAGACTTTCAAATTAGTAAATACTTTTATCCATCCATGATAATTAAGACACTTTTGTTTCTTACAAATGACACGACTCTAAAAATATTATCTGCACCCTTTTGTTATTAATCAGATTATTTTGTTTTATACTAAATCTGGACCAGGTGCAGCTATTATTTCTAAACTCAATACTAATATTCAGAGATAAACTTGCACAAGCATGTAGACCAGGAATGGGCTTAAATGTTAACTGAAAATCATATTACATTATATGTGGTTAATTTTGAATAATAATAATATTTATAATAATACTAATATTGTTTCTTCCCTTTATTGTCTTATTATTAATTGTAACAAAATGCATTTTGCCACACACAATTTACAATCTGTTACAAAGTCTATTTAGTAATAAAATAGTATTTTAAAACTATAAAATTTTCTTTTCTGATAAAAAAAAAAAATCACATTGTATTTTTTAACCTGCGTCTATATACATGCTTTAAGGATGTGATATTTGCTAGCTTCAAGGCCCTTGCTTTTGTTTATGACAGTGCCTGTAGCAAGCATTGTACTCTAATAGCTGATTTAAATAGCACCAATTAGCCAGAAGCCTGAGGTGTTCAATCACTCAGGGGCTATTAGCCTGTAATCAGGTGGTGTCCAAGACCCTGCTTTTTGTTCACTATCCGCCCTCACCATTTCGCTGTAGGGGTAGAAGGGGTTAGGAACAAAAAATATATACAAGCTGCTTTAACGTCTATAGTTGACACGGTAAAGGCATGTACAGTGTTAAACTGATCTCAGTTTTAATATTCTTATTTTTAGTGCATCCGGTTTATGTCTTTGTGTATTTACACTGCTAATATATTTAAATAATGATCACGTGTTAACAGAAAATGAACGAATGAATAATTATAGCACCAATTCTTTGTTCTGTTACAGCAAAAAATTGCAATTAGGAAACATGCATGCACATTAAAAAGTGCAATGGAAATATTCTTTCAGGTAACCAAGAACACATCATAACCATATTCATATTTCAATAAGGTGTCCGGATCATCCTTTCTGTTATATTTGCAGTATACACACATGCATGCACACATACACACATTTACACACCTGTGCAAACAATCATCTACTTTACAACAGCGAACATGTCCCGCTTGCTAAAAACAACGTTGGCTGAAAACATTTCCAAGCTGTTGATCTCGGTGTGACAGCTGATCTGACCAGCAAGGCTCGGAAGCCTGTTCTTATCTTACAGGACGTGATCATTTCCCACGATCCCACTCTTCAGTATACACAACCAGACAGAACGCCACCAGAGAGAAAAAGGGCAGTCAGGTGCGCCAGCCTCAAACAAAGAGACAGGTTTATAAAGGCTTCTATACATACACACATTAAATTATACACACATTTAAAGAACCTTATTCTATCTGATCTTAATCTTTAATCGCAATTTAAAAAAGGCACAGTGATTTTGGGAGATTAAATGAGAAAACAATTTCTGAGATCTGATTGCTAATAGTAGTCGATATAAGAGAAACCTGTAAAGATTATATAACAAAATTGCGGTGTTGTTGACATGATAAGCAAGTTCTGGTATTTTACAGCATAACTTAGATTACAGACAACTAAACGTCATCTATAAAATCACCAGTACTCTCTGATTTAAAAACAAACCTAATAATTAAGAGCAGAGTGTCATTAAAAAAAATCTTACATATTAGGAAATGCTTCATGCTACTGTTTTATTTATATTGAGCAAAAGATCTTTTGCAGGTGGTTCTGTGGTTATTATGTAAAAAAATATAACTGAACCAATATCACAACAAGCTTTTTAATTATATTTATGTTGTTGTTTTTATTTTACTCTATTTTTATAAATTTAGTTTTAGAAAATAAAATAATATGCCATTTCTGACAATTAGATCCTGGATGGATCATTCCATTAGAGGGCACAATTGGGAGAGAAAAAAAAAACCCAACAGCTCGCATCACGCAGTTCAACAGAATTAAATACAATGCTATACATTAATTATTCAGTTCTTCTAGAAGCTCATGCAAAGTTAACTAATACCTTTCCAGCATTCAAATAATTTAGTGACAAAAGATCATTCGATAAAACTAAAATGCATTTTGTTAGGAATATTCTGTATTTTTTTCTCTGTGCGATGCAAATATGTAGTTCCAAATGTCATGTAATGATTAAAAGATGGTCATGACATTATTTGAAGATAGAAAGAGAATTCGGTGTATAATGTAAATGTAGCTATTTATTTATTTCATTATTATTGTTTTAAATAAATATTGGTATATTTTAGATATGCATGGAACACAAATTTCAGTACCCAAATGCCTCTGAAATAGTATAGTTAAATCTAGCTTTATAACAGAAGCTTAACTTTTTTCCTGCACCAGATTGGCTTAACTGCTTTACATTTAGAATTTTATAATATTAATTTACTAATGTTTGCACCAAGAAAGTAATCTTTATTACAGTCTTTATTACAGTCTCTCATGTTTTTGCGTGGGATGTGGATTCCCATCATAAAGGCGTGCACTGACAATCACGAGACACAATCGTTTATAAAAGAAATGGTTTCTAACTGGATTCTGCTCATACTGTGTGTGATGTCTAACCAGTTTCACAAAAAAAGCGATCACCTTATAATTTTTTACAAATTGAAAAAGTGTGACCTGTACCTAATGTAAAATCATGTTGCTTCTATCTTTTAAAAAAATAAAAAAGAATTATGCTATTAAATAAATATATTTTTGTGTGCAAAAATGAATACAAGCACATCTATATTAAACATATACCTACAAAAAATTCACCAAGAAAAAGATACAGGTGATAATGTCTTCCTGGTAGATTCGGAAATTGTACTACTAAAACTAATTCCATTGACACGTCACTATGTACTTGCTATCCAGTTTACATCCTGTTCTTTAATATAAATAATAATTTGCAAAACGTGTAAAATGTTGTTTTATAAACAAGTTATAATTATATATATTTTTTACACAACATCTGTAAACATGAAAGAGGAAAGCATAATCCGCTTGATGATGTGAGATCTTTATTAGCAGAACAATCATGAATTTTTTTTCACTACACTTATGGAAAACACAATATTTACAAAACAAAACCTTTCGATAAAAATATCTTATAATTACAACAGCATATAGATATTTTCTTACACATACAATTATAGAACATCCTATTTTTATATTTACAGGATTATTTGTCGACATGTATTTTTTTTTTTTACAATATTAAACAATTCAGTTGCAGAGAAATCCCTGTTTAATACAAATCACCTATTTTTAACAATAGATGTTTTAAACTTTTAATGTTACTTTCAATGTACTGTAAAAATTTACAGTGTGAATTTTCTTAGTAAAAATGAAACAAGCTTTTTCCTGGTATGGTCAATGGCCATTGAGGAAATGTGTGTGTGCGTGAGTGAGATAGAGAGAGAGAGATAGATTCCTTATCTTCATCCAAAATCAGCAATTCCTTCACTGACAGATAACAGAGTGAAAGGAAAAGAACACTGGCTGCTTCAGCCATCACTGACAGTTAACACTGAAATGTTTATAAATTATGGTTTAGAAGCCATTAGTTTTAGAACTGCTTTGCAATCCCGCGTTGGGCCTGGTGTGTGTTGGATTCGCTGCCAAAGCTTGGCTTGGCTTTGGATGGGCTCACTGCACACCTGTGAGAAGCGAATGAATAGAGGGGGTGTGTGAACAGCGTGTTGCAGACTGACTGGCGCCACCGACAAAACAGAGAACATGCTTGATCAACAACCCAAAACAAACCGGCTCAGACAACAAGCGTAGCACTACGCAGTCCACAGCTCGGAGTCTCTCTGTCCACACACACACACACACACACACACACACACACACACACATGCAAACACACTCACACAGCTGCAGTTAAACCAGTTTGGATACTTCACCTTCGAGCCCTGGATTTAACCCTCCGTTAGTAAGATTGCTACACTAGGGACAGTTATTGCACAAAGTACAGCTGCAGCCGAGTGCCACCACTGCTTAAATATCCGGTAGTGCAACTACTACCCCATCTATCACACACCACTGCACAGGATATTATCTGGCGATTAAATTCAAGACATTTTAAAAACACTACTGACCGTCACAGTTAAGAATGAATACACTGTTACTATTATTTTAATATCTATCTTTCTGGTCAGAGCTGAACATATTATTTATGTATTAAATAAAATTGTCATACAGGAATTTATTTATAACCCTTTTTCTATCATGGGGTTAAAATTGTTTCTGAAATTAGCCTACAGGCCATAGCAGCTGAATTTCTCATCAGTGTACAGTATGTTAGACTGCTGGTGTAATGAAGGGAGGAGGAAGCTAATAACTCAACTGGGAAAATGGTTTGTCAGTAAAATGAGAGTTTTGATTAAATGGCAGTTGTTTTAAAGGTTCCAGTATACAGTTACTGTAAGCGCTTGGTTCTCTACAGGCTGTTTTTGGGTCTATACTTATTTACTTTATTTATTTATTATTTTTTTTATCAGACCTCCTCCCCCTTTTTACATTTATAACACAATGTGTAATCAATAAAATCAATTTTAAAAATGTATAAAAATCTCTAACAAAAAATGTGCCAATATTTACAAATATGATACTTACCACTGTGATCTGCTGCATGTCAACGGCACAAAATCGTGTCGTCCTGCTTATTGACTGGTGTCCTCTGAAAACAGGTAAAGAGGGAAACAGGTAAACAGGTGCCCTCTCGCTGTCCTCCCACATAGTAAAGCTATATTTAAACAAAATGTTCATTTTTGTCAAACATCCTTTTTAACCTAAATAAACTACATTTTTATCTGTGATGTGTGATGCATTAAAAGCGGACAAAAGAAAAAAGAAAGGAAAACGCACAGGCCGGTTGTGGTGCGTGAGGCGGCGTAGAATAAAACGCGACATAAAGCTGGACGCACAACACGCAATAATTGCGCAGCTGCACTGTGTGCTTTAGGAGAAAGCCGGAGCGCGCGGGCTGCTCACCTGCTCTGTGTTGAGGACGGAGAGCGGGGTGCGGATGGAGCTCCTCAGCCACGTCCCGCTGTGTTCGCTGTGTTCGCTGTGCTCGGTGTGCTCGGTGCGCTCGCTGTGCTCGGTGCGCTCCAGCGCCAGCTGCAGGTCTAGGATGTAGTCAATGACGTGCTGCAGGATCTCCACGCGGCTCACGCGCCTGTGCTGCGGGATGGTGGGCACCAGTCGCTTCAGGCGGCTGTAGCAGTCGTTCATGTCGTGCTGCAGACAGCACAGATCCGGCTCGGCCGGAAGTTCAGCGCAGATACACGGGTCCCTCCGGGCCCGAGGAGAAATAGTAGCCTTCATCTTCTCATTCAAAGCAAATATTGCAAGAAAAAAAATGTTAAAAAAGAAGGAAAAAGAAAGCGGAAATTGTCAGCTCGGGTCTCGCGTATAGGGGTAAAAAAATATCAAGGAACTACAGGAACACGAGAGGAGACAGTACTTGTTATTCTGCTGCCATTCTCCAGTCCCATTCACTCAGGCGCGGGCCGTCTGGAGCCGATGTGTCTCCGCCGTACGTTTATAGGAGAGAAAAAAGAGGCGGTGCCGCCACTGCGCCCGCGCACACACACACACACACACACACACACACAGAATTCTGAAGAAGAAGGCGCTCAATCACAGCTCTCCCTCATGAGAGTGATGGACCACGGAGACCTGGAACAAGGCGGGTCTCTAAACTGCGGTGGGTCTCTAGAACTATGTGTGTGTGTGTTTGTGTGTGTTTGTGTGTGTGTGTGTAGATTATTTTTTGAGGCTTAGTTCACGGACTAGTTGCTTAATAAACAATCATGGTACATTCAAATAGTAGAAATTATCGTAGTTTAATAAACAACCCAGAAAATTCTTCAAACGATTGAATTCAGCTTATATGTAAAAATGTCATTTCTGTTCCATCAATATAATCTGATCTCAAATAATGTATGTCATGGGTGCTTATCAGTGCACATTGTTGTAACATCAGTGTTAAAACTCTTACCTCTCTTTGGTCATTGGCTTCCCACAGAATAGGGACATGTGCTATAAGTGTGCTGTCACTTATTTACACACAGTCTCACTGTTTAAAATCTAATCAAATACAGCATCAAAGTCCAGGGAACATTATCTTCTTCAAATGTCAGGTTCCTTATCATTCCTTTCATGTCATGATTAAAGATTTTTGACATGTTGACAATTGGAATATCAGGTTTTATGTAATAAAGGTTTGGAGGTTGCTTCCAAAACAGCCTCCAGCATAGCAGGTGCAAAGAGTTTCCAAATAGTGCTATCAGTCATCTTCTGAGAGAGGCGGAGGGTTTGGGTGGCTACTCCAGTGCTGCTATTCTCAATTCCTAACTCGGAAATATTCCAACAGTTTTCCCTACCACAAAACCACCTAAATATTGAATACTATAATAATGGACAAGGCTGGTTAATAGCTATGGCCTCATGATAAGATTGATGATAAGAAGATAACATTGCATGGGTAACGATACAATATATATTCTGATATATTGCAATAAAATACATATAGCAATACTTGAAATTAGATAAAAAGTAAAATAAATAACTAAAAATACAGCAAACAACAATTCTCTTATTTTTTCCGCCATGCTTGCTGCTGAGACAATGACTGTATGTGTCAGCAACAAATACAGGAACAGGGGAGGTTTGACACGCACTAAAGGTTTTAATTAAATATTAACATAACAATAAATCAGTTTAAAATGTGATTTAGATATGTATCAATACCAGAGTTTCGAATATCAAGACAATATCGTGAAAAAATGATCGTGATAGTTTGCTGTATCGATATTGTTACACAGCCCTATAGGGTATAAGAGAGTTATTATAACTAAAAAAGGGTTTGATAAGGTATTTTGTAAATATTAATATAAACCTGAAATATAGAAATTTGTACACGAGCAGAGAAATGTTAAAAAGCATTCACTAAAATAATAAAATAGTTTTTAGCACATAGTAGATATAAATCATTATACAACACATTTGTTGAGACTGTTCAGTTTTGCCCCTAAAGCCCCTCTTCTATTCGTCTAGAAAAGACCATAACGTTTACACATAGAAAAAGAAGGTTTCTATTTTAGAAAGTTTTAGGACGAGTATTTCTCACATTAATAATCTTTAACCAGCCAAAGAACCATTTTAACAACATATAAATATGAATGTTCACTAAAGAATAATGTTGATGTAAATATATAGTAGAATATGTAAATTCTATACTCTAAAATTATTATTATTTTTTTAAGTAATACTATACACTACAAGTACACACTATAAGTACTAGTAATTTTCTGTTTTTTGATCATCCATATATTACATCTCTGTATATTAACACATCTTTAATTCTGTTAAAATACTGTGTCCCTTTGGTAGTATGTCCTGAATGAAAATTCTCTGAGAAATTCTCCGTGTAGTAACTCCCAATCTCTATGTTGACCTTGTGGGAGTGTGTCTAGTGTCCAGCAAGCTAGACAAAACCTGCTATCTCTCTATCTTACTCAAAGCCAGCTCTTCAAAAGCCTGAAGTGGATGAATCTTTGATGGTGACCTTTCCTGGAATGCACCCTCCCTCTCTCTCTCTCTCTCTCTCTCTCTCTCTCTTTCTCTCTCTCTCTCTAAATTTGGACACACAAAGAAATTTTATTAAATACATCCCTCATTTTTAATGCAGGAGTATCTAAATGTTTTCACCGAGCAATCGAACGCCCGAATTTGTTGAGCATTTACAACACATATGTGTGTATGCATTTATAGTATTTTAACCTTAAACATCATGACCTAAGTGAATCATCATGTGGATGAATCGGCTTCAGGCATTTTGCTTGATGCTGTAGCGGACAGTGCTACTAAACATTGTGTTTCATATTATCATCCCATCCCTGCTGCAGATAAACAATTAAAAGAGGCTGCCTCTGTTAATGAGAAGGAGAATGAATGTTAACCTGTGAAGCTACATTAAAATAATCTGCTGCTTTGAGGCCTGTGTTTATAATTATCATTACCCAGAGGCAACACAACTGCGCTGTTTATTACCTGACATGTATATAACTTTACTTTCAGTTCTGTAAAACATCCTAAATCCATCCAATCAGAATGAGAGTCAAGCAGATAGATTTTTTACTGTAACCACTTTTACCATACTCCAAACAGCCTGTTACAAGAGGTCATCACTGTAATAGTTTGCTTAGTGTGTTTTACTCTCCCTGCTAAACTGAATAACAGTCGCATTTGCACAGGTGCACAACCGTTTGCAGTGAAACCTGTACAGGCATCTGAATTAACATAACACACAGGCACAAAATTGTGCCCACACCCTTGATCTACATTCCCTTGTAAAATAATGATGCATTATAATATACTATCCAAAAACAATATAGTTATGCATTGTTTAGAAGTTCCTGTATGTAGGTCCTACTCAGGATTTGAAGGATTATCCGGACAGGACTATGTGTGCATACACAGTTCATTGAAAAATGCCTTGAGAATCTTCAAGGCAGTAACACAATGCAATGTGAGCTTAAAAAATTTAACAGACAACCTGCAAGTGACAGTCCTTGTTAGTTTAGTAACACATGCTAAGTCACATGACCTACATATGGTTTCTTTACTGGATTTACACCAAATGGCAAAGTATTTGTGGACATCTGACCATCACACCTATTTGTGCTCAAATATATTTAGAGACAATACCTTTAATTGACTATACATTAATATTATTTATGTTGTAGCAAAAACATTTAAACATTTATTTAATTATTGTTTTTTTTGTCAACAATTTATGCAGTTATATAATTTTTGTTAGAGAAGCTCTGTCTAAAATATAACTTTGATTAATTTTAAATATAGTGGGGATAGTAGGAGAAAAGTTTATTTTTATGGTTTGTTGTGTGTTTATGTGTTATAAAATGTGTGTCTGTATCTCTGTGTTTTTATTAAACTGCATTCCTATAGACTCACTTTCAAAACCCAAGCACCTCATCAACCTCTTCAGTTCCCTCTCTTAGAGTCACTGCTGCATTCCACTCTATTCTTCGTCTCATGGAGCGTAGCAGGGAATAGGATCAGGGATGGGAAGAGGCAGCATGCAGCACTCCAGGGTCGCTCCCCAGAAAGACGCAGAGCAGATGGCGAGCTTTTGTAAGAGTGCCGTCCTTTCAAAACGTAGGAAAGCCTTCTCTCACTCTGTCTCTCTCTCAGTCTCTTTCTACCTCTTGTGTTTTCTCTACTGCTCCCTTTCTTCTAGTTTTCACTCTTGGGCCAGTGCAAAGGTATGCACAGGGCAGATGGTGGGATCGCTGAAAGCTAATTCTTTAAGAAAAGAAATTGTCTACATATGGGACCAGTACACATTAGTGAAAAAAGGAACCAGGTCACTGCTGTACCTCTGTGAATAGCCCACTTAAGCTAGAACATAGCCATAAACCATGAGCAGAAAAAAGGGTACGAAAAAGATTAATGGAGAATTTAGTAAATTAAATGGCATGTCTCATAAATTAGTATACACCATTTATAAGGCATGCTATTATTTTAGCCAATTTCTACACACTTCTTTAGGTACCCTAAAATAATTAAAACCCTTAATTAGTCATAATTTTCAGAGGATACAGGATTAAAATTATTCTTTAACACTGCAGTATGAGTGTGTGCGGGGGAAGGGGGGAGATATCTGGTGTATCTGCAGCTTTAAATGCTTAATAGTTCACTAAGTACACAATATGAATAAAAGGTTTGTGGACACCTAACCATCACACATATGGTGTGTCTTCCCCAAACTGTTACCACAAAGTTGGAAGCATACAATTGTCTGGAATATCAATGTTGTTGCTTTACAATTTCCTACTATTAATTTTATGTAATGTATTATTTAAGTTTGCATGTATACATTCACAGTAAGCATAGAAGTTACATGAAGACTAATATGAAGTTAAATGTACATCCATGACTGATTTGTACTTTTTCTATTCTCAGCATGTTTATGCAGGTGTTCCTCAGTGGTTAAGGCTTTGGATTTTGACTTAAAGATAAATTTTTTATATTTGAATTTTAGCACCATCAAGCTAAATCCTGGGTCAATTTAAATACGTTCTAACTGCTCACCTGTATGCTACATATATAAGAAAAAAGATATGTTTATCTTGTATAAGTTTCTCCGACTATAAGTGAATAAAGAGAATTTAAGATATTATACTTTTATTGCACGAGCCAGCTTTTAACATAAATGCAAAAACTGTATTTCATTTTAGCCCTTTCTAAAAAAACTAATTTGCAAAAAAATACATATTTAAGTGTCACTGTTGCCTCACAGCAAGAAGGTTCCAGGTTTGTCTTTCTGTGTGGAGTTTGCATGTTCTCCCTGTGCTTGTATGGGTTCACTCAGTGGTGTACTCCAGTTTCCTCCCACAGTTCAAAAACATAAATTTTAGGTTAATTGGTCAATCTAAATTGCCCTTAGAAGTGAGTGCGAGTGTGTATGGTGGTTTGTCTGTATGTGGCCCTGTGTTGGACTGGTTAACTCTCCAGTGTGTACCTCTGCCTTTTGATGACAGCTAGGATAGACTCCAGCAGATCTCTGTGACCCTGATTAGGAATAAGCAGGTATAGACAATAAATGGATGGATATATATTTATTTTCGATATAAAATAGGCAGACAATAGATATAAAGGAATTTTATTAAAAGAAAAACTTTTGTGTTCTGCTATAGTATGCTTGGATGTTTGTTTTTATATTTTTATCCTTAAAACATAAAGTTAGGTTATCTAAAATTAAGGAAAAAGTCATCATGAGCTGGCAGTCAGTATCATTAATTTCCTAAAGGTTAAGATGAGCTTAATGTCATGGTGCTAAATAAAACAAGGGTTTGAAATGACCTAAATCCTTGAGAAAAGAAGAACTCAAACTTACCCATAAATATGATGCCACATAAAGTATAAACTGTCATTTATAAATGCCATATATATATATTCTAAATCCATCTGTTTAGATCAGCTACTATTCCACTACATTGTGTTTAATTATATTGTCTTTTCTTTTTTTTTAAGCAGTGTTTTGTTAATGATATATGATGAGTTGTCTTGACCTTCTTGACCTTGAGTGTCCTACAAATAAAATTCATTATTATTATTATTGTTGTTGTTTGTTATTATTATTATATCCTGTGTTACAAATCATGATCCATATGTGAAACAGTTATTTAGTAATGTCATGATTGGCAGAGATTTAATAGAGCTGCGATTAGGACTGAAAATAGTGACATAATAGTAGCAATGTTTTCCCTAGAAAGCTGGTATTTGCCTCTGTTATCCATTCCTGTGTAAGACTTTTCAGAAATTTGTCTTTAAAGATTATTTTGAGCAGCAGATTTTCACCCTGACTCTGATATCTTTCCAAATGATTAAACTGCATTTCAATTATAAGGTCATGTTTAGTAAACATACTGGGGTAAATTTTTAGAAATAGCCTTAATCCTTGGGATAAGTGCCGTTTTTCTCTCACACACATTGCTTTTAATGTCATTCAGATCTCTTACCTACACACATACACACTACAATCTCCATGTTTCCCAGTGTTGGTAAAAGAATGCATTTATAGTCAACACAAAAAGCTTTCTTGTGGGAACGGGAGAGGATTAGCTGAGAGGGATGTAATGACAGCAATAGGCCAGAGCCTGAGCCCTGCTCATTAACTCATCCTTTCACCTTCATTTCTTCCATGCACTTGCATCTGATGTCCTCTTTAATCCTTCTACTCACTCCACAATTCATTTATATACACTTAAAAGTCATTAAAATATCCATTACTTTTATTTAAATACATCATTTTTATCAGTTCATATTAGAAGGGCATGGCTGATGGGTTGGGAAAAGGGTCATTTGGAGACACATGATGTGTCTTATTGTGACTGGGCTCTTTTGCAAACAGGGTAACACCTGAGGTCTCTACCTCACGAAAAGCCTCCACTTTCTCTGAAGTGAAGCGAATGAGGAAAAGCAGTGCGGCACAGATGGTTGGATACCCAAAGAGGAAAGGTTTTTTTTCTCAGGGTTTTTAAAAAGGAGAGCTCTTTTTCTTGGCTAATATTTAGCTGCTTCAAATGCTAATGGTGAGGCTTCCTTTTCCAAGGTTAGCATGACAATTATGGGAATGCTTTAGATGTGGGACATTTGTTTACTGGCTGAAAGGGTGCGGGGAGGCAGTGAACAGAGAGGCCCAAGCTATTTACCTCCTGCCTGTGAAGCCCAAGTCAATTTCAAGGTACAAAGCTGCACAGTTTGTATAATTAGCAAGCTGTAAGTAATGTTCATCCACCGCTTTTTCACTCAAAATTTTTTTTCTAAAAGCTTCTGTAAAGAAGTTGAATTTTTTTGCCTCATTAATTTCAAGCTTTGACGAAAAGCTCCATTTATTGTAGGCGGTTTATTTATTAATTTCCCTTACTCTTATCTCCTAGTTGATACCAATGATGGAAGAAGAGATGAAATTTTTCATTTCTTACTAGTGAAGGACCGGTTTAAAGTCAGGCGTAAAAAGAAAAATATCTGTTTTTACACTTCAATGCTCCTTGCAAAAAACACTCTTTTAGTTAAATATTTCTGAAAGTGTTATCGACATTTACTCACCAGAGGGTTTATCTGTGCTGCAATAACACTCAAAGACAAGATATAATGTTCAATACATTTCTAGCTTGCCATCAAAATTTGGACTGACCCTGAAAATATTTTGGCCATTTTAACAAATTAACAAATAAATAACAATACACATATTGCAATGCTCCAATCTAAAACAACATTTGCTGAAATTCCCGTTGTGCAATGCACTCAAATGTACTTCAATTCCTTCAAGCTCTTTTCATGCATTATTCACCTCTTCTGTTACTGAGAGAGGACTCCAGGGACATGCTGAGAACTCATTGCAATATTTATGTGCTCCTTAGTATTGCTTTGCTTCCAACCTTATTAAATTCCATCGTTTTTTTTATGAAATCTATGTTTCATTGTGCAAGAATACTCATTAATATGTATAATAAACCAATTACCATAACATAGATTGCTGGAAATATATTCATTATAATCACATATGACAGCACTCCTAGCGACGAACTATAAGGGTTCATTGTTCTTCTTGAGCAATGTCAGTCTTATTTAAATCATTGCCATGATTGGAATCATTGCAGGTTTTTTGTGTTCATATTTGATTGTTATGTTCATATTTGATTTTATATTCATTAGTGTAAGTAAGCACCATATAAGCACACACCCATCTGCAGAATAAAAGGCATGTAAAAGAGTAAAGAAAGCATATGGTGTAGTAATATTAGTTAAAATTAGCTTCGTTTATCATCCGAGACATTTCTGAAAATTTGGTCCCAGACAGCCTTTCTTCATTTCATATACAATACATCAAAATGTGGAAGTCCACCATCTCAAACTGATTGTGCTACAGATGGCGTCACCCCTCCCTCTAAGGAATAGAGACTAAGATCACAGTCAAAATAAAATGACAATCGTTTTTCTCATAATTCGCAGAACGTTGAATGTTGATGACCATCTGTGGGTTATGATGGCTGTGCTGAAGCAGGTAACAGTCTGCATGTCTTTTTTCACTTATATTTATTGGTATTTGCTGTTTAAACTCAAAAGTTTTGTGAACCAGGCCAGAAACAGTCTCATCTGGACGTCCACGGGGAGGGACAACAAAACCCCTGTTGCCAAGGCACCCATGTCCCTCAGCAACCCAGCTTTATGGCTTGCACAAGGAGTATAGGGCTAAGACAGAGAGAGAGGATATGAGAAGAGAGAGATTATGTCTTCTTTTTTTAAGATAAGGGCCTGTCTGATTGTAGCTTTCTCCTGCAAGTGTGGATTTGATCTTTCTACCGATCCCTATCATCTAGTTTCTGATTCCCATCATCTTTTTTTCTGTTATTCCTCTTTGCTTCTTCCATCCACCCTGCTAAGATGCAATCCAGCATCCCAAACTTGCAGACTGTATGTCAATACTGGTACCATTAGCTTCTCTGTGTCAATAAGCCACAGCATGCACTCCACTAGCATGCTTGCATAAGTAAATAATATATATGCTCATGCTAACATTAGCTTTCATATGACTAAAAAATATGGTTCCTCGATCTATGGTAAAATAGCTTGCACCTGACAGTTAACAGACACGTCGACATCTAACAACACTTATTTATGGCAGCGGGTGTTAGGTGAAAATCACATCTCTGGTATCTGCTTAACTTGGTAATTGGACTGGGCCTGTGGGATGGGTACATTAATCGTTTTAGAGTGAAGCCACTGACCAGTTTGTGCTGTAGTTACAGTTGACAAAACAGAGCTGTGTTCAGCAGGGTAACATATCCAGTGCGTGAGTCCCACTGGATTCCTTTGAGCAGCACGTGGGTGACACATTCATCACACAGCCTGCACTTTCAGGCTGCTGTTATGAATCTAATTAGAGAGTGCTGCATTACTGAGGCTCGCTGAAGTAAAGTCACATCAGTCTCGCGGCAATGATCACTATGAACTCTCCCCCCTCCTTCCTCCAATTCATACACAAACACACCCTGAGGCTCCAGTGGAAGTAATCTACAATGGTGCCCCATGCTTGTGCAGCAGGAAAAGGATCAACACTAATGCATAGCTGCAGAAGATGTGGGATCATGTAATTGTAGAAATGCACTTCCTGCAGTTAGGCATGGAGGTATTAATATTTACTTTATGAAATACTCAAACAGTATATCTCAAAAATTAGATAATGATTTTGTCATGTACAATTAATGTTTAATCTCATGTTCAAAAGCCTGTATATACTTACATTAATCTAACAAATAGGCGATGACACCACATACGCAAAATAAAGTATACTTTTTTATTGACGGCATGGACATAAAACATATTTATAGCCAACATCTAATCTCATTAATGTCGAGGCAAAACTGTTTTCCACACCAAAGCGATTATCTTATAAATACTCCTGTCAGGACATGAACAATATTTGGCCAGAATCTTTCTTTCTAATTATTTATTTTCCCTCAATCTACAGTAATTCTGGCCCAAATACGGTAGTAATTTTACTTATTTAAGTGTTAAATGGGCCTTTGAGTTTGCTGTAAACTGTCAGATCGCAATCTTGAAAAAAAACAGCAGAGGCAGAAAGGTAACCATATCGCCTACATTTTTTTGTTTCAGTCATCTTTGTTTAAATGTATTTAAACCTAAAAAGTAATATACGAAGTAAAAAAAAGAAGCAAAACATGTCACTAGAAGAAAAGACGGTTGTTTTTTGTTCTTGTATATAATCTCACTTGAAAATGTCAACCAATTGAGGATGAGTTCCCTCTCGAGTCTCGTTTATTTTAAGGTCCCTATTTTGTTTTGTAAAACTTAAGACAATGTTTATTTAAAAGCACTAAAAAAATACAATTTAATTGTATGACTTAAACAGAATACCTTAATATCTTTAATAAGGTGAAAACACTGTTCTATAAAAACCTAAAAAAAAGTTGCAAGTGCTTATAAATGATCCACTCTTAAAAAATGAGTATGTGTTATGAAAAAATAAAAGAAAGTAGGGTAGATAAAGTGCAGGAAGGGGAGATATTTAAAAATAATTCTATTTTATAGTTATTTTAAATGTGACTTTAACTTGCAAAATGCAAATAATTGTTTCACAGCATCATTTTGTTGTGGGCATGATTCCCACAGAGAATAAACATGGTAGAGGCACAGGATTATTTATGTCAGTGAAGGGGGTGCTACAGTGTAATGATAGACTACACAAACCTGTTGTATGTGCTCTAGTGTTTTTTTTTATTATTTTGCAATGCAAATGTTTTTATCATGTTATGAGGTGTTTTATAATTCAAATTATTAAGTACTGGGCTTTCACACTCAACATGTGTATGCCTTAAGTGACAACGAAAAGTATATGTCATCAAAGCATCCATCTGAGGATTTTGTCAGGAAACAGAGCAAAAGGAGAAAAAAATCCTGCATCTTGATGTGTGTGTTATCATCTTAAAAACAATTCTTAACTATTCTACCTCCTTAATTAATCTCTGTTGCAGTCGACATTGTAAGACATACTGCTCTTTCACAAATCAAAGGTATTATAGTAAAAAAAAAAATCTATTGCAGCACTTTGCGTAAAAAAGTGGTAGCGCAGTGGTTAAGGTGTTGGACTGCTAAGTGGAGGATCAGGGTTCGATTTCTAGCATTACCAAAGTTGTACTGTTGGGTCCCTGAGCAAGGCCCTTAATCCTCAATATAAAGAAATAAAGATTGAATTTAATGTTTATTTATTAAGATTTCTGTTCTCTCAAATAAAAACCGTCATAGACCAAGGAGGTGTTTGATGTATGACTGAAATTAATGTGCTCTCTCCCTCCCTATGCTACACCTCATTCATAAAGTCTATAAATATATTAAAATCACTGAGCAGTGCCTACCTCAGCACAACTCCTCCTATTTACATATTTAAATATATTACATAGAAAGCAGAAGCAGAAAGAGTGAAAAAAGACTCTATGGTGATAAATGTGATTAGTTAGTATTTATTTATTATCCTGTTTTAAATAGTAATTTTTATACAGCACAAAATGTCATCACATGAGGGCAAGAAATCAAAGCTGCACAGATTAACAATTGTCAAAGCCCTCAACTACTGTGAGAGTCAGTGGGGATCTCAATCTGTATGTAGAGGTATGCCTCTGAAGTCTTACACGCACACACACACACACACACACACACACAAACTGAATAAAAAATGAATATAGCCAAGTACCCCTGCCACTTTCATTCCAGAAAGCATTAAAAGACTGGGCATCCATCCAGCTATGTGGCACAGCAGACTGTGTGGCATGACACACTCACAGATTTCTGTACCCATGCCAAAGCTCCTGGAACCCTAGCATGTGTTTCATGTCCTCTGTACGCTTCACGGGTTGCCACGGCCCATCTGAACACTCGATAATATCAATAATTGATGCTCTTGAGGAGTAGTAATTAAATTAGTTAATTATGCCGGTAAAATTACATGTAATTATGTGACTGGAGGGTATGTTTAGTAAATTAGTCTCATCTATGCTCACTGTGGAGAATGCTGCCAAATTTAGTTCCTTGATGATTAGGTCTTTTTTAGCAGAAAGTAAATGAGCCATTTATGAGGAAAAATCATATGATCCAGTGACAACTCTCTGTAGGCCCTTCTCAAATTATTTTCCAAGTAAAAAAGTTAAAGAAAACTATGGTTATGAAGACAACTTCAGAAACATTTCCCAGCTGCAGTATAACAAAGGGCGAAGCTTCAGAAGCTAAAGGCGTGAACATGTGAGCGAAGCAAAGCGGTGTGACGCTCAGCTTCATATTACACTCGGTGGACATGCGCTTCGGTCAGACGCTCATGACCCAAGTAAACGTTTCGCAAATGTTCCATTCACCCAGTAAACCAAATCCTGCTCAGATCCCCTGCAGACATAAAATTTATCTAGTATGCCTAATTGCTTTTTTTTCCTTGTTTCTAAAGACATTTTTAAATACAATAGTCCAGTAAGCAGTGTTGGCCAGTAGTGTCGCCACATTTCCCAGGGGGTAACGTAAGCTTCAGTGTAGTGATGCTTCATTTAAGTGATAGCTTAGCTCAATACATTTTACAAGTAGCTTGCCCAACACTGCCGATAAATAAAATTTATGTTTCAGGTTGACATTCAGCTTGTACTTTTAGAAAATTAATTTAATTAATTTAAATTAATTCAGTTCAAATTATTAATAAAAAAAATTAATAAACAGAATAACAGGAATCAGGAATACAACTTTTTATCTGTTTAAGAATGACTCAAGGGTTCCTTTTAAATATCCTTTCACAAACTACACCTGCTTGTTTCTTCTTTGTTTAAAATGTTAATTTATACTAGTATAATGAAACAGTATAAAGAGTGTCACACAGTGTACCACTTCACCAGCACACATCACAACATTAATTCAGATTTCGAAATATTTCAGCTGGACTGGGTGAGAGGGGTTGTGTACCTTTGACTTCTAATAATGAGCTACAAGAGCCAGCGTGTGGTGAATGACATGTTGTTTGGTCCACTCACAGTACACAGCATAAATTTGCTTTTAGCTTTTTAGCTATGTCGATAGCTCAAAGCAATTTCCAGCCTTTCTCAGCCTTCCTGTCTCAGTCTTTCTCCTCTTCCAACCTTCCCCCCCTTCCTTGCAAGATGCTATGCCATGTTAATTGCATTATTCCACACATTCTCAGCATCTCATGTAAAACTGTTTATGTGGGGTGTGAGCACACACATACACACACTCACAAACATGCTCTTGCAGTCTTTGATTTATTCAGAAGAAAGACTCATTCCAAAGACAGGCAAAGGAAGCGTTCACAGAATCAAAAAGAGGCCTGCTTTATATAGAGGAATATTCGATTTGACTGACTGGGTTGTCACAGAGACAGGCATGCATTTTGACAGCAAGGCTAACTGGCTGATTGAGCAATACCAAAACAAGCGAGTCAGAAATCGCTGGCTTCTTTTTCCCTGGTGTTTATTTCTAAGGACTTATACTAGAGCACTTTAATTTGACAAGACAGCCCGGGAGAGGAAGAGAGAAGAGAATTCTGGGACAAAAAGGTTTAGGTGATGGAATCTTTTTATAAAAGTTACAGTAAAAAATTTATAGATGTGTTGCAATGTTAAATGTGTGCTAATGGTCTAACCTTAAATATAACCCTATAGGAAAACAGTGATTAAACCAATAATTCAATTAAGCAAAAAAAAACTAAAACGTTAACTATTTGCACCTTCATATCATAAATGATAATTTGTAATAAATAGCCAAAGTTCTAAGATAATTTTCTCAGTAAACATGTATTGTATTTTGCTACAAAATTAAAATTAGTTTAGTAACGCTTGTGATCTGAGAAAGTGAAAATCTTTCTCGCACAATCCCTTGTGTAAAAGGGTTATTGTGTTTATAAGCGCACACATTTTATTTATCACGTTTGTTTCCACACATTACTGCACAGGGTTGGGTGTTGCAATCTAAGGCAATACTTGTATTCTGTTCTTTGTCAAATGATAAAAACATTTTCCTCCTTTTTTCTGTCCTTTGTAATTATATGCCTTCAGCATTTCAACCCATGTTTCGGTTTAGCTGTCAAGCAGTGCAGAAATACAAAAGTGCATCTACTGAACACATACTGGCAAAAACTGTCCTGATCCTTTCACTTTCTCAATTCCATGTGCACAAGTGTGTTTGGATGATGTATTAAACATAAAGGTAATAACACGGTTACACCTCCATGTTCATTAAATAAAAATTAAAAATGTACAGTGCCCAAATTAAATAAATTGTTATTTTTATTTTATATTAAAGTTATTTCTTTAACTAAGTTAACCTAGTTGTACATTGGGGTTGATAGTTTTGAATGCATGGGTTTGGAACACTGTATATCAGGAATCATGCTAAATACAGGTAATAGAACAAGTAATCAAAAAAAAAACACTCCAGACAATTAAATTCTGTCAGAAAAAGTTAGGTTATGTTCTGTGATTTGTAAAATTATAGATTAGAATATAATATTTAGTAAGATGTTATTAAGGCCTAAACTGGATCGAATCAGAGTTAAAGGGTTGTTTGAGACGGGACAGTATTTGGATTAGATAATGACTTTTATGCAATATCATGTCTTAATTAGGCAAATAAATTTCAGCTTTTTCAAAGCCGAGCATCAGGAAACAACAATCAAGTACAACATGTGCATTTGCAAAAAGGAAAAAAATAAATAACCAATGCATGTTAACCTTATTTTGTTATTCTTTTTAGTAAGTACTTTAAATTATTAAGGAAAATATAGTAAACCTGCAGTAAAACTTTATTTACTTAAGTCTGGCTTCTAAAGTATTCCTATTTAGATGCACCAAAAAGCACAACAGACTCCCAGGACCTGAAATATTAAAACCTGCAACCTATTAATTATTAAGAACCGTCTAGTTGTCTAAGCCTACATCTAACCACTTGAATCCTTTACACACACAGACACTATATATCTATATACACAGTACATACATTGCTGGGGAACAACCCACACACATAGACAGGTAAATGGACTCCACTGCAGAGGGCCTGACTGCCGTTTTGAGGAGCGTATTTTCTCCCACACCTGCAGAGAATCTAAGCATAAAGAGATTTATAGGTGTGGAGAAAATGACACAGAAACACCTGGCACTTGCGAACAGGCTGTGTTGTGCCCTCCACAGATCTTCAGCGTAGATCATCAGCAGGCAGTGATTAGCTGCAGCACTTTCTCAAAAGATACACTTTAGAATTACTGGCACCTTTGCAAAAGGTTATGAAAATACATTTTTTGGTTTTTTTTGTCTCTCAAAAAATATGTTCTATTTGTAACCTAATTCTGCCAACATAAAAGCATTAATTGTTTTTCTTTTAATTCTTTAGGAGTTCTGAAAACACTTTTACAGTACATAGTTCTTAATACAGTGCATTATTTTACCTGATGCTCCAGGTACGAGGATGGCCACATCTGAATTGTAACTCTGTGGTCATTCCCGTGGGCATAGATTATACAGGAGACTTTGTTTTTAAGTTTTTATTTTAACACCTGCACTATTTTATCTGGCCAATTTCAATTTCAATTCAATTATGACAATCACGTCACTCACATCATGTGTCACACCTTTGCTCACACCCTCGCACAGAGCTCAAAGCGGCAAAAAAATCCTTCACGTCTTTTTTCTTAACCTGAGCAGTATAAGTTCTTGTGGCATTAGATATTCGTGTTACACAATGCAAAATGAATAATTTACTATATATTTTATGATACTGCTACTTTACTACTGAGGCTGCACGCACTCTCAGTTAGTCCACCAGCATTTTCAACAAGTGGAAACACTTGTGAGGTTAGTCCTTGTTGTCCTCGTTACTTCGGATAAGGCTCCGAATTTAGAGTAAGAAGAAATAAAACCCACAAAATAGACAATGCTCAGAATAAAGGACATTCCACTTTTCTTCCCTAAGAGACCCAAACACTTCTGTGCACAAAGCAAGCCCAATACGGATCCATTGTTTGCCAAGGTTGAAGTGTCCTGCACAAAATCCTACATTCAACCCCATTAAACACTTTCCTGACCTGATGTTAGATCCTGATCTTACTCATAAATTTGTAGTTAAATCATTACTAGGTTGTCACCCGTTCCTTACAATACGGAATCATCCGTATTGAAATTTTTTTAACCAATACTTTTGTAACATATTTTTGGGTTGTGCAGCATTCATGCAAACCATTCCACCACATTCTGTGAAGACTTGTGCTTTTTTTCCTCTGATTGGGTATAACTTGCTACATCGTCAGTTTGTTTGGTTTACAGTCAGGTTTAGGCCAGTCGAGTTGATTTGAAACTATAGCGGAGGCAGCCCCAGATCCGCATCCAACAGAAAGATTTAGAGCTAAAATTAAAGCAGATGCAAAGGTACTGACAAGATTATATAAAATACATAGCTAGAAAGTGTTGGCAAGTGTCCTCTGTGGTGCATACCTCAAGCATATGAAGATGGCACTAAATACGATTACATAACTGCTAGTACTGTTACTACTAATAAAACAGAGCTCTGGAGACCCCAAAGTGTGTCATATCCCCATCTTAAAAATTGTTTAAATTCGATTTTATTTTTTTCAATTAAGAAATAATGTTGGTTGATGTGTATAGCCAGACACATAAGCATTTCTTTAATAAGAAATAAGACTTTTATAATACTTATTTTAAAAAATATAATGCCAAAGTGAAGAATATTAGCTATATTTTACATTAAATCAATCTTGGTAATTGCATCCTTCAAGACTAGAGAGTTAACAAAAGGCCACATAAAACTATATAAATAATTACATACCGTAAATACATTTAATTACCAATAATAGATAATGATTGATATAGATTTTTTTTAAATTGAGGTCTGCCTGGCAACTGGTGTTGGGGAGACTTTCTGAACCCCCTTATAAACTGTTGCAGAAGGCATCAGACAGAGACCTTACGATGAAAACGGTTTTCCTACTGGCCATCTCCTCCATCAAGAGGATTGGACATAGTAAAGGCCTTCGTCCACCCTCGGCCCGTGTACATGCCCAAAATGCCAGTGACGGTGCAGAGTCCTACTGAGCTGCAGGGCTTCTGTCTCTCCCTCATTCCGGGACTCAGACTAGGAAAGGCTAAATCTTCCGTGCCCCGTGCAAGCACTGGGTATGTCACTTACAGAGCTGCCTTATGGAGAACGTCAGATTTCAGCCTGCCCAGAGAGGGACAGCAGCCAATAAACAGACAATAAGCAGATGCGTAGTTGAGACCATCATTCTTGCTTACGAGGCCACCGGGCTCAGGAAACACTCTACTAGGGGTATGGTAGCCTTAAAAGCCTTGGCGTTAAAGGTATAATTGGTAGACATTTGCAGGGCAGTATGCATGGTAAGAGGATCAATAAAAATATCAGATAACTATACACTAAAAAGAAAAGCCAAATATTACTCATTAAACCATATATTTAATGCAAAAATAGACAGAAATTGCAAGAGCTAACATGAGCTCTGTTTACAACTTGCCAATTTAAAAATAAATGTTACTTATTGTTTTTATTAGCTAGCTTCATATTTATTGAACAAATGAAAAATGTCTTATTTGTAAGACAATTTCTAATTCTTGAAACCATTTTCCTTCTATTTGGATCTGATCCGTTCACTTCATTTATCATGTTGAATATGTCCATGTAACTCATGCCAGATCCTGCCTGACAGCCTGGACTGTGAATTACTGTTACAGTCATTTTAGGAAGTCTCATGTCAGCTCAAGAACTCAATTTGTTTTATTTTTTATAGGAGTTTTCTTTCTTTCATAAAGGATTAGCTCAAAAAAATCATACACACTGCCGCCTTAAACACTAATTAGATTTAGGTAACATTAATTAAATTCAGGTAAGCATGCATGACTGACAGCGTATCACAGTAGTGAAGTTAACAGCTCGCTCCTGCATTTGTTTGCAAAGATAGTAAAGATTAAGATGATAAATGTGTTGTGTATACATGAAAACAGTTGAACTTCTTTTGGGTGAGTCAGCACTCCACCCTTTCTTGTCTCACTTCCTGATGGACTATAGACACCTCCAGGTCAGCTTTGGAGAGGATTACTTAACACAGCTCACACGTTACTTCATTAGCTAGACACAGTCCAAAGAGCCATTCAGTATAAAAAATATGTGCAATACAGTAGGATTATACACCATGTTTACAGACCTAATACTAGGATTAAAAAGCTTAAATAAAAACAAAACACATAAAAACACACAGATAGACATTTCCTGGTTTGTGGGAATGTGCTCTGAGGTCCAAGACATTATTCCTAATACACACACACATATTTTAAGGTGTGACTAGCAGTAACTTAACAGTAGCCTAAGAGCCGATGAGTACAGTAAACACCATTTTGAAGCTAAGAGCTACAGCAACAAAACCTGTTGTTGTTGTTAATAGAGACAGATAGAGCGAGATAGAGAGAGAGAGAGAGAGAGAGAGAGAGAGAGAGAGAGAGAGAGAGAGAGAGAGGGAGAGAGAGAGAGAAAAAGACATTTAACGGCTGCCTATACATTTATGTAAACAATACCACTATTGTGAAGTGGAGAAGTGGAGAAAGGCCACAGGAGGAAAATGTTTGTATTCGTATTTTAACCAATAAATGTAGATTTACACTCATCCACAAATTGTGTACAAATAAATGTACTCCTTAATATTTTGTCAAATCACATGAGACATTTAAATACAAATATCACAATAGAGAACACAGATTAGTTTTTTCTTATCTTTTAGTTTCTTTAATGTTTTGCTTTCTGAGCTCTGAACAACACAAAGCACCGTGTTGCAGTACCCAAAGATACAGTAGAAGATACTAAAATATCACAATATTTGTTTCACGATAGTGTATCGATATTCAATATCAATACATATTTACATTATATTTTAAACTGATTTTACATTTATGTTAATATTTAATTAAAACCCTTAGTGCATATTCACTGCTCCTGTAGTTGTCGCAGACACATACGGCCATTGTCTCAAAAGTATCGTATCATGAGGCCTTCGCCAATACACAGCCCTAAGATATACTGACTACTAATCAATTTGCCCTCTCTATTTGACTTATCAATCCACTGCCTGCCCATGTCCTTAATAAAATTCTATGTCCACATTATTGTTCACATTTGGCTGATCTGTACCCTTTGCAAGCCAGTCTAAAATATCTGACTGACGACTTACCAAGCATGAAGTGTCTGCATGTAGCACGTTTATTTTCAGAATAGTGTTAACATGATAAATCACTCACTTTTGTTATCCAGAAATTTCAGATAAAGCTCAAATTTGCTTAAAAGTACACCTGCCTAAAATCGATTTTAGAATTTGTTTTGAGAATAATATGCCATATTTATTTATATTTATTTTGCTGTATACATTTTTGTCCATGTCGTTTCAAGTACCACAGTTCCGACAACACAGTAATGTAGATAACTATGAACATTGAACCCATAACACTGTACTTTGTAGCTGCAAGCTATCGAAACTATGAAAATATTTACAATATCTCTTATCCTCTAAACCATGACTGTATGCTCCAGTTCAGTGTGTGTGTGTGTGTGTGTTTTAATTAGAGATCATCAACACCCAAATCAGATGGCAGATATTAATGAGCGAGTGGAGGAATAGTAATAGGCAGTTTTTCTTTTAATTAAAAAACCTCCGCAAATAATCACCTCATAATCCACCTGTCAGAACACATCCAGACCCCCGTAAAATAACGACAGGCAGCACTGAGCAATAAGGCACACAGTGGTACACTCACACACCCACACTCTTCCACATCTTCCACAGTACCTTTATATGTGCATAATTATTATTGCAGTTAAACGTCTTCACAAGGTCTGTACTATCAGATAGTTCTTTCTTTATTAGAACATTTGGTCTTACACACACAAGCTGTCCCCATTTTGCCCTTAAGTGCTTGTATGCATTCACACTGTCCCACCCCATTTGTTAAATCTGCTGCTAATACAGCATTAATAATTGATAGTCATATAAAGTGAAGTTAAGCCTTGCTGAATCAGCAGGCTCAGCGAGGTTGGCTGCTGTAAATGATTTATCATGAATATCTCAGCTTAATTTTTTTCTAGACATGAAAACATTTTCCATTTCTGTGCTGCGCCTTAGAAAAACTTGTATTTAAATGGAACTTTTGCTACCTCTGCCTTCTACACTTTCTATTCAGGATAAAAATATTTACTTATATTTATATATATATAGTTACTTTTTTATGTACAGTTAATTATGTCCTATTAGGATATAATTAATCATTTTATTACACAATACAAGCAGGCCGGTATTCCATAACAATTCTCAGTAATCAGCAGGAGCTGCTGAGTTGTCGAAGCATGTGTACACATGCGCACACACAAGACATTAGACCCAGATAAGGATGTGTGAATAAGTCATTCAAGAGTTCAGAGTAATTTAAAACATAATTAAGTAGGAAATGTTTATGTCAAAATTTT
The DNA here is from genome assembly GCA_005784505.1 of Bagarius yarrelli. Taxonomy (NCBI): domain Eukaryota; kingdom Metazoa; phylum Chordata; class Actinopteri; order Siluriformes; family Sisoridae; genus Bagarius; species Bagarius yarrelli. The sequence goes on along the minus strand of VCAZ01000010.1, from coordinate 3,878,002 downwards.
AGTGGAAACTGCACAACACAAAGAAGAAACAGCTAGAGGAAATCTTAAGGAATTTTTTTAAAGCGTGATTTTTATGCATACAAACATAAGTGCTTTGAGAAAAGGGAAAAGGGAATCAGCAGAAACCTAAACAGACAATGCTGAAGCTCATCTTATAAAGTAAACTTACAGATCTATCTAGTCCAGTTCCAGTCAGACTCTGATCAGATATGCAAACTGCAAGCACACAACTCTGCAGATCAACAGGCAAATGCAGGTGCACTTAAAAAAAACACAGCAGATTGTATCACAGGACACACACACACACACACACACCTGAAACCCCTGGGAGTGTTGCGTTTTGATGACTTAAATAGTATGAATATGTTAACATCAGGGATTTCATGAGCTTGTAAATACAGGTATTAAACTGAAGTCAAATTCAGAAAAGTCAAATTCTACCAGGCACTTACATTTACTAAATAATTATACAGTAAGTACAGTTTATTAAAAATAAGTTAACAAACGAATAGTTGCAGTTCAAATGTAACTGATTAAGCACGCTGCTGTTAATGGTTATTACCCACTGCAAGGCCTGCAATTCTTAGAGCCACTGCTGTGAAATCTTTGTATTGTAGCAAACCACTTTTTGCTGACATGCACATTAACTCCAGATATATTATTCTGTTATCATTTATTATACCAAGGTCATAACCACTCAATTTGCAAATTAAATATTTTAATGTTCAATATATCCCCAGTGCCCTACCCATTGGTAAGTAGTCTTGCTGTCCACACACCAACATCCCTACATCTTAAACACCGCTGATCTCCTGTTAAATCTATTCTATTACTTTAGCATACCATTCATTTTGCATGGTAAGCAACTGAGTAGCACACTTTACATCCTGGGAACCCAATCCCTGCCTTGGACAGAATATACCCAAAACCCACTGTGTTAGGGTTAGGGTTAGGGTTAGGGTAGTAGTTTTTGCCTAATGTTTACCTGTGTTTTGTTTGTGTCTATTCTGCTCTGCTAGCTGATTATCTAACTTTTGCATATTTCTGATAGTGATTTTGTCAAACATTTCAACTGTCTGCATGAAGAACCTTCAATTGCATTCACATCACAGCTTTTGAAAAGTTTTAAATTAACCTTCTGTACAAAGCTAAAATAAGCTTTATTAAAGAGACATACTAGCAAAAGACAAATGTAAAACAGGCAAATGTAACAGAATCATACAAGAAAAAACAGAGAAGGGTTTTTTCCTGTGTTCTCTTGTATGATTAAATGTGTGTCATACTTTTATAGCCGTAATGTTTTTTCAATAGATTAGTAAAAGTATGATTTAGTAAAAGAATGTTATGATTTACTCATTTGTCTTGTTCCTAAAAGTCATGACTTGCCAAAAAGTCCTAGCAAAAACTTAACCTACATGCTCATGTTTCATGTCTTTGTGTGCACATGTGTGTACATTAAACTACAAATTCAGCCCAGACCTGTTCTTTCACTTCCAAAAGTGATGAGTGTCTATTAACTGTGCATATCTCAGCAAACCAGAAGCTTGGCCAAACACAGCTGTGTTACAACAGGAAACACAACACAAAGTTCCAAACTCTCACTTCCTTTAAACGATTTCTGGTGAGTTTATGCAAATAGCATAAAACCTTTGACCCTGCATATTTTACAACAGTTTTTTTTTTAAAACAAAAAAAGTACAAATATTTATTATTTACACCCAGGGTATAATTGTGCATTAACATACACACAATTTACTTTGCTAAAATGTACATATAAAACCAAGTACAGACAAAAACACCAGACAAACAAAAACAAAAATTTAACATGCAATTTTACTGCTGTGGAGACAAGTATGCTTATTTCACTAATTTTTGGACACAAATCCAACATGTTGTAAAAATTGTCTTGCTGCACTGGTATCAGAAAATGTATCTATGATAAATATATTTCCAGACATATGGGTGGCAGCCTCAGTGAGAATAGGACAATAATGTAACTACAAAGAGAAGTCTTTGTACTTTCTTTTGGCCAAAAGCCACACAAATGTAAAAGTGTCAATATAATTGTCTTTTGTGATTACAGTGTGCTCAAACTTCCATGTGCTTGCTTTTTTAACGACCAAAAAAAAAATCTAACCAGCAAGTGCTTAATATATCATAATATATTTGCACATGAGAACAAACTCTGCACTGAATAAGCCCCTTAGAATTAACGGGTTCTGAGTGGAGTTTATATTCTCGGATATTTATACAACAGTTCTCATGCACCTTGGAGAATGCCTATCAGTGTCTTTACCAGCTTCAAACACTTATAAGACTTTTCACATCTGAGCATATCATTTTGTCTGGGCTCGCTGGACTGCAACAAGCAATGCTGGGACCAAGGCCAGTAAGATAACGAAAGACCTCTGACTTTTAAACAATGGGCTCTTCCTCTGTTCCGATTCTTCTGTTCCCCGAAGGCCAAAAATGCAGGCTTTCAACCAAAACAATATCTCTCAAAATCAAACTTCTTGGTATAAACCAGAACACCAACTGAACTTCAGACCTCCTCACCCAAGTTAGTGGCCGATCTCACTAATCATTTTCTGGGAAAATAAGCAAATACAGCCATGCCCCAAAATAGTGGTTGTTACAGGAATAAGAGAGAGACACACTTTGGAATAGCATATAAGGAAACACACAAGGTAATGATAGTCAGGTGTTCCAGGACTGTATATATAGATTATCCAGTACATATGAAAGTATGAATATATAATACTAATATATATGTAAAATTAGTGAGATTTATTTGATGCACATTCTAAAGGGATGACTCACATCATATTACCATTGGAAAAATGATGACATTGTACAAGGATTTCTACAATTCTCTGATCTTACAATTCTCTGCCTACAACATTTACATTTTTTTGGCAGAACGCTCTTATCCAGAGCGACTTACGAGTTTATTTTTCACTTATTGAGGTTATTTAAGTTACTTTAAGGGCTTTTTTCAGTCCTAAAAATAAAACAGTGGTGTCTGGTGGTGCTCCACACCTAACTGGTATCAGCCCACCGCCATCCACCACTTTCTACAACAAAAAAAAAGTTTGTTTAAGTTTTTATGCAACATTGATAAAATGATGTACACATTTAAAAATAATTCTTTTAATAGCGATTTAACGTAGCAGTGTAGCGGTCCTGGGTAGATCCTTGGTATCCATATGTGTTTTAGAACTGGGAGAATAGCCTCTACTTTGAGAGATTGTATCTAAGTAAGTTACCGTCAGGCAGGGACGATTCTAGCCACCCTGTCTGTTTCTCAGTTAATCAGTATTTTATATATATATTATATTTACATTTTGATGAAAAATAACAAAAAACAGGCAATAGATGTATTGAGACAAATAAAAAAAACAACGTTGTTGATATTTGTGGAAAAGTCAACATAACTGTCAATATAATTGCATTATGAGCTGATTTTAATTTAAGGCCGAATGAAAATTAATAATGGAATTATTATTATTATTATTTTTCAAAGTCAATGTCTTTCTAAGTGATGTGAGTTGGTTTGATTATCAGTAATGGTAGCGATAGCTAAGCCTCCCTAAGGATAAAAGCTGGTGTTGGGTTATTAATGGTCTATTATGACCTTACAAACTGTAAGAAAATGACATATGCATATATTTAAGCTCAGCATGTTTTACAAGTATGCACACACACACCCACACACGAACAGACACACACACACACACACAGGAATTACTAATAAAGATGTCTTTACCTAACTGGGAGCTGGCAGGTTGTGTGCTGGTACATGCAATGCATCATTAGGACCAATGCCAAGTCTTTTGGCAGGCAACTTTACCCTGCACTTACTCCTTCTCCTCTCCTTCTGTTTATTTCTCTGTCATATATAACTAGATAAGCTCTCTTTCAATATTATATATATATATATATATATATATATATATATATATATTATATATATATATATATATATATATATATATATATATATATATATATGCAGTAAATATATATATTTACTGCATAATGCACACTGTTTCTAGAATAGGCTTAGAGTTTACAAAGGGTTTACAAATTTAAGGCACTAATATTAACATTTAAGGCATTTGGCAGAGGTTGCTATTCAGCTCATAGAAGTGCTCTGTCATCTACTCCAGACACACATTTCCCTAAAAAGACGGGTGACCCAGGCAATCAGTCAGCTAGGGGAAGTCTGTTCTACCACCTGGGTTAGAGGAAAAAGAGCCTTATTGCGCTGGGGTTTTTTTTACCCTGAGAAAAAGTTAATCCCCTCAAGCTCCATGTTTAGGCTCTAATAAAGTCAAAAAAATCCAGTGAAGGGAATGTTGCCATAGAATAGTGTTGAGAAACTTAGAAGTGTTTAAAAAGATGTGCGGCTGCAATCTGGATTAGTTGCAGATCTTAAATGGTGCCTGGGAAAGACATGCCTTATAATTCTGAATTTGAAGACGACGGTGATCTTGTAACAATAAAATAAAATGTGTTCAAAATATGCATCACAACCGCCGACATACAACACCCGCCAGCTCACAAAACATGAAATCCCTGACATGAATATATGAATATAAAACAGTATGCATTTGGAGTCCTGTCGATCCATGGATCCACATATGTATGTGAGCAGGTCTTCTCCAATATAAACTATATAAAAAACAAACATTGCTCACGCCTCACAGACGACAGCTTACAATCCTGTTTGAAAATGAAGGTGACGTCTTATAGCCCTGATGTGAAGACGCTGTATGATGTGCTTTAAAAGCAAAAATCACATTAACCAAGTAAAATGAATATTTTAATTGGCTTTTTTTTGCAATTAAATTGTTTACATTGTTCTGTAAAATAGTTCTCTTATATTTAGGTTGACAGCTGACTGTGCGCTTCGGTGCGTGCGTGCGATAAAAAGATGACGGCACACAGGAGCCCTGAATTTTGGTTTAAATACAGGGATGACTCAAAAGAAGCATAATTTATGAGAAAGTGTACTTCAAACCAGCATTTTTTCTGAGTTCAAAATATGGTGCGTTGCATGCAGACATAAAATTTCATTTTCGCTATAGAAGTTCGTTCTTTTTAAAAAGCCACACAAGTTTTTATACGCAGTATATGTAAAAATAGAAATTATATATGCCGTGTTATCTTTATTTTAGATGTCAAAAAACCTTTGTGGCTGTTCTATTGTCACTGGAAAATCCGCCCAAATGGCTCTTTAAGTATTAAAGGTTGTCGACCCCTGCCCTAGACCCACTTTTACCCACTCCATTAACAGCAACTTCCAATTGTGGTCCTTATTGTAATGAGTATGAGTAAGACTAAATCCACAATATGGTTGATTGTATCCTTTATTTCATTTTATTAATTAATTATATTTAATATACATTTATACAGAAAGAGAATATGTCAGTGCTCTTATAACTATCTGCAAAATGAAGTTTTGCCTCAGAACATTAAATTAAATTACTTCTCTCTGGAAAGATCGTACACATACTTTTGACAACCACATACTTTTGACAAGTGTATAAATTTTCTATAAGCACCCAAATAAAAACAAGTATTGCATAGAACTAAAGGCTTGTGGTATTTAAAAAGACAATTAGTCCTGAACTGTGCTTGTTAATATTGAGAACATAAACCTGCACAAGGAGCAAACCATTTGCATCAGTAATGAGACATGGGGCCATAACAAACATCTCTTTTATGCAGAATAGTATTACTTATTAAAATTAAGTCTTAAATATTAATTAGCAAATAAATGGCCTCCTTTGTTTTGTGGGTTTGTTCCCCACAGACTTAGATCAAGACGAACGCAAAAGAGGCGGGTGAGCACAAAATCTCAGAGCAAATCATCCGTCTTTCCTTCAGAGAGATGGATTTAAATCAACCAGCATAGTCTAATAAATTATGTAGGCAGTGGTGAGGAAATTAAAATGTGAGGAAGGGTTTAAATTTTAATCTGAGTGCTTAGGTAAATGTTAAAGCATGGGGAAGAACTGTTCCTGAATAGAATATCCTCCTACAGACAGGTGTGTTGTGCCAACAGAAATTAACTGCAGTCAAGCAAACTGTTTACAGAGTTCAGAAACAAGTAAGTCATCCAGATTACCTGTCTAATTCCCACAAACAATGTAATAAATAATTTCATTTAACATTCTCTGCATTCATTTAAGGCATCAATGAATTGATAATCTTAGCAAAATGACAGACACATTTTTTTAGAAAGCTTATAAATGCAGTACCCAAACCTCTTGATTTAAGTTTTTCTATGCCAACCTCAATCAGTTTCATCACATTCCTTTGCAAACATTTTACTCATATAGAGCATGGTTCACAAAGATCACCTCAGAGCAGGGGTTATGTAGATAAGAAAATACAGGGCTAAAGACGACCAGCTCCCTGTCAGCCACCTTCTCCCTCTATTGTTACCAGCTTCATGCTTCAGCACACTCTAAATTTTTCCTGTCACACTCCAATAAACCTAATTGTCCAAAGTAAATGAGCTAATTTCTGAAGTTCCAGTTTATGTGGCTGAGATAAGTAGCTGGCTGATTGATTGGGGACTTCTTTTCTTCCTTTCATGTGATTGCAGTTGTGCAAACGAAAAAGACAGAGAGAGAGAGAGAGAGAGAGAGAAGAGAGAGAGAGAGAGAGAGAGAGAGAGAGAGAGAGAGAGAGAGAGAGAGAGAGAGAGAGAGAGAGAGACAGATATATTTTTTAAAAAAGGTATGTTTGTTTGTGCATTTGTGCGTGGATAAAAGGGGTCTTGCTGGGGCATTTGACCTCAAATTGTATATCCAGCATAAGAGAACAAAGAGAATGGGAAGGGAGATGATAAAGAGAGAGGTGGCCTGTCTCTAATGACCAGACCAGATTCTAACCATTTGCATATAAAATTTCTTTGGCAGCAGTAGCTTTTTTACCTCTTAAAGAGGAAAATGGAAATTAAATAAGTCATGAGTTCTACATGCTGGGTAAACACTGGAAAATACAACGAGTAACACTTGCCTAATGGTCTAAATCAATTACAACACCAACATATGTCGTGAAGCCAACCTGCACAAACTAACCTAACTAAACTAATCCCGGCACTTATTTAGTTTGTGCTAGACAGTTGCTATTTACAATTAATTGGAAGTCAAATAATACGTTCACTAATGAAAATGTTATACAACTAGTCAGGTCAGGTCCACTAATTGGAAGGTATACAAATTTAAAAAAAAAGGTACATCCATCTATTATATATAGCTGCTTATTCCTAATCAAGGTTAGGGGAATCTGCTGGAGCCTATCCCAGCGGTCATTGGGTGAAAGGCAGGGGTACAACCTGGACAGTCCATCACAGGAATAAAGGCTATATGTGCTTGGTTATTCTAGTTAAGGTCACACTGAATTACACATCATATATGACTATGACAGTAGCTGGGAAAATTTCACAGAAAAAATTACTAAATTGAAACTTGGAAAAACACTATAAAACGAAGTATCAGTTTAAAACAAACACCTGTGTAAGCTATGTTTTCTACTTATTTTGTAAACTTTGTCTATCTCGTTTTAACTGAAAAGGTGTCTGGCAAACAGAAAATAACAAGAAAGAGAAAAAAGGACCAAATAGAAGAGATCTGAGACTTCGACAGCTGCAGAATGGGTGACATTGTAGAGGTAATTTCCATGAACACTCCTGGACCTAAGCCCAGATGTTAGGGCACCGTTTACATTCAGGCTAGTGCTTTTTTTGTAGCTGACTCATCATGGCCTCCATCTGTACAGTGCACAATAGAAGTGTGCAAAAAATAAAAGAGGTTACAATATAGGGATTGCCTAAGTTTTAAAGCCTTATGCAAAATATGTGTGTGTAAGAGATAGAGAAATAGACAAAGGGGAAGAAAGAGAGAGTGCAGGAGAGAGGTTTGTCTTTTACTTTGACCTGTGCCAGATGTTGTTTGGTGGCACATTGAGAATGGATAGTCATTTCTTTTCAGGGTACATCTCAATTAACATGCTGGTGCAGTGTCCATGAGCAGATGAGAGGTAACTTCTGTACCATCACCCTATTGATCTGGCCGACTGATCAATATTAAAGAAAAAAAACCTGTACGTCATAGTGCATTAGTAGAGTGTAACCATTTACCCTAAAAGCTATTTCTAATTTGCTCTCAGGGACAACCTTTCCAATTAGATCTTTAATCATGAATCTTAAAAATTCTTTAAGCCAACTTTTATTTTGGAGACTTATGTCCTAAGCAGGATATATTAATTAAAAATTCAGGACTTCAGTATAGATTAAGTGTTAGAATCTATATAATTTTTTTGTTACTCAATTAACGGCAGGGTACAAAAATCATATATATTTTTATATTAAAGCACTTTTATTTTTAAGAGAGTATAAAAAAGCCTTTTTATTTTAGAGTTTAGGGTTTGTTTTTTTCATGACCTTTCTTTATTTCAATCAGTTCCTGACATTTGTGCCATCATTCTCATTGCTATCAAATTTCCCAGCGTGTAAGCCTATTTAATAGCCTTTCAAAAAATTAAAAATGTCTATTAAAGAAATGCTTGACCTTGGGTCATGAAATTTAATTGATACGTCAGGTCAAAATTTGTTAGGTCATTTTTTAGTTATGGTTCATTAGCCATTATAAAGAGAAGAATAAGACTCAAAATATTTGTCCCTGTCAGCCTATTGTGTTTGTCCTGTCGATTTCAGACATGTCTGATGCAAACACATGCACAGTAAAAGCAAAACAGAACGGATGAAAAATTCAGTGAATAAATCCATGAACAATAGACTCAAGTAAAAATGTTCAGTATGAAATAATTCAAGATGCAATATAGACAAGTCTGTGCTCAGCCACTGATTTATGACCAGGTAAACTAATGGTTTACAAATGGTTTCAGGATTATGTTCACTTTCCATGACCGTGTACAAGGTCAATAAGGTCCACAGGTCTAACGCTCCTATTGGTCCTTTCTGTACTTGACAGCTGTTGAACAGGTGTCCTCTACTAGACTAAATGGGTCAGACGTTCAAAGGCAACAGAGGTCAGGTCCATGTTAGACAATGACCTGACAGCTCACCTATGGCACCATGCTGAGAAACACGGTCAAATTTAGCAGGTTTGCACTGTCTTAGCCCTCGCCGGGCAACCGAAGCCCTCTGCTGGGCCAACAGATGGAGAGGCTTTGCATGTTGACAACCACATGCTCTTCCAATGGTTGCTAGGTCAGTTTGGCAGCAAGCCCTCATGTGTGCATAGTATACACATCAGTCATGCTTACATGGTGAAAAAGCAAATCAACTGACCTCAGATCTAATGTTGACCATAAGCATTGTCCAAGTGTGATCATAATATTACCTGAGGCAAGAAAATCTGGGACTTTTTATGTAGACGTCAAAAAATATTAAATGAAATCAGTATTTAAATGTGCATTGTTTATGCTATATGTGTTAACATTTGTTTTGTGGCTACTGTCCTCTCTCAAAAAGAACAGAGGTTGTTTGTAGAACGTAAGCAGCATGTAGGCAGCAGGTGAGATGTCCGCTTCATGTCCTTCTTCGTATGCTTTCCACCCCTGGATTTATGAGTTTGTCATGAACAGCTGAAGCATGCTGGCCAGGGATAAAGGTCCAGTCAAAGCTAAGAGAGATAGACTGACCACCCACTGACCAGCACAGATGCATCAGAGGACACTAAAATCTCGTACAGTGGATAAAAAGAAATCCTATCTTTGACACAAATGTGTTATATGTATTTACTACCCTTAAAATGTTACAACCTAGGACTTTAGGAAATTAACTTGCATTTAGTAACTTGACTTGGACTGATATTGGTTCAACAAATATACACAAAATACTAATTAAATCTCATCGTTTGTTTAATAAAAAATATAAGATCCTGGGATTATATACTGGGCATAATGTGAGAACACACCATTGCAGGGCATCATGTACACATAATCACACACTCATCTAAATCTAGGGGGTATTTTAAGGTAGCCAATTGCCATTTTTTGAGTCGAGGCAAGAAACCAGAAAACCTGAATCTTGAACTAGAGACCCTAAAACCTAATGTAATAGAAACATAAAGGCTAAATCAACTCATCAAAAACCCTGCCTGTTATAGTCTTTCTGTGTGTGTGTGTGTGTGTGTGTGTGTGAAGCTTTCATGCTGTAGAATGAAGTCAATCTATATGCACAGCTTTAGACTTTTCAAATGTAGACATTTGTCACAGTGCTGCCAAGCGAAACTACCCGACATCACATTGCTGGGAGCCATTTTAAATTAACGTAATCAAAGTGGTTGTTCTGCCCTGTGATTCCTAATGGCACTTGTAAAGCATTTGTAATGGATATGAACCAGCATACAAACTAAAGCACATTTGTTAATTATTTACTTACAAAATAAATTGCACTTTTTTGTATTAAAAAAACAGAATAAAATGTACAAGGGTACCAAATGAGGCTTGTGTGTGCACTATAATGGTCACGTTCAACGAAAGGTTAACATCAATTCAACTCCAAGTCTTCAGCATTGACACCCTGTCAAGTTTACTTGAAACCATATTGAGACTAAAAACCACCAAGGCCAACAATTTATTTTGATGAAATTGGCTTTATTTGTGCATTGCATAAGAAGACAAAGCAATCATTATTTTTGATGAACTCTTTGGCAGGACCGTATTTAGCATAACCGGTCACCAAGACTGGGACAAATGCAAGCTTATATTTGTCAAAAGCTGCTTTTACACAAGTTATACTTAAGTCAACACATGAGTCTGAGAAAAAAAACAGAGTGGTCATTTTTAATCTTTATAATTGTATGTTCCCTCTATTCACAAAATAGAGGTAAGACATTAATACATGCTCATTTTCAAAAAGCACAGAGTAACAACAAGTGACATACAAATCAAAACAAAAGCTTAGGTTTCTCTTGCAATGGAGCTGAATAATGAGTACGGGAATCCCAGCCAACTGACACTTGGATACAAGGCAGAGCACTTCACTTTAGATAGGAGCCACTCCTGAAGTCACTGGGGCTAGAATGTGCATCTACATTTGAGCTGTGTGTCTTTAAACAGAGGGACAGAATTTGGCTGGCTTGCTGGGAAAAGACAAACCCACAGCTGCAAGCATAAGGGGACTCCAGCTTTATGACAAAAAGTTCAGTGAAGAGCTGGCAGGATAGATATGCTTTCACTTACGGATCACAAGCTGAGAGAGGATGTATTCAAAACTCTCTCTCCCTCTCGCTTTCTCTCTTTCTCTCTCTCTCTGTCTCTCTCTAAGTCTGTCTTGTCCCCGTTTTTTGGAAATAAACTTGAATAAACAACCGTTTGCTTTGTGCAGAGCTTCCCCTCCGAAACAGTTCTCTGAATGAAATGCCATCTCCAGGCATTTTTTCCCACAATGGTTACTGAGAATTCCAGCCATGCTGAGCGGACGAGCTGTGAGACTTAGTGCTTAGGCATGGTTATTATCAGATTCTTTACTTCTTTTATACATTCTAAACATGTGGGCTACAGGCAGATTCTTAAAGTTCTAATTTTAAGATGTGTTTTTTTCTTGTATTTTGAGGGTATTTTTATATATTTTACTTTTCATGTTAGAAATAATAAATATGTAGTTAAAGACAAGGTCATATATTTAAGGAGAACTTTTATTTTAGTTTATTTGATAATAGCATTATTGCTGTAACATCAGAAAAACATCAACATGCATCTGTCATCCATTCTGCTTGGAGCTTAAGAACTTTAACTGTACCATATGGCTCTTAGCCACTCTCTGAGGAACAACACCCCCTATACGCATTGTCCCATATTAAATTTTGTTTATTGAAAAAACATAACTCTAACTGTGTCCTCCTCCTTCTCCTTTTCTCTCTCTCTCTCTCTCTCTCTCTTCTCTTTCTCTCTCTCTCACACTCTCACTCTCAGTTTCTCCTCCAGCTTTGTCATTAGCATCATTTGCATTTGGCTGAGAATCCATTAGAATTTTAATGAAGCTGACCCTGGAGGGAGGACTTCAGCAGCCCCAAACAACGCATTCCAGCTCTGTGACGAAAACATTTTTTTTATTAATTAATTACTTTATTTATTCATTATTATATCTAGTCCATTTGCAGTCTTAGTGTATTTTTATGCAATAAATGGCAGGCATATATGAATGTATTCTTTTTCAAAAATAATTAGATAAACAAAGAATCTATCATTAAAACAGGACTGTTTTACCATAGACCCTGGTATATCTGGTAAATGATTTTGCTTTGTTATCATAGCTTATAAAAATGCAGATTTACTGAATTAGAAGAAAAATGAATATCATTGTTTCTGGGTGGAGCTATCCTAATGAGCATGATTTCCTGCCTCATTATGGCATTCATCTTAACTCTCACTATTATACTGTAATTACTCATTTGTGAAGGCTAAAGTAATTATATTTAGTTGCCTTCTTGAGCACAGGGTTTGAATTCTGTGTCTCCTGAACCACATTAAAGAGTGACATAAGCTCTCATCTGACCTGACGTAGGGACTTAGGGTAGAATGCCAGCTTTTTTAATGTAACTAAAGAATGTATATTTAGAAGCTATTTACTGCAATAGATATTTCTATAGTCAGTAACAGGTCATATGATTTTATTAGATCATCAGAAGAATGTGTACCTTTTATCTAGAACTGATAAAACTGGAGCTTACTACCTTACTACCTTACTACCTTACCTCACATATGCACATGCAATTTATCTATTCACTAAGCTTCATTACAATTCACTTACAAACATAAATAAAGCAATCATACCAAACTGTACAAACTATGCAGACTATAGTTAAAATATTATAGTGAAAATAGTTTTTTGGTATTAATAGAAATAAATGTAACAGGATTGTGTGGAAATGCAACAAATGCAAGAATTTGAGAATAATTCCTCACAGCAACAACAAAAAGAGCAAACAGGTTATCAACTCTTTAAAAAAAATGAATGAATACATGCTTTGTTTTAATATAAAGGAATAGTATGTGCCAGAAAAAAATTAATTAGCCATTTAAATTGTTACATACATTTAAAGATAAATTATGTTTCTCATGTTGAAAAGCTTACTTCAAACAAATATAATAAACATATATATCGATCCAGGAATTTTTTCTCTGCAACATTTGTGGTTTGTGGTTTCATTTAAATGGGGGATTTAAATGAAAATAATTAGAAAAACACATTAATAGACCTTAAATCAGATTATGTTGACGAAAACTGGGAAATTAAAACTAAATTTGAATTTAACTGAACACGTTCTATTAGACATGAAGCCCGCTTAATCCAACATGGACCGTGTGCATGTGTGTGTTTCTGTACTGTTTCAGCTTCAATCAGGGAAAGGATTGGCTCCCCCCTGAGGGCCGCTGGCTTCCTGCAGCATGTGGAAACCATGGCGCGTTGCCAGGATACAAGCCCCCAGTCTGTACTGACAAGCGGACATGAAGAGCAAAGATTAATTATTTACAAGCACACCCCTGTATGCTGTGACGACTTGGCACTTTTCCGGCATTAAATGTCACTATCTATGAAGCCAGTGCCGTTTTCACTTATTTCATGTGGCTCTTAATTGTGACGCATGAATGTTTTGCACATATATCACTAAAACGGCGTGATGAATATTCTCAGTTAAAACCAGCTTCACATCAGCTTTCCTAGTTCATGTACAACAAGTATATGATTTCATTATTAAAAGGGCTGCATTCAAATATCCCTAAAAAGGTGTAAATTCATCAGGGACTATCCTCTTGACATTTATAAAAACCAGTTTCCTCTTTAAGACAAAGCTCATTTTGAACATATGCTGTCTAATTTGGGTTAAAGCACCAAATGAAAAGAATGTAAACAAGCAGCTGTGCAACTGTCACTAGATAAAAGTAGATTTTGTTTGAAAGACTATTAAAAAATAGTACATGAAATAAAACACATGGATATAAATAGATTTATTTTAATTAGAACATGGCATTTAAAGAGCATGCTAAAGGACGATTTATGTTTAAGCGGAAGCGTCGTGTTATTGTTTCCTTTCACCCTGCTAAATTTAATGCTACAGCAAAGTGATGGCATCCATGCTCCTGTCCTCTATTCAAGACTCGCCTTTGTTCCATTTTTTCTCAAATTCCTTTATGCACGTGGCACAAAAATTTATTTGCATTTGCTCTCATACATATTCATAGCAGTGGGGTCAGCTCACGTGGAGAGGAGTGATTTAATTGGGCTCTGGGCATAGAGGCTCCTGAGTGACAGGTGGAGGAGGTGGATCCCCACTGCTCGAGGCACTACTGACCCTGAGCTGCCTTTCTTTTGTTCCAACCTTTCCCTTATGAAAAAGAAAACCTTTAATCCAAGATAACTAGTCAGGTAATTGAATATCAATTTGCGATATGCAGCATCTCTGTGTGAATCCTTTCTCATGTTCAACCATAAACATGGGGCTGTAGGTACAACAGAGTGTACTCATACCTAAATTTAGTGTCTGTGTCTTATTCTTTTTAGTATAAAAGCAAAGTAGATACAGAAAATCATGCAACACAGCCCTGTCAAATTTACATCATAAGAATTACACATTAAACATTCATATCGACAAACAACATACTTTATATATCATACAACAAACATAACCTTTAATGATGATGCAGGTCTCTGTCTGGTTGTAGTCGTGCTATTGAGTACACTGTAAAGCGCTGGTCTCTAATAGGTGATGAGGAGAGGAGGCTCTCCATTTTTGATTACTGGCCTTTTGTGCTGTGTGTCAGCTCCCGGTTCTGGAACAGACATAATTACATTGTTCTTGGCGAAGGACAAGGGGCGGGAGAAAAATCACACAATGTGAGTGCTGTATATTAGCTTCCAGATTGTTTTGAATGATTGAAATGCATGATGTGAATTTAGCCGTTTCAATAACAAGACAAGGTTGCAATTTGCTTTTACAGTACTCTTGTCCTGAGTACCTATTTTACAAAATTACCAATCATGAATGTTTCTGACTATTATAGTAATTATGTTTTAATTACAGGCTTTTGTGGCGCAGATTCAGCTTTATATAGCTTTATAAAACAAAAAATCTATGTGATGGGTTAAAGAAATTGCTTTTAAATAAAAAGGAAATGATAGAATTTGAATGCATAGCTGTAATCATACATTAGTAGGCTGAGATTTTTAGGCTCATTCAATATGTCTTAGAAACAGATAATGTGGTATTATTCTAGTTTTTAAAAACATGATTAAGAATTTATTTTACAAAAAATAAGTTTTTGTCTTTTAAATAATCTTGTAATCTTCAGGCTGACATGGGGAAACATTATTCAGTTTCTGTATGTATTTTTTTTCAAATTAACTACCACAATTAGCAGCCCACATTTAATATAAGAGCAGGTTATTTCCCTAGGTTTTTTTTATTGCTTTTAAAAATTTAATTAACTTCTGAAAGTCTGCAACTTTTTTGACAATTGATGTGCCACCGATGCATTGTTGAGAAACACTTGCTGATGTGATAACTGGCAGATATTCAAAGAGGAGCTGACAGCCACTTACTGTGTCTGTGGAAATAATCAAATGCTCTCAAGAGCTCAGAAACTGACAAAAAAGCACAATAAATGTTCTTTTGGTAAGCATGAGAATATTCAACATCTTGTATCAAATCAGAACTGCCAGTGTCTTTCCCTAGAGCTGCTACAGCATGGAAATCACACCTGCAGATGTGTGGGGATATTTCACAAATACAAACAATTTGAACGATGATGTTATGTCAAGACAGAATTTGGTTCATTACTAGTTTGCATGAATTAAGGTTTATACCATGCATCAAGCATTGATAAAATTAATATTAATGGTTGAGTTGTGAAAATGTGTTTTCAAAGACACCCTGCTCCTTTTTTTTTTATCTTTACCAGTTCCGAAATCAACATGCCACTAGTCAGGTTGAAAAGGTAAAGGTAAAAATCATTATCCACCTATATTTTGAATAGGGGATTTTTTCCCCACTCTCTTATATCTTTAAAATCGAGCTGTATAATTTTTCAACAACGAAGTCTTAAACTGAAGGCTGCTTGGCCTGCATAAAGTTCATACAGTGAATCAAAAGCGTGAATCAGAAGACAACAATCTAAACAGAGTTAATTAAACCTTAATGAGAACTTTTTTAATTTATTTATATCTAATGTAATGAAGTGATAAACATAATTAAAACATAACTATAAATGGTGTACTGACCTTTATGAAAAGTTTCAGGACGTGTTCTAAGAAAACAAAACTGTCAAGCTTAATATTAAAAATATAAACACTCAAGTGAGCTTTTTAAAAAATCACTGAAAAGTTTGATGACCTTAAAAGTGGGACTTAGTAAATAACCAAGTGTGTTTTATCTCGTTTAGCAATTAGTCTTGCTGTTGTCTGATGGTGATACTATAGGCAACAGTATGTGCTGATTTATTCTCCTGTTTTCCCAGCGTCTTTGTGGATTCTTCATCTTTACTTCTTAAAACCATGATAGTAGGTATCTAGTAGGTTATATCTAATTACATAAAAGCATGGGCATGTCTGTGCTGTTCATGGTGCCCTGAGAGTAACTGGCATTCCATACAAGATGTTTTCATGCCAAAAATATTCATTTCATGATATATATTTTTTGTTTTGTGTTTTGTTTGTTTGTTTGTTTAATAGTGTACTGTCAAGTACAATAAGCCTGTGGGATTACACCCAAAGAATCTTTTTTGTAACAGGTCATTTACTAGAACACAAGTGCTTTCTTTTTGGCACACCACCACAACAGGATCAATGCAGTCCCAGGTCGTGTTTCTAATGGGAGAGAAAAAGCCGGGAGCATGAGGAACAGGAGCGGAAATAACAACATGCCCAGGACTGCATTAGCATACTCCCAGACAGGCTGTTAGCTGAAGAGGGTTTTAATTAGCTATTTTCCCGCTAGCAAATGAGGAAATTATCAGCTGAGCGAAACAAGCCAGAGACAACTGGGCCAGCCACCAACAAACACATGTCCATGTCAACACACACACACACACACACACACACACGGCATGGGCTCTCACAAGTGTGGTATTATCATAATAAATAGTTCAGGAAATGGGGTAAAAATAAACATTTTAAAAAACTTTGTTTGTCTTTTGCAATTGACAAATATAAAAATAAATAAGGAATACAGTAATAGTAATAGTGCAGAATTGATAATTAGATTTTTTGCAGTGCTTAATATCTACTTTTACTTGCCGTCATCCCACTTTACAGGTACTTTTACACACTACCTTCACAAACTGTTTACTAACCTGACTTTAGCCCTACTTTAACTGAATGACTTGACTTTAGTTATACCTTAGTTACAGTAATTCCGTCGTGGTATTAATATTTAAATAAAAATTTGATGCATGCTTTACAGTCTTGGTGATAAAATGGGTGCCTTATTTTTAAGTCGTGTGGGCACAGTGGCTTCATGCATTGGTGCATCATTTGCCATAAAGGCTAATAAAACTGTAACACGACTTACCTTGTACAGAATTTTAAAGGAGAAAACTTTAATTTTGGAACAGCAATTTTTAAACATTTGCAATCATCTACAGTATGACATGCAGTTAAATGATTTTAGGACTGTCTCTGTTTATACAAAAATAAAGACAGATAAATAGAATTGACAATTAAAGTAATTAAAATTAGAATTAAAAAGATAATAGAATATATACTTAAAACAAGAAATTACGGTATAAAGATACTTGACAAATAAAGTGTTATAAACATAAATATGAACATAGTACGTAGTTCATTTCTTTCGAAATTTCAGTGCATCCCTATAAAAATCTGCTTCACACTAGCGTTTGCATGCCTCCTTATGATAATTCCGTGCCCCTAGTGGTTGCACACCCCAATTTGGAAACCACTGGCTTATATTAATATCATGACATTGTCTGGAAGTAGAAAAAAAGAGAATAGTTTGAAAAAAGAAAACACTACCATTTTCTGCTGTTCCCACACAAATGCTGCAATTACATTTGTTGGCAGCTTTA
This sequence comes from Bagarius yarrelli, assembly GCA_005784505.1. Lineage (NCBI taxonomy): Eukaryota > Metazoa > Chordata > Actinopteri > Siluriformes > Sisoridae > Bagarius > Bagarius yarrelli. Next base: position 3,859,936 of record VCAZ01000010.1, on the reverse strand, counting down.
CATGCACAATAGATGCAGCAGTCTCCCGTATAGCCCCTGTGTGGATTACAATAAAGTCTAAGTGCATTTCTCAGAGAGAAAAAAAGCTGATTTCTTAAAATCTCCAAACATTTTCTAAATCACATAATCTTTGGCGAGAACAGGTGAATTCTACATTCTATACTATAAAGGCACTGCGGCATGATGCATATATTATATTTTTTATATATTACTAACTATAATGGTATTTACCCTGTCATGCATTTGTACAATCATCCATTGTCTTCAGCATTATTTTAAATGCAAATTTGTTGATGCACTTAAGCATCATTCTTCCAAAATCGCATGCTTTTAAGATTAGTCAAAAGCTCATGTGACAGATTCCTTATGCATACTTCAAACATCTCAGCAATGTGATGCATTTGGAAAATTCACCCATTGTCTTCCACTCTGCATCACTTTAAATGTTAATTTGATAATGCACTAAAGCTTTCTATGCTTGTTTCAAAGCCTTATGCTTTTAAGATTAGTCAAAAAGTTGTACAGTGAATTACTTATGCATACTTTAGAGCTCTCAGGAATTTCAACAAAGGCAAGCGGAGCATTTTCATCTGATGAGATCTTATTATGGTAAAAAATTTCACTAGCTTTTTTTTCTTCACCATCAATCCTGAAAATCTGTGTCTTTGTCCAAAGTCTTTGGGGATGATTTTTCATGCTTGGCTAGGAAACGGCTGGGGATAAAGAGTATGCAAGTGAGAGTGTATGTGTGTGTGTGTGTGTGTGTGTGTGTGTGTGTGTGTGTGAGAGAGAGAGAGAGAGAGAGAGAGAAATGACAGGTACTCACACTTTAATTGGAGGTTGGGTTGGTACTATGGGTTCTTTGCTACAACCTGCATCCCTTTTGCACTGACCTAGAAACAGCCCGCTTATCACTCCCTTGGGCGGCCACAGTTTTAGGTCTCTCTCTCTTTCTGTCTCTCTCATTTTTGCGCTCGTTTACCTTTTCGGATATAAACTGTCTGAATGCTGTCTTGTTAAGGAACTAAGAAAAGGACCACAAAAGAACAGAAGCTTGGATTCTATAAAAATGAGTTTAGAAAAGTGTGAAAAGCGTTTTATCTATTTTATGGATACATTAAAGTGTCATTTTGACATGCAGCAACACATTGGCTACTATCTCCAACAATGAAGCGAAGAATTAAAACAATGATTTATAACATTTTATCATTTGTATGGAGTGCTTAAGCTGCAACATCTCTAACAAGTCAGCCACTGAATTTTTGTAATGTCTAACTGGCTTTTGATTAAGTGTTTCTGGGTTGCTACCATGACCCTGCACATCTTTAAAGCGGTATACAGTCCATTAGAGCTGAGAGAGAGAGAGAGAGAGAGAGAGAAACAGGAAGTAAAGATAAAGCTAACAATTAACTTTTTAAAGATCATTACCTACCACAATAATTGGGAGAAAACAAGACATCAGAGCCAGAAAGGCTTGAAAACGAAAGCTATTTTCTCTGAACTGCCTAAGAAAGTACCTATGTTAACACTATTAACAAAAACATAACAGTAAATATCATAACTTAAATCAAGTCTGTCTTCGACTTATTTCTTTTTTGCAGGTAGCTGATTAAAAATGAAGTGTGTATACGCATGAGGCAGGTGTGTCAGCCCCATAACATCCACCTGCATTTTAATTAGCCTAGCAAGCGTTTCTCTCTGGGATATTCTACATACCAACCCATCACCATGACAGCCTTGGCTCAGTGCTGCCAGCTAACCAGACAGGACACAAATGTTTAGCTTCGAATTTAGCCCCAGGCTACATATTCCAGTCTTAGTTCTCGGTCTTCTCCAGAGCTGAAAGATGCTAAAAAATTTGATTCCATCAAACAAAATCTGCATGAAGGAGGTCAGTTTCAAATTATAAGTAGAACTTAATGCACTATGGAAGATATATATTGCCAGTAGAGCTTCCTGGCTTTGTCGGGTACCCCTTATTAATAAGGACGCTTATACACAATCCCTGTGTTTGCTTGTTTCTTGCATGTTTTGTTTTTCAGAGGTATGAGGCGGTAGTCAGCAGCATTATGTGTCTCAGTCTAGTCTTTTGATGCAGATCACCATGCATCACAGCCAGCACATTAATCATGGGCCTGTCTCACTTCTTCTGTCCCTCGGCTCAGTCTACTCATGTCCCATTTCTCTCCCCGACCACCAATCACACTTAATTAGGGCCTCCAAGTGGTTGCCGCTTACAGACGTGTTTTCTTTACAGTTTTTTTGTACTCAAAATCTGAGGATTTTAGTGTAACTAAGTGCAGTTTCAGTGTAACTTATTTTCTACTGTCTTACAAGTGCAAAAAAGGAGAATCACATTAATTATACTATAGCAGAGTAAATTAAAAATGATTACTATGCGGCATAAGCTCTGTAACATACTGCAGAGATGTACTTATAAGACAGACATAATAAAGCATATAGCAGTTTTACTGTAATAAGAATATTTTTAATTGTCAGTCCTTTTAATACATTACTGATAAAGATTTACATAAACAATGAAACTATTTTTAAAAGCATAAGCAGCTACTGTATGTTATTACAGTTTTGTTGTAATACATTTTCAATGCACGGAAAACTTTGAATTTCCTAAGACTCCAGTAGAGGATATAATGTCTGTTTCTGTAGCTGTAGTAGTAATTTTAAGTATCCATACATGCTTACTATGGATATAATTTTTAAAAATCTACAAGATGACTTACTTTAGTGAAAAACCAGGTGAGGTGATTTTTGATTGATATTGAGTACAGGATTAGCATTAGGTCCCAGTGGTCTCAAGTAAATGTGAGCATGCAGGTAGGTAGCTTTTGCACTTTTTTGTGTGTAGACAAATATAGACCATAATTCACCGTAAGTGAATACATTCAAGAAGTGTACAAAACCTTATAATGTATAAGATAATGTGTTCACATTACAGGCACACTGCTATACAGTGTGTAACAAGTCAAAAATTTCAGTAGTTTTCAAAAGCCTTTCAAAAACTGGGCTCAAAAGGGGTCACTACAGTTTTTTAATCAACAGCAAACGCCAAAATGACATAAATTTTCACAAAAATGTGAAAAAATAGTGTGGGTAAACATTTTTCACCACTCAATTTCTTCATTTCAATTATCATCTTACTTTTGGACCACTTTTGGAAACAACAGATTTAATTCATTAAAAGCAGGTCCTTTGACTCTTCTCATTTAGGGACTGAGCCTCGCAAAGCACTGACAATTCCTTTTCATTGTCTTAAACAGTTTGTAGGCCCATATTAAATGACTGCCTTATTCTAACTGGCATCTTGTTTCTGCACTGGCATGCTGCCCAGACAAACCTTGGAGACTGGCATAGAGCACAGCATGGATTTTATACAGGTCTAGGGTTAGAGTCTATGCACACTGAGCTCATCTATGTAGTGACAGACAACAAATAAAAGGGATCGTACTTCAGTATTTTTGCATACACAGAGCAAAAGTTTGAAAATTATTTGTTGCCATTAGCATCATCACAACTCAACCACCATAAAACTTCTCTGCTGCCTAAACAATATCAGAAGCTGACCTACATTTACAACCTAAATTCTAATATTTATACCATTAAATTGTATTAATTTATTCCCAAAAGTTTATTCTCTTCATTTAATAGCGTTTCTCTTGGCTGCACTGCTTCCAGTATGTGTATGTTAGATTTTTTTTTGTCCAATCATATTTCAGTTTCTGTGTGCTGCCATGTTAATATAACGTGACAAAGCCTTTAGAATCAGTAGTGCTGCCCATGTAACTTAAACTATATTAGCAGTGGCAGATTGCTAATTGATTAATATTATTAAAGACTGTTTCTTTAACCAATCAGATTTTTAAACCCGCCTCATGAGGCCCACTAGCTGGTGCAGGATGACATCAGCATTTTTCCGTCCTCTAATTCGTTGATTAGAGTAAATTCTTACAGCCTAGCATAGACTAGCAAAGCATGCCTGTACAGATGAATTAGAATTTTTTTAACCCACAAAAGCTAACAGAAGAGGAGAAATTAACTTGGTCTCAGACATACTTAAAAAAAGGTTTTTTAGACAGACTTTTCCGGAAAAGTTAGACATTGTGAAGAGAGTTCGGTAAACCCCGAACATAACTAGCTTGTCTTAGCCTGGGAAAGGATTTGCTTACCACTTCCAGCCCAGTGCGACAACCAGTAATGCTCGCTTACAGCCTTTAAATGTATTATATAGTTTATTTAATTTTTTAAATCTTTTTGTGATGTTATATTAATATTAAATATTAATTCTGAACTGCTCCATATGATGTACGTGGTACAGTTGCGGTTGTATTGTAGAGGTTTGGAGTCTTAACTCTCTGTCTGTACTGCCATATCGCGTTTATATCGTGTTTTTTGTATAGTATTGATGATTTCTATAATTGCAACGTGATGGTGGTGGTATTAAGAGGTGTATCAGTCGGGTCCCCACTGAAGGCACAGGTCCCAAATGCACCGCCCGCCACAGAAGCTAATGAGATCTTTTAGGAAATGCAGTTCACTCCTCCAGTACATGAGCTCACAGTACCTTTTTAAGACAATTTTGTTGGGTTTTCATTATTTGTGATCCATGTTTATGTGTCATAATTCAGCTAAATCAAATCTTTATTAGGGAAAGGCAGATGATTTTATATCTCTCACTTCCTGTAAGAGTTCTTCTGGGGAACTATTTACACCAACAGCATAAACCAGCATTTACACAAATCAAAAATGCTCAAATGTTTTTGTTATATAATTATAAAAGATGAGGCTAATTCATAAAGTGTATTTTTATCTAAATATTTTAAAACTGATATTTTTTAAGGTATACCATTCTTTTTTTGTTGCTGCTGGGAAACGACTCCCACTTTTTGAATTTGTTCCCACAGCTTTTGCAAAACAGACAAAGAAGTCCACTGGCTGGGGTTCTTGGATGCTGATTAAAAATATCACATGTTCGGAGGGGGGGCAGCACACAGATATGAATGAGGAACGGACAGTGCAGAAAACATCAGTTATAGCAGCTTAGAATATTTTTATCTTGTACTTTATTGAATATTATATTTTGTACTACACTATACTACTGATCCACCTACATTATTATACCTTTTTATGTATATAATTACCAAGTTTATTGTTTTTTCCGTTATCGCTTTATTTCCGTTAAACTTTAATGTACCCTGTATCAGGCTTTGTAAGTCACACTGAGCTGTCTTGTGGTAGGAATTCTCCTATACACAATATTTAACTCTCCTTGAAATAAACAAAATCACAGTTTTTTGTACTGATAATTTACTTGATGTACCTTTAATAATAAATTAATTCAGTGTTGTTTTATTCCTTGTTTCGACCTAGAGGTGATTTAAAAATGTTTTTTTTATCCATTCCTTTTTATCATTTCAAAAGAATCTGAGTAACATAATGACATGGTTTAAATTATCTTTACCAGCCCACATAATCTCTTAAAGCACTACTAGATTTTTACTCAATGTTATTGCACCAGCACAATTTAGAAGCACACTAATTAAGCTGCATGTTAAAAAAAAATATTAGTCAAATTTTTTCTTTCATGCATACAATCAATTTTATAGCCAACTACATCACCTTTCAGTCATATGTTTAAAAAAATAGCTATTTTGATACTGAGTTGATCTTTCACTCCAATCCGATTTATCATGTAAAATGTTGGATTTGGCTGCTTCATTATTATTTTTTTTTATCAGCGCTTTTAAGCCGACCAGTAATTGGGTGCATTGCGCCGCATCCAAATAAAGCAGCTCTCCATTTTCAGACATGGTGTTGCATATTTTTCCTCTCCACCTCTTGAGTGGCGTCTGAACACGGTAAATTATTTACACTGGGTATAGATCTACAAGCACTCAATCGGCTGCAGTCTCTCAGTGGGATTGCCCGTGGGAGAGGAGTGTGGCCAGACATTTTACAAAACAGCAAGCATGCGTGACGAAAATGCGGCAGGCCGATAAAGGTCAGCCTTCTCACACCGCTTTTTCTGTGATATTTTCATTATTGAGGCAAAGAGGCTGGTAAACAGTGCACATATCTTGCACACACACAAAGACAAATCGTAAGCCATCGTGAGCGTAAGACAAACAGGAGAAGGGGACAAAACAGGGGAACAGAACTAAATGAAGAGAGAAAGGCAAAGAAAGGAGTCACCATTAAAAAAAAGGTGCAAATAAAGCAGACATGGTATAGTAGGTGGTGAAATAAATTAATTGCAAATGTGAAAAAAAAGAGAGAACTTCTTCATCAGCTATGTTTGTGTTCTAAAATTGACTCCACAGCTAAAGCCTACAATCAGATAGGCTTTAATTGTTTTTGTTAGATACGGAGCAATCTTAGATCCATCTCCAGCACACTTGGTAATTGAATTTTCCAGAGGTCCTCAGGCCATAATTGTACTCATAGTTTTTTTTTTTTTTTTTTTTTTTTTTTTTTTTTTTGCAGTAGTTTTCAAAGTGTCACAGAGTCACAAACAAGCATTAAATAAAGTCAATTAATTTATCTAATTAAAAATCAGTGTTAATTCTGTGTATCCTTTGTATATGCTAAAATAATTGATATATTTTACTTATAATTAAGTGCCTGTCAAAAAAGATTGTATCAAACATATAAAGAAAATAATTTTTTTTCTGGTACAAAATTTTAGTATTTTTTCAAAGACACAAGTACAAAAGATTTTCTGTTTTTCCTGCCACTTGTAAATAAATAAACTGGCCTACTCATTTTAAACAATTTCCTGTTCAGTGAAAAGAGATGGAGAAAGTCCAGGAAGTTCAATTTTCCTCACCACACTCTATGCCGCTGTTCCAGTCTTTCAGCAAGTTCTTCTGTCAAAAACATAGCAACCTTTCACCCACTTGGTCTGAAGTTGGTCCAAATGGAGCCGCTCAGAGCCAATGGGCCCTTCTTACTTAAAGGCCTTAATTAAATGTGTCCTTTTGGATTCAAAACCCGGAAGTGATTGCATGTTGCCATTCCTGGATTTTACAGAGTGAGTGATTGACAACATCTTAGTCTAATAACCAAGCTACAACGAACATTAACCTTTTAGTGAAAATAAAAGTGACGCACATGAGTCCTTTCTTTCTGTCTGAGTCTGTTGTTCCATTGAAGAGTAGTTCTGGCTTGACACCAGCATTGGCACCGCACAGCTCTCGATGATTTGAGTGCTCTCAGGCTCCGAGGCTTTCTCTGCATTGGCTCTCAGAAGCACTGCAGGAGAGGAGCAGTGGCACTGGAAACACTCACCCTGCACACATTTGTTTAGGAATCAGGGACTCTGTAGAAGAGGGTTTGCCAGATGAGGCCATGGTGTCTCTCAAACACTTTAGAAACTGGCTAGAAATACACCAAAAAAACTCTTTAAAAAAAGAGCAAGTGCTTCACAATTTCAGATAATTTCACAGTGATCTGTCTGACATGATGGCTAGACTTTTATGAAGACTAAACAGGAGAGGTAATGCTATTAATTATTCAATTCATAGATTTGACAAAATAGCAACAGGAAATGCAGACTCAACATTTTTGCAGTTAATTTATTTAAATGTTATTATCTATGATAAAAGGGACACTTATTAAATAAAGGATCAGGTCATTTCTTCAGAATTAAATTAATGCAAATTTTTTAATTTAATTAAATATTTAATTTAATTTTAACTTCCTCTGCATACCATTTTTTAGTTTCCACAAATTAGTTTCTGTGCTTTTGTGTATGTGCTTTAAATGTAAAAACCCAGATCACTGTTACAGCTTAACTTAATGTCCCAGCTGAATACAGCACTGCAGCTTCCCCTCCTTTCACACAAAGAAACACAATGCAGGCGAAATTGACTCATGCTAAGGTCATGGACTCCTTGTGCCCGGCATAGTAATACTACTAGTGTTTAGAGACTGGAAGTGAGAAAGAAGAGTGAGGAACAAATCGGCAATAGACACGATGCCTAAAGGACCCAAAGGTGTAAGTGTACAAGGCATTTTATGTGTGCTGACTTATAAAATAGTGAGCTAATGGAAAAACATTTCAACCAAATTTGTATTGTCAATTAATATGCTATTGGGTTTCACATGACATGTTTCTGTAGCTTTGTTTTAGGTCTACATATTGTAACAATTTAAGTCACAGCCTGTCATGTTGCCTTTATTACATGCAGAAATTCTGATCAGTGACATTTAAAATGCACAGCAACCTGACAGCCTCCATATTGCTCCTATGACAGACAAGTTCAAGTCGATGGATTCTGTCCATCAAAATGACGCGCTTGTCAAATGTATGCAGTGCTGTCATTCCAATAGCAAAGGCCAGAGACAGCAGACACAACAGGCCAGACTCAGATAAAAGACAGCACTTCCTCTCCACTGATAGTGGTGAGCAGCAAAGCAATACAATAAGACACATCTCTTGCAAGTTACCAATCTCTGACTTCAGTCTCCAAGATGTGATCGTTCTGGTCTAGAAATATCTTTAAAGGGTACATCACAGGCTCCAGGATAAATCCCTAAGGCAAATTTCCTCATGCTGTTGTAAATGGAGAAGACAAAAAAAAGGAACTAGTGTTATTTTGCAGCCTGTCCAGCACACAGCAATGTGTTTACTCAAGTCAAGGCAGAGTCAGTCAGAAGCGTCTGGTTTTCCTTCTATTTCCTAGATCTAATGACACTAGCAGCTCATTAAAACTTTGTATTAACTGACATTAAACCTTGTTTCCCTCCTCCCACTGCCATTATTAGCTGGTGTGGAGCAGCTCCAAGATACGGACTGCATCTTAGGCTCAGCATGCGATGAGTGTGTCATTCCCTTACCCTAAACATGTCTCATTAGGAGTTCTGTAGAAGCACCTCTAGCACTATCCATATCCTCTCGCTCCCTCCACACATGCAGCCTCTTTTTCAGCTGCTAATTAGGAGCCCCCTCCTCTTTCCACCATGTGTGTCCTCCCAGTTACATCTTACAGAAAGACATTATTTCTATAACCTAAAGGCCAACTTCATCAGATGAATTAATTACTTTTTTTACTTATACTACTCCAGACCATTCAGCTTGTTCTGCAGGAAGTACACACCTCATTTTTGCTTTCTTTTTTTATTGTATTAATTGTGCTTCAGCAAATCACAACTGGTATTTAAATTATTTTTAAAAAAAAAGATATACACCTAAAGTTTTTCACTCTAAGTGGCCTATTTTTGCACTACATTGCATAATATGTAATATCTTTTAAATTTAATCCATCAAAAAAACCCTGACAATCAACTTGTTCAGTTATCCCTGTAAATTGTCACTGATTGCCTGGCACCGAAAAGCATTAACAAGTCAGTGAAAGATTTATGTCACAGAAGGTTAATTGTTTTAGCATAACAGGTGTTTCTATGTATTTCACTGTAACAAAAGCATTCATTATTTCCAAACATCATTTTCACATACACATTCTATAATTGATCCCCTTAAGCTAATGATAAAAAGATGGTTCACAGATTTCACATCTCATCAACGATGTGTTGTGGTATTAGTGCGATTTTTTTAAATTCTATATTTAGATGTCCAACTTTTGCATTATGTTTCTTTTAGACTTTAGTATTTAAAAATATATTTTAAACTGTTGAAGTATTATGTTGCATGACTGTGGGGATTTGTAAGGAGACACTAATGATAGGTGAGGAGGTCCAATTTGTTCCAATTTATCATAAAAGTGTCAGAGTCACGATTCTATGCAGGACACTCAAGTTCTTCCACTCCAACCAGAACACACCATGTCTTTATGGAGCTCAGCAGCTTTGTACACAGCCAATGTCATGCTAGAACACTGAGCCACTCAGTTTCTTTGGTGAAAGAATAATGTAATGAAACAACATATAAAGACATTTTAGTCAAGCACAAGCTTGGTCAGAAGAAGCGTATGTGGGTGTCCTAGTAAAGTGTCCACAAACTTTTGGCCATACAATGTATTTCGATCTATAATTGATCACATACTAGAAATAATGTGCAAAAAAGAAGACAATGAATATACTTTTTGTTTTCTTGCTATCTGAAGAGTAAGAGAAGATGCAACAAACTTCCACATGGTCACACAGAGATCACATACCATAATTAATAGTCAGGATTAATAGTGTGCAGGATTCATCAGTACTCTGAAGTGCTCATTGTTAACACAGCTCAGCATCACAAACAAAAGCATAATAAACCAAGCAAAGTTTAAACTTACTTTAACTTTCCTGTGCTTCTCCCCGAAGACCTATTAATCAGTTACACCTGCAAACAAAGAGGATTAACATGAGGTGACGAAAATACCTGCCTATCGCAATAAACACTTTCTCTCAGAGACAGCAAATGTGATGAAGAGTGAAGGTGCATCTCAGTCAAAAAAGAATTTATTCATTAGACCAAACCAGCACCTCTTTTCTCTACAGCTCAGGGCTGAAGAAATTGATAATGAGCAGCGGGTAAAACAGAAATAATTGGATGTCCTTGCACACACATGCTGCAGATTGACGCTGATGTGCGATTAGAATAAATTGTGGGAAGATAACAAGATATGGTTAGTCAAGGTAGAAAACACACCTTTCAGAATATTCAGTCAGATGTGCTTCAGTCAACCTACATTTCAATTGATACATTTAAAACCAAGCAAAAATTAAAATAAAAAATAATTATTTATATACAAGCTATTAATTAATAGGGATAAAACCTTACTTAAGTAGTCAGACTTTCTTTTAAAAGACAGATGAGGAATTGTAGAAAAAGAAGGGAGCAAACAAAGAGTTGAATTAATAATTTTCTTTTATCCATCTGTGATGCTAAAACGTTGGATATGTAATAATGTAGTATAAATATCAGGTATAAAATCTGATATAGCATGTTTATGTCTATTAAAACAATGGTAGATTCTGTAATACAGAAAACAGCTAACGATTTGTACAGACTTTGTCTCCCCCTTGTGTACAGAATGAAAAGGTACCACGAAATCAGAAGCCATTAAATTTGCATAAACTGTATTTGCGTGTAATCCCTTATTTGCCTAAACAAACGTTTAATGAATCAACCACGATACAGTAACAATAAAACAAAAAAATCCAACCACTGAGTATCTATTGCTTAATCATTAACAGTCATTTTAATCTCATAATAGAGAACAAATTTATGGAATACTTGTTTTCAGACATTAACATAATTAAAGCAAAGTACCACAGATTTTAATAGTTCTTTGCAGGGTTGACTCTAAACCATAAAATCTGCGTGGACAAAATTAGCCTTTGCTAAAAAAAAACTTAATTAGTGATTAAAAAAAACACAAACAAACCAATTGGCAATTATTTAAATAAATATATTTGTATATTTAGTAATAAATATATAAATATAGATAATATAAAATAGAACAACATTTTTACTTTAATATTTTTTGGCCTCCAATATATACTATATTGCCTATATATTACGTTAATTTTGGAATTTAAAAGCACACAGCTGTCTAAAAAGTCTTTGTATGTTGTAGCATTACATTATTCCTACACTGGAACTAAGAGACCCAAACACTGTTCCAGCATGACAATGTTTCTGTGCACAAACCCTGATCTCTATTAAGACATGGTGTGTGTGATGGCTGGTGTAACTTAACTGTTAACACCAATTAAGACTTTTTAGATTAACAGGAACACAGACTGAACCACAGACCTAATCAGTTATTATTATAATATATACACACACACACAATAATAAGCCTTCATCACAGAAGCACAACAGCACAGTAAAATTCCTTTTTTATGCATTTCACAGATCAGGGAACTGGGGTTAGAGCACAGAGGTGGCCCCAATAGAGCGCCCCTGGAGCAGAGAGGATTAATAACCTAATGGTGTTAGCTTGGCAGTGCTGCATCTTAAACCCTGATCCTCCAAGCATTTATTTATATTGGGTATTTATTTATTTTTTAATAAAACATTAATCTGTGCAAAACCTAAAGGCACTTTAATACGTTCCGAACCCATTGTATAAACCACATGGACCCCCTTCCCCACAAAACACACAAGCACTCAGTCAACAGGAAAAGTCACAGATTTTAATACAAGTACATTAGCATAATAAAAATAAATATAAAACAAACAGACAGTCAATATTTATAGACTATTTCCCTTGGCGTGTGTATAAACATTACAAAAATCATCTTAAAAATGAGCTTTTTTGAATTCATATTTGGGGAGGTGGGGGGGTCTATTTTCTTTTGGAACTGACCAACACAATCGCACATTACTATCATTATCATACAGACACACATATATACACACACAATGTCAAGTGTTGATCACAACACTGATCTGTACTTGCAGGCAAACATGATCCAGACAGCACAGGCTGACTCGATATAGGGAAACACACGGACCCGCACCGCCAGACGAACATGATCTCCCCGACAAGACAAAACCTCCTCACAGAACGGAGACCTGTCCGGACAGACAGACCAGCTGTCAACAATGCTTATATAATACACCAAAAATAAAATTAAGAGGAATTTACAGGCATAAGGTGTTAGAAAGCTATTGTGAATGTAGATCTAATATAATTTAGGAGTAAATCGGTTGTGTTTGTACCTGAGGCACGTAGCAAAAGCTCTGCGTGCATTATGGTGTAAAAACTGAATAGGAAAGCCTTTAAATGTGTGACCATCAGGTACAGCTCTCCGAACAGCATCCTGAAACTCCTCGTTTCCACAGGACATGCCGGTACAGCGCTCCAGCTCATAGGCTGCTAGAGCGGATGAGAGCAGATAAGACAGATGATCATCCCACACTGTAGCCAGACCAAGGTCCTGAAGAAAACGACAGAGACAAAGTTAAACACTTGCTTTTTCATGGTTGATTGATCCTGGTACCCCCTTTACACTGTTCCTGCAGTGCATTTTCCAGTCCACATGATGTCTTATAATTTTTCATGCAACCTGTGCTCTGTTTTAGACTAAACTGACAGTGCAAGCGTACCTCTTGAGTTTTTTTACATCTGTAGCAAGCAATTTGTGAGGTGTTTTAACAATTCAGAGTTGCACTACAAGCGAAAGCCAAAATCCAGAATGGCAAACCATTGCTATAGCCTATTGTATGATGGTTTTAATGCCTGGAGCATATTGGACAATATTGATATGGTGGTGGAACTTTTTCTGCGCACTATAAGGATTAGGTGGACCCAATATTTGACAACAAAATCATCCTCCATTTGACTCCATTTTGTATTGTTTTGCTAATTTTTTCACACTGAATTTCAGACTCAAGTGTGCAAGTTTTTTTTTTCTTTCTTTTTTGTATTAACATGACCAAAATATTTAAGACTTCTCAACTCTGAATTTAAGACCTTTTAATGCCCTCTATAAGGAAAACTTTCTTTAAGACTAAGACTTAAGACCTGCAGCCACCCTGTTTTAAAAAAAACTAGTGTGTATTACCTTCCTGTGCTCAGCAACCAATAAGCGCAACTCAAGCTCCAGCAGGTTGCTGGCATCGCTGGCTTGCACTGAGGGAGGGCACAGTGGAGGAGTAGGAGGAAGCGAGGATGTGGAACTCGGAGCACAAACAGAGCCAATAGCCTCCTCACTCATAGCCTTCCAGCGAGAAGCATTAAGGAAGTCAAACACACACAACTCCACCAAGTCCGAAGGCTGGCAGTTAGCCAAGAATGTTTTGTGGTTGAAAACGCAACCAATCGTGCGGTAAGGGTAGGTGGGTTTGGGCTGAGGATCCAGTGGCGGAGCCTCAGGGTCTATTGGCTGATGTAGGTACCTGGAATGAAAAACAATCAACATGAAATTCGTGTTTTGAGTATATATGATATATTAACCGTGTTGGGTTTCTATGCAAGATGCAACCTGTGTGCCGTCTGACTCTCCCAAAAAGTGACAGTGCCGTCAGTACCGCAGGTCATCACCCAGGTGTGGGGGATGTTTTTGGCTTTGGTGCCTACACATACATAAGCATCCAGGCCGAAGCCCAGCAGCAGGCTACACAACAGCGTGGCATGGTCCTCACAATCACCCTTATAACAAAAAAACATTCAAGGAAATGTCTACTTTTTAAAAAGATATATATTAGTAGGGAAGGTTGCAATATTATGGCAATATTTTGTTGTTTGGTGTTAGAAATGGTTACATTTTATCTATTTGAGCAAATACGCTCACACACACAATTAAGTTTGATTAAAGAGGAGAAGCATACTTCTTGTGCACAATTTTGCTTATCTGAACTTTTTTTTATCTGAAATTTAAGAAAAGCTTTAGTTACCTTGTTCCTACAGAGAAATGCCATCATAGTGCACCACTGCTCATGACGTGTCCCTCCCCCAAGCACCGGCGCTTTCTCCTGAGCCAGCAGACTCACAAAGCGAGCCGCCTGCCGAGGAGTTTCCAACAGCCGACCAGCACGCAACACACGCACGTATGAACACACCGGTCGGTTCACCCCATTCTCATCCTGCAAACACACATACATTTACAGCATTTGGCAGACGTCCTTATCCAGAGCGACTTACATTTCTCTCTTTTGTACAACTGAGCAATTAGGGGTTAAGGGCCTTGCTCAGGGGCCCAGCAGTGGTGGCTTGGTGAAGCTGGGAATCGGGTTGGTAGTTCAACACCCTAACCATGAGCCACCACTTCTCCATACACACAACACAGACACACTAAAAGGTTAAAAAAGGCAATAGAAACTATTTTAAAGTCTGTAAATCGAGTTATTCCTCACTTGAGCAAAGATTTTAACCAGCTTGGATTGGTGAGATGATCGTATTTCTAAAAACTCCCTCCACCACTGCTTAGCATAGACCAGAAAAAGCCGCTCTTTCTCAGCGGTCTTCTGCCGCTCCAGGGATCGCTGTAAAAAGAAAAAAAAATTTAAATATAATTAGAACATTAGAACAGTGGTTCCCAAACTAGGGGAGCATAGAAAAGCTAGCGTGAATTTAGCCAAGAGACAGAAACTGCTGGCACTAACAGAAGGAAAAAATAAAAACTCTTTTTTTCCCCCATTAAAATATCTAAAATTATTTTCTATGTTATTAATTCAGGGAAAATCAGCTGCTTAGCAGTAAGATAGTGTAACTTCTTTACTTACAACAAATCAGCTAATTTAATTTTAGTGTTAAGGGATAGAGATTCTGGCAGTCTGGTGATGATCAGGCAGTTTTGACTCGTTTTCCAGTTGTTTTTTTACTCTTTCATAAGTACTGAGATTTGTATTACAGTGAAACAGAGAAAATTAATCCATTGCTTGTTAGCTACACTTTTTATAATAAGTATAATGCATTCTTTATTATTTTAAATTCATTTCTGTTAAAAGTTTGCTAAATTTGCTAAGCATTTGTTATTAAATAAAGAAAAGGATACATGTGGAATAGTCAACATTAAACCTGTGTGCTGATGACTTCAGGGCTCAGAGTTTCACTGAGTGGAGGATACAATTCCAGCTTGAGATTAAGAACACCAGCAGACACTTTACTCTCAGTGCCTAAAAAAAAGAAGCACAAACACTTAATAGGAATCATAAAGTAATTCAAACAATCAATAAACAGAATAGAGAGGCAGCAAATATCAGTAATTTTGATGACAAAAAGTTTTGTAATGATTACTGTGTGCGTTTGTGTGTGGTGCCCAGAGATGTTTCATCCAAAGTGTATTTCAAATCGTGCTCACTGATTTGGGATGGTCTTCACATCCACCACAACCCTCTTCAGTATAAAGTATTTATTTCTATAAATGGCTGATAGGGATACACTCCTACCTACACCAAGCAGCTCCACAGACACTGATGTCTTTCCATTAGGAGCACTGAGAACAGATCGCCAATCTAAGAAATAAGATGAGACTAGAGTCGTGTCTCCTGCTGTGTCTGTCCGGATCAACACCATGTGCACTGGATCACAGATGGACAACATGGTGGTGGCATCAGCCATTTTACTGGCATCACCTAGGCCACAGGAATAAGACAGACCAATGCATTTTTTGTTGTCTGTTCTGCTATTTAAATAGTATTATGTATAAGAAATACCTGGTCCATCTTTGTGTACTTCTAGAAGGAAGCCTTCTTGTAAGTCTGGTTCACAAGCACAGGGCACGGGTTTGGAGTGAAAGCGTTGGTTGCGGAAGTGAAGGTGGAGTGTAAAGGTAGAACACACCTGACCAGGTAAAGGATCTGGCTCCTGCAGGTGCTCGAGGAAGGCCTTACCTCCCAGAACCTGCAGGTACAAGTATCTTCTGAGTGGACTGATATTTCCTGGCAATAATAAATACAGAATGAGCATGGACATTATTAACTCAGTCCACATTCGCATTACACATATGACTTACTTCATATTTTTAGAAACATTATTGACTAACCTGTTTTAAGCTCAGCAATGCCCTTCTCAGTTACACGAGCTGGAGACCTGTCCAGATCCTCTGCATTCGTTTGTGAAAGTGTCTAAAGAAAAAAGAATTATTATTATGTTTTCCATGCGCACAGTAATATCTGGTGGTGTTACTAATGCTTCAGTTACTTTCTAATGTAAGATCTGAAAGAATTTCAGCCCCAAACCCAATACTTTGTCATAGATTAAGCCTTTCTATCAAATAAATAACCGTTACACAGGATAGAAAACCCTTTTACTACATAGATGCACAGTGCAGGGTGGCTTAAATAGTTAAGGAGCTGCGTTGCTGATCTGAAGACCAGAAACACCTGGGTTCAAGCCCCACCACCAGGAAAGGGTCCTTGAGCAAGACCCTTACTGTATCATGGCTGACCCTGCGCTCTGACCCCAACTAAAGAATTTCACTGTGCTGTAAAAAAGTATGTGACAAAATAAAAGGCATTTACATTAGATTCACAGATAAGAATTATTGAAATGTGACCTGAATTTACATCCAGAAAAACAAATTATTGCCAAGACCGCCACTCCTCTTGATGGGCTGCCCACTAGATTTAGGGAAATTGTGTGTAAGGATTTGATTATTCAGCCACAAGAGCATTTCTGAGGGCAGGCCTTAATATTAGGGGTTTGGGGTATAATCAGCGTTCAAATTTTTCCCCACTAATAATAAGATACAGAATGTGTGCCTCCAACTTCATGAAAAAAGGTTTGAGAAGAAAGCATATAGATACTTTTAGCCATATATAGGAACCAGGGCCTTTTTGTAGGTAGTTCATTTCTTAAACAATTAAATAAAGTATCTTAGCAGATATTTGTGCACAATTTAAAAAAAAAATATTTATTCAAGCTATAGACTAACCATATTTTATGATAATACACCAGACCCACATTGATTCACCACGATAACAGCATTAACAAAGACTTAAATTACTTATGAAAACTAATCTGAGCTAGCAACAACTGGTTTGTGTTTTTTGTGTTAAATTAAAAGAAAAATCACTAAGAATGTGTTGCTTTACATGTCATTCACATGACCTGTTTGCCAATAGTTCTGTGGGGAGTGTAAAAGTCTGGTAATCAGAGACTAGAAGAACACCATGTGCTGGATAGGAGGTTCAGGAACCTGTGTGTTCAGGATGTTGTGGTCTTTTAGGAGCGGTGAACCTGTCTAAACTCTTACTGCATCAGTAAAACTGAGCTGCTTCATGACGTCCTCCACGATGCCCCTTCGCTGCAGTGCCTTCAGCAGATCTTCTTCAGACAGAGGCTGTTCCTTACCATCCTGCCTCTCACATCTCACCGTCTCCGCAACCACATCCCGGATCTTTCTGTGGATGTCCATCTGACACATAGATCATCATGTCACTCAGTCCAATTAAATTCAATCCAATCCAATAGTGCTTTATTGGCATGAATAAGAGAAATCACACTGTTGTTAAAAAGTAATAACATTATTAAAATGCAGGTGTATTATATATATATATATATATATATATATATATATATATATATATATATATATTACAGTATTACAGACATCTTTAAACGAGGAAGAGAAATAAAAATCATAGAAAAAACATGAATTAATGCCCTGCTGCAACACCGAATAAGCTTCAATTTTCGCTTCCAAAACGATATGACCGATTATGACGACATTCATTATTATTAAGTGTTTTATCTTATCTAAATGCTTACCTTAATCAGCTGATGCTGAATGATCTGTTTCAGTTCGGAAGCTTTCTCCGGAGGCAGACACATCATTCAACCACTGTTTACAATCCAAACGAACAGAAAAGCTCAACTTACTACTAGGCTCACTTACACTTTTTAAATATGAGCGTCGCTGTTAAAAATAAAACATCATGGATTTTTTTAGTCCCATTATTACTTGTTGCTAGTTAAAGAGTTCTACAGACATGTAAACGTTAAACCACTAACCGTTCAAATCTTGGCGGAAAAGGACGCGGGACTCAACACTTGACGCGTTGCTAGCTATTCTAGGACGCCAACGGGTCCGCCATATTGGAAAGGGCAAGTTTGAAATTGAATCCAATTTTAATGGCGTCACTTCCAATAATTGAAATTATTGAGTCCACTGGGGATAATCAAACAAATAAAAGTTTAAATTAGGTTATTAATCAATTATGTACATATGTATGAAATCGAGTCAACTCTCGAGTATTCTTTTATTATTTCTCCTAGGCCTTTATAAAGCCTATAATATTAAACTTGTTTATATATATATATATATATATATATATATATATATATATATATATATATATATATATATATATATATATAAAACTAACAAACATTTGCATTTATGCATTTCCAAGAAAATATAGGTGATAACATCATATTATTATGTTGTGGTAGACACGTAAACCTGCCTCCTGTACCTTGTGCTATAAACTCACTGAAAAAAAAACACAATAAAATAATAAGTAGTACACATCACATATTGTCAAAGTTATAATTTAACCAGTTGTGTCATTGTGAAGTGCAGCCGCATTTGCACAGTGCACGTTAGTTCACCCTTTTAGTCCGTGTTAGGTAAATAACGGTACAATATTTTTGGAAAGTTGCCCCTCGCAAGATGGCGGAAGAGTTGACGCGTCACCCCAAACAGGAAGCGTTAAATCCATGTTAGATACTCCTGGATGCTATAACGAGCGCCTTCTACGGGCGGTTACTAGCATTGCAACAATATTTTTTTTACAGAGCACAGAAATAAATCTGTGATTACAGACCAGAAAGTAGTTGTTGAGTAATATTTTAATCAGGAAATTACCACACACAAGTTTTTGTATTTATCTCTTTTCATTTTTATTTTGTTAAAATAACTAAAATAATCGCGAGGTTGTTTTTCAACCACGTCCATGGTTAAAGATTTAAAAATACCATTCTCCTTACAAATTAGTGATATTCGATTCAGAGTTAATGGTAGTGTGTGTCTATCGCATTAAAAAGACCTACCTTTAAATTTGTGCCCCTTGATATGGTGAGTAAATCAAGCAATTTATCCAAGAAACTCAATAAAAGGACAGCCTGTAAAAATTGAAGGTGCCACCAGCATCCTTGTGTGGCCAGTATAAAGAACACGTGGCTTTAAAAACATCAGCATCAGTGATGCATCACCAATGCCACAGCCATTAAAATGTCACTGCTTTGATCAGCTAAATGCTATGCTGAAAAAATAAAAAATCTCCAGTCAAAGAATCCACAAAAACAATAAAGAATTAAATAACATTTCTTGTCTATCTAATGTAAATATTATTAATTTAAAGACTAATTTAAAGAATAAATGGGTGAAATAATACCCTTATCTGCCATGGCCCTATTCACTGATTTTTTTTTATTAGTAAAAACTGCAGATTGAAAATGAAAATTATTTGAAATAATATCTAAAGTTCACAATCATCATAGACATGAGTAATGGTAGATAAATGTGTAGGTGAAGTTCTATATCTATAATTGGGAAATAATCTACAATTTGCTTTTATACTATTTATTGAGCTGTTGTATAGGTGTATAAAAGAGATAAATGTAAATTGCTCTGGAAGGGTTTTCTTCCAAATGCACATAGTGATGATTATCTGTTTTTATTAGCACTAATAATCATTTTTGTAAAAATGCATTTTACATCTTGTGTCTTTTTCCTTTTTTTTTTTGTTCTTTCTTCTTATAGACTGCTGAAGGAATTTACAGAGTAAAAAAAGGTTTCCTGTACACATAACAATAAACTCCTGAATGTCTGGACTTTGTCTATAACTTTATACATCACTAGTTAAAACTGGACATTCATCTATAAATTTAGTGATGTTTTATATTCCATTTAACAATAATACCTCCTGAGATGTAAAAACATAAGAAGCAAGTGCAGGGATGTTGCATACTGGTGTGTGATGCCTAAATAAGCTTACAGAGTTTATTAACTAAAAACTATTTTTAGTATTAATAATGTCTTACTGGTGCCAACATATTCTATAGTAGTGCTAATGGACAAAGCTTTTAAACACTGAAGAAATAATAAGATAGAAGACTTGTGTTCTATTAAAAGTAGTATAAATACCAAGAATTACGTAGAATAACAGGAAGCTAATCTTTGCTGAGAAAATTGAAAATCAAGCCGTTTAATAGCAGAGAGCGCATTGACCTGGATCTCAATGTGAATCAAAAAGTCTAAATGTGAAATGTTCCGATGATTATAGAGTTGCCTTGTCACTGGGAGAGAAAAGCCCAGCACATAAACAGTCCCAGCGCTAAAGCTGTTCCAGCTCCCACATTTAAGAGAATGGGTCTCCAGTACAGCCAACTTTCTTTCTTCTTCTCTGCTTCACTCAGCTTCCGCTTTATCTGCTGGACCTTCTGTGCCGTGCTGGCTATCCTCTCCTCTCGATGACGCTTTCGCAAGCTACCAGAAGAAAAAACAGTGCTGCGTTAATCTCATTTAACATTAAAGCCTAAGTGGTGTTCCAGTTATAAGGAAAGTCTTAATTTTAATCTGTACGAAAAAGAATGAAGTGTTTTGTTTTATTCATTATCTTAACTAAACCACTTTTTTCATTTTATATAAAACACACGTACAAGTTAAACATGTGGAACTAAAATCTTGATATGAAAACAGATTTACAGTCTCTTATATTTTCTATTACTTTTTTAAATCTTATTTTCTTTGGTTTAAATCTTTATTGCTATAGTTTACCTGATCCTCACCTAAGCATTTCAGTGCACAAACGGTCACTGACATCTCTACATATAATAAATAAACCTGAAACCAAAAACTTCAGTGCCATTGGAGAAGTTAAGTAGGAGAACATACCTCTCAGGTTTGAAATCTGGTTGCTGTTCCTCCTTTACAGAATCTGTTTGGCCTCCTAGCTTTGAGTTAAGTCCGATCAGTTTATCTGGCTGTTCTGCGGTGTCCTGCAGCGCAGAATCCAGTTCAGTCTGGTGCTTTATGTTCTCTTTACACATCTTTTGCCATTGCTGCTGCTTCAGTACACATAAAAGCAATATAGTACACTGCATTTTGTCTTATGAGTGCTTTAACTTAAGTCAATTTTACAAACAGTTTTCCCCGAACACATTTTATCATCATTTCTGAGGAACATATGTAATGGTTTAATTAATAAGATATGTTGGCATTTCTAATCAAATGCATTATCCAACCTTCAGAACAGGTTCCCCTAAGATGTATTTGGCTCCCTCCATTATGGCCATGTAAGAAAAGCGAAGCTGGTTTGGGGTTTGAATGAGGCCCATGCGATATTCCCTCATGTCCAACAGCACTTTCTGTACATCTACAGATGAAGCATCTTTCCTTTTCTCCATCTAAATATCAAAATAATATTTAAAATTGTATGGCTGCTTGTCTATCTATAGCAAAAGAAAATATACTTTTTAAAAAAAAAAGCTAACTATAAAACACATGAAAATAGAATCTTTTCTATTAAAAAGCAGTATCTTACCAGGACCAGACATGTGTCAACCAAGGAGAATGTCCCTGATCGTCCAATCCCAGCACTGCAGTGGACCACAGCTGGTCCATTCTCAGGCTGTAACGAGCCAGACTCTCGAACCTTGAGCAAAAAGTTGAGGAACGATGCAGGGGATTCAGGTACGCCAAAGTCTGGCCAAGTGGTGAAATGAAAATGGTAGATATCTCTCCTCTCTCCTGTCTAAATAAGTTAAACATGACATTCACAGAAATCACCTTTAACCTTAATCATGTAAAGCATTAGGATGTGGTTTGTGATCACATTCACTACAAAACAAGAAAGTACAGAAGTACTGGATTATAGGTGAAGCATACAAAACGAGAAAATCTACAAGACAAATGTATAAATCTAAACTAAATCAGTGTAAGCAAATCTTACTTTGATGTTCTGAAGCTCGAGCACTCTTGTGGTGTAGTAGGGTTCAACATCTTCAGACACTAAAGTCACCACAAACCCCTCGTCACTAAAATACATTTGTCCCTCCTCACCTGAAGGCCAGTACTGAGCGCACTTTTCCTATTAAAAAATATTGGAAATAACACCAATTTAACCTGTGCAGATACTGTCCATGTTGCACACATACAGGTGAAGAAAGCCATCAATAAGTTCTCCATGAATAACATTACTTACTGAGCCTTTCTCTATGACTCTGTTGAGCATGATGACCGCTTTGGAACGCTGCTCCCAGATCATTAACCAAAAGTGACCACGAGTATTAATCAAGGGTCCCTGTGTAATATATACAAAAATCAATACACTGGCTGTAAACTGTATGCTTCAACAGAAATTGTGTGTATAATCTTAATCTATTTTTAAACACATCTTCCATTAAATAAATCGCAGGTTTAAAATGAATTAGTAGAAATCTATAATATATTTATCTACAATAATAAGTACACAATCCACTTCATGTGTTCTCATACCTGGGTCAGAATGTAGTTTCTCTCAGCTTCTTCCATGCTTATCAAGCTTGCATTTATGTAGTCATTTTCTAAATTCTCTAATCTCACCCGACTGTGATCATCTAAAAAAGGACACCAAAAAAAAAGGTACCAGGCATACAATGCAACCACTAAGGAAATGTAAACAAAAAAACAACAGCTGTCCCCATGCACTTTTATACAACGAGAGCAGCGGTACAGAGAACAGGCAAAAAAATGAGGTTACTCACCTAGTGTCGCATGACTGTGACATTGGGCTTACTAAAAGTTTACAGTAACTCAATAATACTATTCCTTTTTTTCTTTAAATATTTAATTGACCTGTTTTACAGATTCCTTTTCCTGGCAGACACTAGTAAAACATGAAGTGAGCCTCATCTGCTCTAAGCGTCGGTTTGTTGTGACCCTTTCCTGCCTACCACAGTTAGAAAAGGATTATTCCGTACTGTCTTATTGAATCTCTTTGTCCAATTTTTTTCATTTTTTTTAGTGTAAATTAACTCTTGTGAAAATGAAAATCCTCACTAACAATTACAGTCAAAGTCATTCAGATCACAAATTTGCCTTTCTAATGTTGACTATATGTATGACAACATTTCTTGACCCATATCTACACACATTTCTGGCTCATATCGGGTGTAAGTGTTCACCACTTTCATATGACTTGTAAATGTATCATGTCACTTACATGGGCTGACGTCTCTGTATCTGTTTCTGTTCCGATTTTCTGGAAATTTTGCCACTTTGTAAGAACATTCTTGAGACTGGTTACGGATTTCCTAAAAAAAGATTTGTCAGTCCAAATTGTTAGAGACTGTCAGCTAGTTTTCACTGCTGCCCAAGTGTGTATTTGTTAAGTAAATGTATGCTGATGAGTAATAATGTTGTATTTATAAAATAATGCCTCTCCTTTGCAAGTGGATGTAAGTATGTGTCTTGTTGACATCAATCATGAAAGCTATGCAGAACAGAGGATCTCATCGTAATTCCTATGGTCTTAGTTTGCAGTCTAAAGGAGCAGCGCTGTTGCTCAGTTTAGGCTCACAGTTCTTGATAAAGCCCCAGGCAGTTCCAAGAAAAACAGCTATCTGCACGCGTTTCACAGGAAGTACCAGTCTGTTATTGCAGCCCAACCTGTCTAACTCATGCAGTGTGTTCCACAAGTTCAGTTCACTGTTTACTTTTCTCAGTATTATTGTTTCTCACACGCGTGTAGATCCTTTAAAATATCTGTGAGGAACATGATCACACACATGCTCACATCACTCACAGTTTACATGAGAGATGTGTATTCTGGCTGTCACCGATTCTATATCTTTACTGTTTCCAAGTATCCCACGCATGCGCACATCCAGCTAGATACTATAAACCAGGCTAAAAGCTTAGCCCGGTCTAAATAATAATAAGCGTAGATGTTTAAATTTCCACCAACTTACGTTATAAAGATTTTGCCACTGTCCCTGTGAGTCAATGTCCTCGAACTCATCCTGGTCCATTTTTACTTTGGTTCACTCATTTAAAATACTGTCACACGAAAGCAAACAACTCTTCGTTCTCAGGGGTAGTGATAAGAACAATTAAGCAGGAAGGAACCTGCATTTCTATGTTAACTTGTACTCAGAGGAATAAAAAAGGTGTTGATGTCCCTGTCCCTCGGCTACTTCCGTAGCTAAGCTAAAGCTGAAAGACGCGAACGGAAAGCTCCGCCCACTTCCACTAGGCGCCGTGTTCCGAATGGCTTTATTTAGGGAGTGCACTAGCACAGACAGCGGAAACCTTAGTTTAATAACCAGGGGAGTTTACCTACGTAGTAACTAGGGTGTTATTCGGGATTTAGCCACATAAACTAAATATTTAAACATTTTAATGCCATTCCACAGGCTGAAAATTCCCAAATACATTATTGTACCACATTGTATGGGGAAGTGATAGCGCAGTGATTAAGGTGTTGGACCGCTAACCAGAAGGTTGTGGGTTCGATTCCCAGCACCATCCAACCACCACCGTTGGGCTCCTGAGCAAGGCCCTTATCCTGCAATTGCTCAGTAATATAAATAAGCCAAATGTAAGTCGCTGTGGATAAGAGCGTCCGCCAAATGCCAGAAATGTAAATATATGCTGTGTTAATGAGACGCTGATGTAAATTGTCACGTGTTTTATTGCAAAAATAAATAATTGTTCTGCGGGTAATGTTTTAATAATCCGTAATTTCCTTTTCTAAATATTTAACAAATCAATGGCAATTGTCAAATTTTCCTTATAATGCATTTGGTCGTTTTAACTCTTATTAACACCGGTTAATTTCTTTCACGTGGTCCCTTAGGGTCTCTCTTACACAGATGCCCCTGATGAAGAGCTAATAAGACAACTGGGGTTATTTATTAGGTTTAAGGAACACTATAGTAGTCAATCTGTGTAGCCAGTATTTAGCAATTCTTTTTAAGCCTGACAGCAAGCCTCATGTTTAGAAATCGGCTTTTTGTTTAGTGTTAGTTTACTAAAGGGTGTCCTGATCATGTCTTCAGTTGTTTTGAGTCTTTATTTGGTGTTGATGTTTTGTGTATCATGCTCAGGTAAGATTGTTTTTTGTAACCATCTTCTGGTAGCTAGCCAGTCTCCTGCAGAGTTTAACTCCAACCTTAAGTAAACACACCTGAACCAACCAACCAATGAAGATTTTGCCGGGTATACTTCTTAAATTTGCATGTAGGTTTGTTGGAGCTAAACTCTGCAGGACACCAGCCCTCCAGGACAGAGTTTGGACACCACTGGTTTAATGAAAAACTCTGACTATTAAGAGATGAAATACATTGATCTATCCTAAATAATCAAGTGTAGTGACTGTAAGACTGTGTGCCCAGCCTAACTGCTTGTTGCCTTTTTTTTTTCTCCCCTCTTATTAGGACAAACACTTGAATGCTTTCACTGTGACATCGGATTCTGGGACATGTGCCACGTTACCACTGTAAACTGCAGTGATGGGGAGCAGTGTTTTTTTGGCACTGGTGTAGCAGGTGTGTGCTTGGTGCTACTGGTACATAGTTTTGTAATGAGGCATGCAACAATTCACTGAGCCTTTTTCCCCCTCTTTTCATGTTAGCTTCTGTCATGAAAATCAAAATGATGGGTTGCCTTGCCAAATATGACTGCAACAAGACTACTGTTGTGACTTTCCCTGCAAACAAGACCCTTTACAAAATGACAAAGCACTGCTGTGATGAAAACTTCTGTAATGGAGGCACGGAAGTCCAAATAGCATTATGTATGCTGATTGTTTTAGTTATTGCTCAGATAATTGGTACAACTTCATAATGCATGCTTCTTTGTATTGATTATGCTGAACGGCTCTGTTTAAGGGAGGGGGATTAGCGCTGACCATTTCGGGAGTTCATGAAGGCTTAATGAAATTTGATAGTGATGGAATGCAAAGCTGTTTTAGAAAATGTTTTGTAGACCTGTATTTACAAATAAATGTATAAATGCCAAAATGTTGTAATTTCTTATCTTCAAACAGTAAGCAGGGTACTGGGCCCTACATTTCAATACTGTTAAATGTCATTGTGGCCATAATGAAATGACTTGTCATTAGCAAGGGCCTAGTTACTAATCTTTTTTTTTTTTTTGTGAACTGCTATACTGATTACTGCCAATAAATCGTGATTGACTTCATAAATACAAACTGCAATTGGCATACCAAAGTAACCTGTCAACCTTTGAGCCTATAACTGAGATCCTGAAGGAAATTTAAAATTTCCCCCCAAACTAGTGGTCAATGGTTTAATAGCAAGTTTAAAAAGAAATTAACAAAGGTCCTTGTGAAGATATTTTATTTAGTGTTTAAACTCGTTAGTGTACTTTACGTTGATTATGAAGTCTGTTTTACCCAATAAATCTATCAAACTAAATCAATTAATCTCACTAATACTTTAAACTCGGCGTAATATGACATTACCAAACGCAAGGCAGTCCATAAGACCGTAACCGCGAAAATATTTGAAAATGCTATTTTTTTGTGTCTTTAACAATGCAAATAAAATAATCAGAAATCGCTTAATAATTGAGCTTTTTGAATAAGGACTCACTAATGCGGGCTAGTGTTTTAAATATCAAATGTTTAGCATAAATTTTGGGAATGGCTGTTTTATGCATATCCTCCGAACGATAACGTGGTTCATAAAATGTAAGATTAAAAGTGATGTAAATCTGCACTATTCTGACTGCGCTGTTTACGACAGTCGGATGTTTGATGGTAATGCCGCTAACGTTTCAAACAAGTAAACGCTTCACACGATTGGTTCATTATTTCCATGATTGAAACGCGGTGCGCCAATGAAATTTCAGATTACTCGCAAAGGCCCGCCTAGAAAAAGAAATTTAGAGGCGGGCTGTTTCGGGGTACAAGCTCAACTTTGTTTTATTTTTTTTTTGGAGGCTTGTTGTCGACTGGCGGTTTCACACGCTGTGAAGTAGGCGTTTGCAGAAAGGAACTTCTAAACGATTAAAAAAATTAAACAATTGTCGAAGAACGTGTCTGTTAGAGCAATTCTTTGCATATCATACGCAATTTTTGAATCTCGTTTCTGGAGTGGGTTCTGTGACATAATTCGCGGACATTTTCCGAAGCAGTTAGCTGCTGGATGTCGTTGAATAGACGCTATTGAAAAGCTGGTAGAGATGTTCATATAAACAAGGTAAGTTATAATTAACCGTATAATTAGCTTCAAAGATTGTAAATGTACTTGGTTTATAAAGCCGAGAGTTAGATAATATACAATCCATGCCTTTCTGTCATGGCTGAATTTTAAGCTAACGGCAGCTATGGATATAATTGAGCCAACCAACTGTAGCTTGTTAGATTTTCACGGTCCTCTGAGTTTTGATATTTAGCAAAGGTTAGGCATTTTCACTGAACTATTGTACGCTTTCTTCACTTATTCGTGTAAATGTTGGTGATGTAGCCTGGCAAAAAAACTCCATTCCAACTGAAAAAGATTTCGTGTGTGTATAAACAAATTTATTAACCATCGAGACAGTTACATTAAGGACCGTATGTTATGTAGCCATTAAGGAAATATGATCTAATCCTACAACAAAATCAACCAGTTGTCTACGTTACTGATTTGGTTGTTGTTTTGTGGACGTTTTCAAAAATGTCACTCATTTTTTGGTGTCCTTTTTTGCAGTCTATGCCCCATGTGACAAGCCCTTGTGTTGCTGAGTCACAGCCATGGATAATTTCCGAAACCTGGAGGATGAGACGTTTCCCAGCTTCAACATGTCTTTGGGCAGCAGCGGCCGGGCCACCCTGGGGGATGTTACACTAGGCTCCACTCTTGGGCTGCCCATGGCTGCTTCTACTGTAGCTAAAAGTAGAGCTTCAGCAGACAACAGGTGTTTTTTCTGTTTTCTCTGCTTTCCATAATTGTGAAAACTGCAATTGCGGCAGTTTGGCATGTGCACCAGGACAAACTGAGTAAATACAGAAGAGATATTATTATGTATGTTTTGGTTTGTGATGTCTCTAACTTTGTAGTTTTCCCAGACCTGATTAAAGCAATTGCTAATGATAATACACAACATTGCAGGCCATTTATTTATGATAAACTCATAATGTGACCTGCATGTGGTTATGGTAATGGGAAATGTTAGTTGAAGTGACTTGTGATTAATGTTTAAATGGTCTGTTGGAGAATATTGCAGCCTTGTTTACTATGTTACCTTGCATTTATGCTTGTTCTCGATATCAGGTCAGCTTTGGCATATTAAAAAAAAACACACCCAACAAAAAAAAAAACCCGTTATGGGCAGTTATTGGACTGTATATTTAAGCCTTAAATTCTTCCTTGTTTGCTTGCAGGTTAACTGATGTCCAAGCCTCTTACTTGGAGCCCAAGCTGTTTTCTCTAGCAGGTTCACAAGGCTCCAAGTTTGCTCTTAGCTTCAAAGATGATTTGTAAGTGTTGACCCCCAGATTCATGTCCTGACCTTAAATTAAAAACAATATAATGGCTTAAATGACTCACATGAGTTGTTTTTTTATTCTGAATTACTTTATTTCAGGGACAATGCAGATGACTTCATAGCAGCTAATCGTTTTTCTGGCCTTTTGGTGAAGGTTAATTTGGATGAGTCTGAATGTGTGTCCTCATCTAAAGCCTCCGCTCCAAATGGTGTGGTAGCTTCATCTGTGCCTGCTCGGCCATCTGATTACCCTTATGGTACTAAACTTGTTTTTTTTTGTGGTGCTGTGGCAATGAACCTACACTCCATATTTTTAAATGATAAATTGTTGACTTGATAAGCACTAAAATAACATTTGTTTTAATAAAAAAAACATTCTACAGATATTTCCACTGGTCTGTTGACATTTTCTCATATTGGAGGTAAAGAAACCATTGCTAGTCAGGTAAGATCTTAAATGTGGTTAAATAATTTTGTAAAAATGTCTGTATGTATGAATTAATTTCATTATGTTTTAGGGTGTGTTGGCTCCAATACCTATAGAAGAGGGTCCAGATAGTGAAGCCGTGGACAGTGATGGGATGAGTGGCAGTGTCGCAAGCTTCCTAGCCAACGAGAAACTTATGTCACTTGACAGCATGAACAGTGATGTTACAGGTAAATCAGTATAATGTGTGTTCAGTTTTTTATTAATTATGAGGTGCTTTTCAGTCCCACCCCACTCCTTCCCCTGTTTCATCTTTGATCTGTCCTACTCTGCACTGTATTAAACAAGTATAATTAATCTTTGTTAAACCTAAAAAAGTAGTTTATTGCGCCAGTAACATTTAAAACAATGTGCAAAAATGTTACTGTTATTAAACTTTGCAGTCCACATATCACATGTGTTCTGAACTATGATGTAAGTAACAAGAATCTCCACTGGACATTGCACATGCTGCTGCAATGTAACTATTACATATGCCCTAATTTAAAGATGCATCAACCCACAATTCATTTTTTAGGTTAATTTGTAATATAAAATTATTTTTCTTATTACCAGATGTTTGAAATAGACATTGTACACCAGAGAAACTCCACTGTGTACTGTGGGCCAGGTTTTTTCCACTTTGCTTTTTAATGTTTATCTGTTTGTACAACTATAGATGATGATCTTGATTTGGAAAACCTCCATGATGATGACTTGCAACTGTATTTCAACAAGCTCATTCCTCCAGCTATGCAAAGGGGTCGAGTGGAGGGCCAGGAGATTCCAGCTGCTGTAAGTTGTTGGTGTACCCAAGTTGATTGACATGCATCCCATGATTGTTTGCTGACTATTTATAAAATGTACTGCAGCACACTGTGACCTAATGTCTAAATTTAAACAATTCATAAGGACTGAAAGCTTATGTGCAGTTTTTGATAATTCTATCTACACTGCATGTCTTGACCTTTGTGGGAAACTGATCATTACACACCTATGTGCATTTTGAACATCACTTTTCTACGTTTAATCTCTTTGCTGTTCTAACAACCACCACTATCTCATAAAAGCTTGCTATGAGACTTTTGCATTTTGTACATGTCACCCTGTTTTAGGAATTACCTGACAGTCAAGCTGGTTCATCTCAGCCTCTTGTTAATGAACCAGATACATCACCCAAAAACCGGAGCAACTTTCTAAATGAATATGATAAGGTAAGGTTTTGAGCAGTTTTTAAATCAATTATGACATTATCATTATCTAATTAAATAGATCTGTGGGGATAGAGAAATGTATAGTGATTAATAACGGAATTTGAAGTATCAAAAACCTCCAGTTTGTCATTTTCTCTTTATAGGAGGATTTTTGCATGCCTGATGTGCGCTTAGCTGCCACAGGTATGGATTCATGTCCTGCTAGTGATGAAGACACAGAAGATGAGCTGGAAGCCTCTCGGAACCGTAGCAGAGCCCGGTTCCTGTTGCCCAGCACCTCCAGACAACTGGTACATTAAATACTAACTTACTGTCATTTTGCACAGAAGACATTTCATGTAGCTGTAAGGATAGTAATTTAGTTGGACAAGCAGTGTTTCAAAAAAATTGTGCCATTCATTTCCTAACCAGTGTTTGATAATTGGTTGTCACACTTTAATATGTAATGTAGAAAAGGGCATTAAAGATATTTAGACATGCATTTATTAATCTCAGTCACTGACAGCATGTAAAGAAATGTAATGATACAGAAACAAATTTTATTTAGCTATTTTATTTTATCTTTGTACATGTTAACATATATACAGGTGGGTGAATGCCATCAGCCTCATTTCAGGCCAGGCCTGGAGGGTGGAAGCTCAGATGATGAGTCTCAAACAAGTACTCAATTTACAGTCTCCAGGACAGGGATTGAGCATCGGTGCTCTGCTGAGGGACAAGTAATTGACTTGCCAATAACAGGTATTCAAAATTTACTATTTTCTTTTAGTATCGCAGCTGTTTTAAATATAGTAAATCTAATGGTGAACAAGAATACTTTCATGTAACCTGATATTTGTTAAACACTAAAAGAGCAACATTTTAAACATCTGGGTCTTCTGTTTTAGGAGATGGTGGAGGGGGTGATGGGAGCAGTGGTAGTGAGGAGGATGGAAATGATGGAGGTGTATCTACATTCCCCCCGCCCACTGATATCCAGACAACATATGATGTGTTACGGGGACTGGGTATTGTAGGGGGAAGTGGAACAGGCGAGGATGAACATCAGATGCTCTCGCAGCTTCCTGGATTTGTCTCAAATGCGCATAGCCAGGTAATCCAAATTATAATATCTATGCACATTTTAGTTTGTTCTGCAATTTTTCTTAAAGTAGAAGATTTGCCCTGTGTTAAATATTTTAAGCATGCATTGTAAGCATTTTAATAGTTTATGAATGTTGATCTGTTGACCTGCTCATGATGCCCTAAATCAGATTGTGTAAGGTGTTGAGGAAACAGCAGCTAGCAGCCAAATCTGCATCCATCATTTATTTCTGTTTTTTTTTTTTTTTAGATGGGTGATCGTGTGGGTCCAGTTGGGACAGTTGAAACAGAGTCTTCAACTCAAGGTTCTGAACCGACCAGGCCTCAAACTTTAAACCAGAGTGTAAATCCGCATAGAGAAGAAGCTCTGGTGAGGATTGAATCATCTTTTTTATAGTTTAGATATTTAAAGTTTTTGTTTTATGATTTCTGCATTTTAGCTGAACAGTTTTAAGTTTAGTCAGACTTGTACATGGCTGTCAAACAAATAAATACTTTGCCTTGCTTTACTTTATAGTATAATCAAGTAAAGTGAACTCTGCGCTGTTTCTACAACACTGTGTCAATGTTCCATAATGGCAACTTTTTTTTTTTTTTTAACTAGAATGCCATGGATAGTTCACACCCAGCTGCAGTAGCGCTGGAGGAACACTTTGACTCTATGTACCTGAGACCTGGTGGTGTGTGTACCTTACAGGAGGGTGTTTCTGCCCTTCAGAGCACTCAGAATGCATTTGACTTCTCTTTTAACAAACATTCTCTAGAAGAGAGCAAAGCAGGAGTCGATCAAGGGCATATGATTCACTTCAGTGATGTAGGTCTTCATAGAAGCCCTTGTAGGAACTCAATGGGTCTTGGGCAAATTCCAAACAACAGTGAGGAACATTCGGGTGAATCTATTGAACTAAAGTACCTCTCTCAAAACAATCAGAATGAAGCTGGACAAAGTGATATTTGGAATCAAGTATCACATTCTGATGGTGCTGAAATGGAGTTCCAACAAGGTTAGATCCTTCACAACAGATTCCGTCTGAAATTATCTGTCGCCAAAATTCCTGATGATTACTAAAAGCTGCTGTCTTTAAAATCTTTTAAGTCTGTTTTATATATTCTAATGTTTCTGACCAAATAATCACCTTACATTATGCTATTAACAACAATCAATAGATGGCTACATTGGTGTTTGTGTTACATGACTTTAAGCCTTTCACTTTTTTTTGTGTGTCAAAACATTTGGAATCTCATACATAAAGCTTCTTGTTTTATAGGTGCAAATTCTACTCATAGTGTTGTCTACCAGAATGAGGATGGGAAATGGGTGACCGATCTAGCCTACTACTCCTCTTTTGAAAAAGAGAGAAATATCCCTGATGATATTGCAAACCAATTTCAGTCTGAGGAATTTGTTGGTGGTGGTAAGTACCAATGTGAATAAATGCCTTTGTGACACTTTGTTTTTCCAGTATTTCAAAATGTTTTCTTTGTTTAGACCAGGCTATGGAAAAGATTATTGAGGATCAAGAAGAGTTTGAGAAAGAAAACCAATTTATGCAGGTAAGACATGCTACTTTTTCCTAATCTGTGTGAATCATTTTAATTGTTACTCATGTATGTGTACATAAAGTTTCTTTCCCCAATAATAGGAGGAACAAATTGAAGCAGTCAGTAAAAGTGTACTCCTTGGTGACACCTCTTGGAAACTTCCCACTAGTAGTCATGTTCTGATGAGAGCCTCCCAAGCCTCAACTGAATTTGAGAAGGGAAACCAAAGTTATTTGCGTATATCCCTGGGCAATTTTTTTCAGCAGCGATCTGAGGCATTGGGCTGTTTAGGGGGCAGTGACGAAGACATTAAAAGGGTGAGAATATCAGTATAGAAATAACATTTACAACTCTATTGCAAGTAGTAAGTTATTACAATAATACTCAACTTTATGCTATAAATGCATAATCTCTCACAAGTAGAGAATAATACATTTTTGCCTTATTTTTCCCTCTCAGCCTTCATTTGGTTATGTCATCAACTCTCCTGAGAAGAGGGAGCCGTTTGCTTTGATCCGGCCGTCTGATTTCTCTTCCAGAGGAAGCTCTGTTCACAGTGAAACACTGCAGCTCAGTAATGCTGATGAAACCATGAATCCAGGTATGAAAGAATATTTTCTGTATTTCCTTTTAGGTCTGGACTAGGACCCTGCTTCCTTACAAATGCTAATTTTGCTAATTTTAACCTATAGAAGATTTGGAAAAGACTCTTGAATCTACACCAGCTGAGCAGCCACAAAAGGCAAAGGATGTCCAAGTAAGACATTATTTACTGAAAGTTATAATTGTGAAACTAGTTGAAGTGCCTTTAGAGTTTATATAAGCATTTAACAATTTTTTTTTTACATTTTTAATAGAATTCAGCTGCTTTATCAATGGATACTAAAGAGAATTCCAGTCAGAATTCTGAATCAAACTCCAGTGGACGTTTAACACTTAGTATCAGCACAATTGCTTCAGCTATTGCAGATGCTTCAATCAGCTCAGACCCAGCCCAGCTTGCAGCAATGATTCTGGAATTATCCAAAAGTAGCCACTTAAAAAGCAAGAGAATGGGTGAGTTTCTCCAGACCCCTGATCCTGAAAAACTGCATAAACTAAATGACCTTCAGAAAACCTCATCCCTGGGTGACCTTAGTGCTCTTGACATGGAAAAATACTTGAAGAAAGCAGAAATGTCTAGCAGTGATAGTGATGCTTCCAGCTCTCAGTCCTGTCTTGATATTCTCAGCTTGGCAGACAGTCTGGGTAACTCTTTCAGGCCTACACCTAGACAGACTCCACCTTTACCAAACGCCATCAGGCTTCATGCAGAAGAGCAATCGGCTTCAAAAGATGTTGCGAAGAAAAATCATGTTTTACCAAATAACACCTCCAAACGATCTACAGACGCTGTGTCTGAGGCTAAAAGGACTGATGGCAGAAGTAGTTCTATTCCACGACTGAAAACTACCTGCATTCCAACAGCCACAGCTCACCCTGCCAGGAGATCAGCAGGTGCAGGGCAAACAAGTGACTACTGCATACCAACAGCAGCAGGAATCAGGAATTGCTCAGAGTCCAGGGCCAAAACAACACACAGCACAGGGCACCTGCAGGTTTCTGGTTCAAGCCACTCCATCAAAAGTAATGACTCTCTTTCAGACTCTTTGGCTGGTCCAAAAAACTCTGGCAGAGGTTCGGAGTTATCTGCACTAAAAAACTTGCCACACACACCCCAAAGCAAAAATGATATGAGGCAGAGAGAGACCTCCTGCTCAAAGCAGACCCAATCACCGAGAAGTCCAAAAGCTTTTCAGATTAGTGCAAAAAACAAATTTGACGAACAGAATTTTTCAACCACTAATGCAAACTTTAGTAAGTGTTTTTTTT
This sequence comes from Bagarius yarrelli, assembly GCA_005784505.1. Lineage (NCBI taxonomy): Eukaryota > Metazoa > Chordata > Actinopteri > Siluriformes > Sisoridae > Bagarius > Bagarius yarrelli. The sequence continues at coordinate 3,824,926 of VCAZ01000010.1, read as the reverse complement.
TTTTTTTAATACTAATTATTTTTATTACTAAATTATTTACCATTTGTGATGTAGTTTAATAATTGTCTTACCTACTATACAATAGCATAAGATTGTTGATTGATGATGTTTTTAGGATTTGCTTTTTACATGCTCCAAGTTTTGGATAAATGTTCACCTAATATTAAATCTGACTGTTTTTAGTGCACAGTATTATTAGAAAGTATTAATCTATTTTTTTGGGGTAATTTTTTGTTTTTAAAGCCTCTCCTGAGCGTCGTGCCTCTGGTGTTGTGGAGGCTAGTCATTGTGCGTTCAGACCATCCACTTCTCCACTTACTCATTCAAGCCCGAGCCAGACTTCACTGCCTAGTGCATATGGGTAAATTCCTCTGCTTAATGTTCTAATTTAGTCTAAGTGGAAGGAAAACCAAAATAGTGAATAATAATATAGCATTCTGACTTGGAATTACTTTACTGTAGTACATGTTACAATTTATAATTGGTGTCTATACTAATACTGCAACCTGGTTGTATTTTAGAGACCTGTCTCCTCCTTCTAGTAATGGCATGTGTGAGAAAAGTCCTGGGACTGACCCACTGTCACCTCACTCTCACTGTTCTAGTCCATCTATAAGCAGACTTACCTATCTCTCTTTTAATGAGAACACTATACTCCCTACACCTAATCATCATCAGGTCAGTTTTGCTCAAAAGGCTATAAGACAGCTTCAATACAAGGCTGTTTTAAATTTCTACTATATACATTTATTTTAGTGACCAGTTAGAGAAAACCAGTTATTAGATTGTGCCAAAATCTTCTGTTCAAAATCTTATTAGATTAGTTATATTGTATTGTACAGAGCCAATTGTGCCAGAAAAAGCATAAATTCAGAGGTGGGGTAAATAATGTACTTTAATGGAGGACGAGGGCATAATGATGGGTTCTGTATAGATTGATATAGATAGATATAGTTATAGATGGTATAGATTGTGCAAATCTAATGATAAGGTAATGATATTAGATGCAAATGAAAAATATATGGTTAGTGTATGCAGGTTTTAACATAAAATGAACTTTTGTATGTAACTGATTATTCTTCTCTGTCAGAAGAATAACTCCATGTCCCTGAGTACCACCATCATCAGGGCAAGTCCCACACCACCAGTGGAACCTGTTGATGCAAATAAACCGCAGACTCGTAATGGGGAGATGGATTCGCAAACATGTCCTGCTGAAACTCCTGTCGCAAATCAACAGACATCAAAACATGGCTTGTGCATCCAAAATAAGTGCAGTACACAAGGACTGCAGGATTACAGGCACGAGTGTGGGCCACTGAATCGCCAGTCCAAATCTCACCCAAGTCTATACATGCAGGTTGACTCTGGATATTCCTGCAACCTCAACATTAACCCTCAGCATGGTGGACAGATGGAGCAGAGTAATACTAACCAAGTGTCTAATATCTCTGGATCAGTGAGTGAGCCTTTTCCTGGCTCACAGTATGGTCCTCCCCCTACCTCTTACAATTCAGAAGCTTTAAGGATGGCTTCAAACTCCCAGGGGGCTTTGTCAGACCTAAATTGTGGTGTACCAAACCTTTTAACTAGCCGGTCAGTCTTCAGTAATCATGTGCCACAACAGTACCTGACCCCAGAAGGGTCGTTGCAGGCTTCTTCCTATCATTTAGGGCCTATAGCTGGATCGTACGCTGTGCCAGCTGTGATGCCTGGTGCTAATCCACAGATTGCACATGTCCCTGGATCAACAAGTTCAGTCTATATGACTGCTGGACAACATCCTTCTCATCAGTACCCCCTTAGCAAACCTTATGGACATACCATCATGGCGGCATGGTCTTCGCAAGACTTGGCTGATCTCCGAAGTAAGTGTTTGTTTATTTTTGAGGTGATTGTGTGGTGTTCATTTTGGTTTTAATTGCAGCTGTAATGAGATTATTATTGTAAATCTGGTATCTGTACAGACAAACATCTAGTGATTTTTGTAACTAGATTAGCTTCTGTGTAATAAAATGGTAAATAACATTACTGTTTAATTATCCCTGCATAACTAATTTTACTTCTTTTGATGGCATTATAACCATTACATATTTTTGTATTTCCCTGCCAGGCCAGGTGGTTGTCCCAGATGAGTTAAAGTTTCCTGGTTCATGTTGTGTGGGCATTGCATGCCAGACATCACTAAGCATCTTTAACCCATCGGAGCGCTGGCAACAGGTGGCCATATCTGTAGTAAATCTGTCCATCGATGGGGAGAAGGTTTGAACTCAATTATTCAATCATGATTTGCCAAGCCTGAGTTAGCCATTATTGTATTTCTTAATTTCAATTGTTTTAACTGCTTGCATTCGTTGTGAAATGCGTTTTATTTTAGTTTTTACTTTTGAAGTTATACTGTTTCTCTGTCAGGTGGACTCACTCCCGTACCAGTGGTTAATTGTGAAAAATAAGACTATTATTGGCCCTAAAAGTACAGAGGAGCAGAAGGTGCTGTTAATTGCTCCAAAAGCTGGCCTGTACCAGTGTACTCTTAGTGTGTCATCCTGGCCTGCTTCTGCTGAGAGAGAGACGATGGCACAGGCTGAAGCCTTTGCCAAGAAAGTAGTTCTTATTGCTGTGGCTGAGAATCCTACAATAGAAGTATGTTTTGGTTTTTTTTTGTTTGTTGTTTTTTTTTGTTTTTTTTGGGGGGGGGGGGGGGGGGGTTGTTTGTTTTTTTTGTTGATGTGAATAAAAAATAAAGATATTAATTATATTTAAAATTGCAATTACTTTTTTTATAATAGGTTGATGTTGGCAAGACAGGTGGTCTGGACTTTGGAGACCTTGCAGGAGGCAGTGTTATGTCTCTGCCACTTAAAATGATGAACAGGACCCGAGCAACTGTACCAATTCGTCTAGTTATCAGTGCGGTTAGTGAGCTTTTGTCTTGCAGTACTTCTAATAGTGTGAGCTGCCTGATTATTGACCCAGTATTTGTGGGTTTTTTCTTTCAGAATGCCTCTGCCTGGCATTGCTTTAGCTTCTCCAAGAGTCCTGTCTCTATGACACCTGATGGCTCTCTCCATTCTGGTGGGAATTTGACCTCTATTTCAGTTATAAACCATGTGATGCATTCCAGCTGTGGAGATGTAAGTGTGTGTAATCAAAGCAAACATGATACTCATCTGAGCTGAATTTTTGCTGCACTTTACTGAGCTGTATTTATTTTTTTTTTTTTTTTTTTTAAACAGAATCTAGACAGCTTTATGGTTTGGGTTCACTTTAATGCACCTCAAAGATTCAATGCAAAAATAGGTATGGTGCTGACTTAAATTTGTGTTTATTAGGTATTATTTGACTATGCTTTTTCAATTTGTTTTTTTGTGTGTATTTGACTGCAAATGTGAAGCAAAATGTTTATATTAATTGTGCTGAAGCGGCTGTTTCATGTGATGCAGGTGAACTAGGCCCACCAGATGAATTCACTGCTCGTGTGGATATTGAGGTGGACAATCCTGGCCCCAGTCGTGTGATCCAAAGTATTCCTCTCAGAGGGAGGTCTGGGATAGCCAGAGTTCATGCTCCCAAGGATCTACAGGTAGGAAGTTGATCTACCAAATTTGGACCCAGCTTTCCTTTCCTATACATACAATCCTAAACGTCTTTATTTAATGCATGATGTCTAGCTGGGAGCACTAGAGCCTTTTGAGACTTTTGGGTTGACTGATTTTACATCAAGCTTTTGTGTTATTACATTTAGTTATTCTCTGTTTTCAACTGTTCTTTACAGACTGTTTGTCTTCAGTCTCAATTGGGACAGGCAGCCAGCCAGACTTTGCCATTAAAGAATGCAGGCAACATAGATGTTAAGCTTAGACTAAAGGTACTTTTTTTTTTTTTTTTTTTTTTTTTTTTTTTTTTTTTGCTGTCAGTGATTTTATTATTTAATTAAGTAAGCATTTTTAGCTTTAGAAATGTGCTGGTAGTAAGTATGTGGCTTGAATTTACAGAGTAACGATTGTGACAACTGCTTCAATGTAAAACCAGAGGAGCTATTTCTGAAGCCTGGAGAGGAACAGGGAGTTGTTGTTACTTTTACTGCCCAAAACAACAGAAAATTTAAAGAATGGTATGTCACTGTTTCTCAGCTTTAAATAGGGCATTGGATGTCTTTGTCTGCACAAGTTAATATAATTCTTTAGGGAAAAGCCTAGAATACACTTTTGATTAAAATTTTCATTGGTAGTGTTAAAAAAAACACCAAAAAGTTTTTTGACCTGTTTTGGAGAGCGTTTCCGCTGCTCCGAATAGTTTTATAAAATGACTACTTTGTAGAGTGCTTATAACGGTGTTAATGATAAAATCAAAGCTTAATGTGGCGTTTCCATGTGATCTTTACTGACAATGTTTGTAATAAGACAATCACATTAATGCATTATTCATTATTAACCTAAAAAAGAAGCCCAATCTCAAAACACTGCTCTGGGCAAGTCTATGCTAAACTGGTAGTGTATGGGCAGCGTAAATCTTAATCTGTTGTGGGAGCAGCCTTGGTTCATTTGGCGTCACAAAAACAGTCATCTAAAAACAGCCTTATTGCAGAAATGGGAAATAATTTAACAATATTAAAAACACTGGGTGAATCTTTATTATTATAGGGTAGTTGTGCCAAAACACATTTTAGTTTAAACAACTTGTAAAAGTGCATGTCGTATCCATTGCAAGATTTCATGCGAGTTGACATTTTCTTTATTTAAATATAATTTTCTCTTAGTTTGCTGACAATCCTCGTACTGCCCAGTGGACCACAGTATGAAGTTGTTCTAAAAGGAGAGGTGGTCCAGGGAAAGTCTGTAAACGTGACATCTGCTCAAGTGTTAATGCCGCATGGTGAAGTGCCACCGATTCTCTCCAACAAGCAGTTCATGGCTTGGGGAGGAGTTACCCTAGGCAGAGCTGTGTAAGTTTACCAGGATCAAGCAGATGCAGCCACAAAGATATTTACAGTTTTTACATGAAAGGAAATTTTTGTGTTGTAGGCAGCAGAAGCTGGTACTGAGAAACAATTCCCCCACAATGTCTCAGCAGCTACGACTACTTATCAGAGGTCAAGACCAGGACTGCTTTCAGGTTGTTGTGGGGTTTTTTTTTGGTTTTTTTTTAGACCCAATAATCTTTTTTAAATGAAGCGTATAGTTCTATTCCCAGTTCTATTCTCAGTTTTTTGTTTTTTTTGGGATTGAGGGAACCAACTTTTAATTCCTTTCAAGAGAAATTAAGAATACTGAGTTTATTTATGTGAAACAAATTCACTGTATGTGTCGTTATTATCAGATATATATTTGTTAATTGAAAACATAATGGTCGAATATGATTGTAACACTCAAAAAGACACAAGTAAAAGGTCTTCAAGTAAATATTTTTATTTTATTTTAAATTTGTTTTAGTTGCAAAGTTCATTTGGTCCTGATGAGCGGTTGACCCGTAGCAGAGAGCTATTAATTAAACCAAAAGAGGATGTGGCAGTTCGCCTCCTTTTTGCTCCCACACGTGTTGCTTCCATGCTGGCCAAGCTTGAGATTAAACAATCTGCTGTGCGACCCTCTCAACCTGGAGTCAAATTCACTGTAAGTGTACTCTATTTATATTGTACTTGTAATATAATTTAATAAATATCTGTTTATTTGTTTTTTAAATTAATCAAACCATTTTTTATTGTAAAGCATGCCATAGTATCTGAACCATAAAATACATTAAAAAGATTTTAGGTTCAAAGACAACAAAAAGGTTGTATAAAAGACCTAGTTGTCCTAGTCGTAGGGCTATATTAAACAAAAAATATTTTTCAATAATGTATCAAACATATTTTTTTTTTTCTCTTTTTTTCCCCAATATTGTTAAATAGTGACTTTCTTTCATGTTTCGTTTTTGTCTCATGTTCAATGTGTAAAGTCCACAACACAAATTTCTTCCTGCAGCTTGTTAAAATAAAGCCCCAAATCCCTCCACCAAAGGTTGTCACCAAAAAAAATTAACTTGACACTTGAGGACCAGCAATTATTTTATGAATTAAGAATTATATTTTTACATTTGCTTAACAGTATATTTTATGTACATTTTATTGTTTAAGTGTTTTTTTCAGATCCTTGTGTAACTATTCATCTTACTTTAACACCCTTATCCAGAGCGACTTGCATTTATCTCATTTATACAACTGAGCAATTAAGGGTTGAGGGCCGTGCTCAGGGGCCCAACAGTGGTAAGAAGATTAGAATGTACACACTAATATTTTAACTACAAAGCCTTAGCCAAAGTCTTAGAATGCAATGTTTATAATAATCAGCACCTTCTGACAACAAAGATCATCAAGAATTTTGCTTGCTTAAAAATGTATTGTTACTTATTGTAATTATAGTTGTAGCTCCTATTCACTATTCTCGAACCTTGCTTATGATTGCAATATGGACTGGCACTTTTCCCACTATAAATTTTGATATTTTTGGTTTTACAGAAAAACTTCCATCGAGCATACAGTTACTACTAATACAGCTGCTTAAAAATGTAACCAGACATTTAGTCTTGTTTTTTCTACCTTTAAGATCCCTCTGTCTGGTTATGGAGGCACAAGTAATGTGATTTTGGAGGAATTGAGGAAGCGTTCTGATGGCTATGTGGCCACACTGAGCGGTATTCAGACTGGCAGAGTCAGCAAAATGTGTGTTTGCGTGCGAAACACAGGCTCCAGAGCTGCATTTATTCGAGTTGTGCCATACAGTGACTTGGAGAAGCGCATAGTAATGGACGCGACCGTTATCAGCCTGTCGCCATCACAGTTTATACTAAAGAAAGAACTCAAGAGGTGAGTTAATTTAGCAAAAAGTAAAATAAACATGCAGTTTTTGAGTTGTATTTGAAAGATGCTTTTCCATTCTTGACAGTAAGTTATATTAATTTGGTATGTCAGATGTTTTATTATATATTTTAATTAGGGCTTTGAATAAAATGTAACCTGGTATTTAAACATGGGATTTAGCAGTTGGTGTTACTTGCAGGTGATTACAGTGGTGATGAAGGCGACGAGTAGAGAGCAGGCTCTGTGTCAGGCAAACCCTGCTCTTCTCGCCACAGTCTGCCTTTTCTGTGGAGATGAGATTTCCCGCCAGCAATTTAGAAAGTAAGCACCATTATGTAATAACTTTGTCTTTTTCAAGTTAAATGTCTAATAAAGAATTTTGGCAACTTTGTAGGTTACTACGCATTAAACCTGATGCATGCAAGAAAGTACTATCAGAAAATAGCTTACTGAAAAGCATCTCATTTGACGAGCCTTTCCTTGGTGAAGAATTGGTTCAGGAAGGTAGGACTTTTTTTATGCTTTTATACTAAGTGTTGCATCTATGTAGTTTTTGAATTAAAACATGATGACTGCTGTAATTTTCCTTTGGCAATTCCCCAGCCTATGACCTTCCCCAGAGACCTAATGAGGCGCACATTTTCTATGGGAACATGAGTAAAGTTATTCTGTCCCTCCTTGGTACAGTGGAGGCTTCTGATTCAGGAGATAATGAGCATATTGAGTTTGTCAAGGCTGCACAACCTCATGCCACAGACTCCGACAGGTATTATTTTAGTGTTGCATGTTTACTGAAAAATTTTATAGGCAGAAACAAATGTGTAACAATACCCAATAAATAAATAAATGAACAATGTTGGTTGTGCTTGCGTTAAATCATAATTATTTACCATTTGAAAACGTAATATGTTATTCTACAGTGGTCTAGGAACTTCAGAACGTCACTTCAGTAATATTTCTCTGGACGTTCTACCAGTAAAAGGGCCATCTCTGTGCGCACCAGAACCTGTGCTAAAACAGGATGAGTCCTCTGTTGACAATACCTGGAGTGTCCAACCTGCACAGCTTGTCCTTACTGCACCTACTATTAGTAAGTGCACTTACTCACTGTATCGCACAATCAGTGCTACAAAAAAGCAGATTAAACTTATGGGCTTTTACTGCATAAAACAGAATTTACACTTATCTGATGTAAAGTGACAGAATTTAATTTAAATTTCAGTGGAAATGTGCACTAGGTAAAATTTGTACAAGATGATGATTCTTCTTTGTATGTGGTTTGCTGTTTTTTATTAAAAGTAAGATAACCCATATCTTAAGTTTGTTAAAGTGTCTTTTTTTTGTGATTGGCTGTAGATAGTGCAGCTGATACCAAGCATGTCCGGATCCTGAACTGTTCAGATCGTAAACTGAGATTTGAGCTGTCTTGGCCAGCCCACTGCCTGACAATTACCCCTCAGCATGGCATCATTGAGCCTCAGTATGACATGCACAATCACACACACCTGCAGCATACAGCATTTGGTTATACATGGCCCTTATTTCATGCATGGTTTTTGTGTGTGTGTACAGGAGCCACTTGCAAATTCTGATTAGCCCAAACCCCTCACTGGCTACCAAGTCTTCTATGCTTCCATGGAGTGGCCAGATATATGTCCAGTGTGATAATCAGCAAAAGGTATTAATAGGATCTATGCATTTTATCTACAGAAAATAATCACGATCAACCCTAATATTGCTATTATTAATTTGTAATAATGTGATCTAAAAAAAATATTTTTTTAAGTTTATCAGAGTGCAGATTCGGCAGGACCTGGCCATGGACATCTCTGCTGCTGGCTCATCCTCAGACCGTTCCTTGTGCCCTCTGCCACCTCAGGTGGAGACCCCTGTAGGCTCGGGTCTCAAAGCCCAGTGTGGCAGTCCTCAGGCTGGCGTGGAAATTAAAAAACGCACAGTGGTCTTTCCCTCCACCTGTTCTGGAGAGTCCTCAGGTAACAGAGCATGTCTTTGTATCTAAAGAAATTCAAAAAATTACTCTCCTATTAATTGAAAACTAAGCTATTAAATTTTAACTATACAGACTGTGGAAAAAAATGTTTCAACAAGTTTTTCCTATTTTTAGAATGTTCAGTAGAGGTGGAGAACCACGGGGAAGAAGTTCGGTGGTACCTGTCATCTTTTGCACCTCCATATGTCAAGGTATTCTTAATTATATTTGTAAGCTGATAAAATACCTTCTGAAATGTGTTAATTTTGCTCAGCAGTGTTTTTCTAAATGTAATAAAGCCTTTACTGGTGGTGTCTTTCTTAGGGTGTAGAAGAAAATGAAGATGTGTATCGGGCCACTTATACAGCATTTCGATGTGAGAGAATGTCAGGGGTGCTCGGAGTGAAAGAAAAGATGGAGGTGAGGTTTTTAGAAACAACCTAATTATATGTGCAACTTTTAACATCTTACTTGCCTTTAGCATATGAAAATGTGCTGCTTTTTTTTTTTAAGGTCCCATTTACATTTCTCCCACGGGACGGGGGAGACTATGCTCAGTTTTGGGATCTTGAATGTCACCCAGTGACCAAGCCACAGCAAAAGAGCCGCATTCGGTTCCAGCTCTGTGGCACGGTAGGAGTTCACACATGATTTGATTTAGTTAAGTAACATGGAAATAATTCTTTACATTACATTCTAGTGAAGCTCTAGGTCTGTGTTTTTTTAGTAGTCAGAATTAGTGTGGTACATGGTTTTTGCAGGGCATAAAAGCAGGTGCAGGGATGAGCTGCAAAACTGTCCCTCTGGTGCGGACAGACATCAAGTGCAAAAAGAGAGTGGAATCTGCAGGCCCCAAGACGGGGTAAGATGTGTAACTGTGCTGATTGAAAATAAAGGTTAATGCATCAGTTTTTTAATATGCATTTAAAAATAAGATGTATAAATGATTCCTAAAGAATAAAAATAAGCGCACATTTATTTACTTTGTAGACTGCAGTTAGGGATTTTTGTTATTTTGGATACTCGATGTAAAGTGGATTTATTAGTTGATCTATATTTTTCTCATTCCTATTAAGTATGGAGTCCTCCAGGAGAGGAGTTTATGCCCCGCAAAGTCTTTACACGTTCCCTGCCACACATGTTGGGCAGGTCAGCACGTTGAAAGTCAACTTTCGCAACAACTCTTGTAATACGCATGAGGTGAGTGTTCACAGAATGTCGCAGGATTTTTACAGCTTTTAACAAACTAGTGCTGCATACTTAGTATTTAAAATGGACTCTTAATGAATCTAAATTAATTGACCCCATTATTATTGCATGGGTGTTTGTTGCCCTCCAGTACAAGCTGGCAGATTGTTTATCTGTTTTTATAAATGTTGCATGTCTCTGATGTAGAGCTTTTCTAATTGACTTACAGCTAAGATTTATAAGTCCTTCAGAGCCTTTCTACATCAAGCATTCCAAATATTCTTTAAGGTGAGTTTATAAGTATTGCAGTCTGTCTCTCTCTCTCCCTCTCTCTCTTTGTTCTACATGCGAAAAAGGCAATAATGTAACAGCAGTGTGTTTATTTGAACAATTATAATGTCTGTAACGTCACTTCCTGCTGCCCATGCCTGCTGTGAGGCCTCTTGGCACCTAAGGTATATTGCAGGTATATGTATGAGTGCATGTAGTGCTTCATGCATGCATACACTGACAATCATGCATACTTGTGTTAATTGCTTGCTGTGAAATCTGTTCTTTTTCCAATATGTGAGCCTGCAAAAGGTTTTTCATTCATTTGCAGTTGTAATTGTTGATATCTGTATTTGTATATTAAAAACCTTACATCATAGTTTCTGTGATTGACTGTAAATTGTTCTTTTTGTCCATGCTTTTAAATTCATTTACTGCTTAATCCTTGTGTTTTCTTTGCATGTGGCCAAGTGTTAAGAGAATCTAACCTCAATTTTTTTTTTCCTTCAGGACACAGCATTATATCAACCTCCCTGTGCAGTTCAAGCCGACTGCTGTAGGCCAGTTCTCTGGCTTGCTGCTTGTTCGGACAGACACAGATGTTGAACTCACTATAGAGCTCTCAGGTGAAGCTATACCGTAACTCTTGCTCTAATTGTCTGATTTTAGCATTTCATTTATTTCCCTTTTACCTGAGGAATATAGTGGATGTACCTTAGACATTTTTTCCAACAGCACAAAATATGATTTAAGGCATTTTAAGATTGAGACTAGACAAAATTTAGCATATTTGATATTGCACTAGCTCATAACCCAATTTGCCAGTGAGAGAAAGGCATTAACATTAATGAGGTTTTATCAATGCTATGTAATGCAATACCGAATGTTGCCTTGATGAGGTATTTTTCATCACAGACTCTTGTAGATTAAGAGTGTTGCATGTGTTTCAGTTTAAATATCACTTGTACAAAATCATTTGTCTAAAATTGGAAACCTAAATCTCCTGAATACTTTATAACACTCTGTATGTTTGTGTGCGTGTATATATTTTATTTATTCATATTCCAAATAAATAAAGATTGATTCATGTTGTTTATTATTATTTTTTACTTTCATGATGCATTAAAATTAACTGGACATAATTAATAACTTTATTCCAAGGATGCATTGTAAGATTAAGTTATTCCTGAAAAAAGGTGTATTAGAAGTAAATTTGTATTTGCCAAAGATAATTTAATATGTAATTAAATAGTAAATGTAACTAGAACTCACAGAACTATTGTCAGTGTAAATACATAAGTGAATGCAGTACGACAAAAGTATTAAAACCACTCAGCAATTTAGCAGCTAAAAGATAAAAACTTGTAATTATTTCTGCCTAGTACACATTTCAATTAGTAAATTAAATTAAATTAATTGGTTGTTGATGTAATAACAGCATGCTACTGTATTATACTGTAGATCACAATTACCAAACCCAATGCAGGGTTCTTAACGCCAGTGCTCTGATGAATTAACTGGCCTGTTAATATTAACCCTTGCACTGTGTGTGTGCTCTGGTCAGACAAATTGTGAGCTAAATTAAAGTAGATTTGGGTATTATTTTAACCTTATTGTTTATTAAGTAGGATGAGTAGACTCAGGGGTAAAGTCAGCAACTGTGTGCAAAGCTGAATGGTTGTTGCAGTACTGATGTTGCACAGGTGCGCGCTGCAGCAGGTTACTTCATTGCCATTTCCATTTGCATCTCGTGAGGCTGTGCCTGCCGCCCCAGCACATGTTCTCGAACTGGAACACTGCTTAACAATTGCTTTTACTTCACCTAAAAAGAGAGTAATCGTTATCTTGCCGTATTCTTGTAACAAAGACTTTGATCAGCTTCACTAACTGTACTGCCTTATTTATTATACAAAGCAGTATAGAGTGTTTATAATGTAAGAGGACAAGAAGAGGAAACAGGGTCAACTTTTAAGTAGTTTATTTAGTAATTGAATGTATGTGAGCGTTCTAAAACACCTCTACTACCTACGCTATGTTAGCAAGTGTTTGTGGACGCTTCACCATCGGATCCATATGTGGTTTATCTCCAAAACGTTGCTACAAATTTGGAAGCGGACAGTTGTCTAAAATTTGCGTTGTAGTGTAATATTCTCCTTTAACTTAACTTTTTAACTAGGAGCATGTCAATGCCCTTGTGCACAAAGTCCCTGAGCTTCATTAAGACGTTGTGTCCTATAATTAAAGTGAACATCATGAGTGTTCTGCACAAAGTGTTTAGGAGGAATTATCGGGAACACAGAATGCACCATTATGATTAATGTACCAGCATTATTGTGTGAAGAGAAGTGGTGGCTCATGGTTAAGGTGACTAACAACCCAAAGATTGGGGGTTCGATTCCCAGTTCCACCAAGCCCCTGAGCTTGGCCCCTGAGCAAGGCCCTTAACCCTCAATTTCTCAGTTGTATAAATGAGATAAATGTACAGCGCTCTGGATAAGGGCGCCTGTCAAATGCTGTAAATGTAAATAACAGTGGAGAAATTCCTTTAATTTGCCCATATTTGAGAGCTTTGCATGAACAGAATAATATTCTGTAATAAAGATGAATTTGTGTGGAGGTGTAGATATGGACTTCTTGCTTTGCTACATAATAATTGTGCTTAATCAAAAGCTGTTTATTGCCTTTTGTTCTCAGGATTTTAGGGTACACAATTCATAGTTCCACCTATTTTAAGTCACCCAGTCCTTAATAAATCAAAGCATTTTTATACTGCCAGACTACCACCACCATATTTCAGTGTTGATCCACTAAACATTATTCTAATAGCCTTAAGTGTCTGCAATGTAACCGTGGATTTGCCCTGAAACTTTTTTTGTAGAATAGATGGATAATTAGTTGTTTTCTTATGTGTTACCATATTTTAAAGAGGAATCGGGAAGGAGAGTCATACTTTTTCATACATTGGTAGTTTTGGTTATTTAGACTATGCGTATACTGTAGGATTTTAGTTATTGTTAGTTTAATCAAAGCCTAAACTCTTACCCAGAATGTCCACTGTGGTCATGCAGGTATCATGAGGAGCCTGACACTCCTCTGCATTTCTGTTGCAATGCTTGTTAGATGGGGTGGAGCTGCATACGAAACACTTTAGAGAATTTACTGTAACATGCATAAAATGGGTAGAAGATTACAGTAATGTATTTTAAATGCATTTTTTACGTTTTTAACAACTGTTCTTTAGAAATATTATTTATTATTAACCCCCAAAAAAAGCTAAATGCAAAGCTTAACTAAAAACGTTTTCAGCAAATGTAATTCAGTACCTGAATGAATAGTTAGGAGAAAAACCAGCAGTCCAGAAAAGTTCCCCATGCTTCTCTGCCAGTATCTTCATGTGGTTGCTCATCAGAGTAAAAGACTTTCTCTCTTCAATGAACCGCCCAACAGATGTTGTGTCTGATTTTCCTGTTGGCACCGCGGCACAATAGCATTCTAACAGAACAACTGTAACTGGTTATTATAGTGCACACTGAGAGCATTGTGTATACAAACATCAATGCAGACTATTCAGCTTGCTGGTTAATAAATGATCCATTTAGAAGTAAATGTACTAAACATAAGATGCAGTAAATATTCACTCACTCTGACATCAAACATAGTCTAATCTGACCAGTAAAAGAGTTTAATTCACATTACCATTGTGTTAAAATAAATGCATTTAAGAGCAATGCATAACACATCTAATCCAAGTGAAAGCAATGCATTGCATATGTCTTTCAGTAGTTTCAAAAGTGTTTTACCAGGCATACATAAATGATGTACTCAGCATTTGTTTTCTCCTTTATTGCCATAAAAATAACATAAGCATTAAAGATATCACTTATTTCTTTAGCTAAACTTCAATAAGTCAGTATTTTTTATTAGCACTGACGATGCTTAAAACAAAAGCATATAAACATATCAGAAATATTGACTTTTTTCCAAAGAATGACATTTTTTTATTACGCACATTATGTACACAATGTTTAATAAATTGAGCAAATACAATAGGTAAATGTTTAACATTATTTATTCTGTACATGACATAGGTTTGCATCGACTTTAATGACAAAGGCAGCCATTGTCCTTTGAGCATTACAATGTCCATGTAAAGCAGACCAACTATTTTAGCTTTATAACAACATGTAGGCTGTGGAAAAGTACAAGACTCCTGAGCTATAGAGTGATTCTTATGGCTATGTGGGTTCAGACACAGGTACAGAATCCTGGTTAGATTTTGTTGACATTAATTTTGCACATTATCGTAGCATAGACCACAGGCCATATAATATTCCGGTTCTTACAGTGGTAAATGGTCCAGTTCTGATATTTTCTTAATTACTTACAATTTCACTGTTTAAGGATATAGGAGGAACACTAACCCCAACCTTGTTCAGTACAGAAGTTGTCATGCGGTACTGAAATTACATTTGAGTTGTGTAACAGCTTCATGCTGAAGAGTGACAAACCAAAAGTAATTGTGTTTATTTCATGAAGAGACCTGTCGTCTTCCATATTTACACTTGCTGCTCTCTACTATAGCATGCATAAAACTCGAGCTCTTGCTCTGATTTTCTCTATAACACCTGTTCAATCCTCATGTGATTTCCCTTTGGGCTTCCTCTTGTGTAATGCATTATCACGGACTCTAGATTTGTTGAGGGGGTAAATCCTGATGAGGATAAGACAAAGCAATGATCAGTGAGTTGTTCAGTAGTGTTGAATGTTATTTGCCAGTTTTATAAGGAAAATATCTGAAGTCCTTTTTAAAGTTTTTCTAATGATTTCTTTAGGTAACATCGCTTTCCCTTTTGTAGTGACCGAAATAATGCACAAATATTTATTAAACACACACATACTTATTCATGTTGTGTTACATATCCTTTTTACATATATAGTTTCATACCTGCGTTGGTAGAGGTAGATAAGAAAAATCACATCGTCTCTGAAACAAGCCAATGGATGTGGTCCAGGAGTGCTTATAACTCCACTAAATATATCACTAATAAATGTGTTTAACCCCTGGTTGTATAAGAAACAAAAATAATTTTAGCAACATGATTAAACCTATTCTTTAGATTTATATTCTGGATATGAAAAAAAGAACCCTACTTTGTAAAGTAACACTGACATCGGGAGCTGGACAACTGACTTCATCTGTAAAAGTACATGAAACAAATGAATGACATTCAAAATAAATATAGTAAAATTGTATAAATTTGGATGTTAACTGATTTGAGGACCAACCTTGTAATTGACAAATAACTGAGGAACCATAGACAGAAATCCAACTGCATATACCCCTTTGTAAAAAAAAAAAAAAGCCCAATTGATTAATACAATTAAATGCTCAGTAGAAAATAATCTTTGATGTTATTATCAAGGACTTACCACTGACCAGACTGTTCATGATCCAAAAGTACCAAGTACTGGAATAAAAATGAGAAATAAGTCACTGAAATGTAAAAGCAGGAAAATACAGAACTGATATAAAGTTCTGTATAAATGTTAGAAATGGAATTGTTAATACCTTTTATTTCTGAGATATATAAAACAGTATATGGCCCCACTGATGCACAGAGGATACATTAAATATGACAAGAATTTCATTGCCTGGGAAAGAAAAGTAGCCAGTGTTAGTTTAAGGCCATAAATTATAAAATTAGTTTTTTTTCCCCACAGTCACGTAATGGCAAATTGTTAAAGTACCCTGGAATCATATTCTTCTGTTGCTCGCTCGATGTCATCTGCTCTATCATCCTAAAGTGGACAAAACTACAATGATCAACAAGCTACAGTGGACACTCACTTTTAGTTTATACAGCATACAGGCAAAATAAGCCTGTTAACTTAGTTTATTTATAATTAATTCCAAAATTAGTAATAAAATCTACAACTGCAGAAGAACTTACTTTTAATCTGGGCCAAACTGCAAAGAGTCTGCTGACTTTCCAAAGCTGAAGACATAAGAAAGCTTAGTTTGAAATAAAATGTATTTGTAAACATTCATTTATTTATTCCTTTTTTTCCCTTATCGATAGCTCCATAGACTGCATTACTGTACTGATCCGTCTGTCAATCTCGAGCACCATCCTTCCCTCGCTAGTAAACAGGACTCCGAGATACTTAAACTCCTCTAGTTGAGCAAGGAACTTTCCTCCAACCTGAAGGGGGCAAGCTACTGTTGAGGATCTATCATCTTTCAAAGAGTCGGCTTCCAGACCATTGAGTGGAGTAGAGCCCAACTATGTCTAGCCATACCACTTAACCCCCATTTCTATGTCCCAATAGCCAGTTTTTCTGTCCAGAGTTTGGGTCGTCGAGGCCCCTGTCCATGACAGCTACCCAAATGCTACCCAAGCCACATTGCACCAACCGCTAATGCTTCTGCCTGCAGGTGATGGGCCTGTCACTTATACGTCACTACGTGCCAGGCTGTGTCCCTATTTGTAAACATACAGCAGACAAATCATAGTCTTGGTACCTCGATAAATGCTAAGAGTCCCATAGGGATTAGTTTGAGCCAGCTGGTTTCTTCTTCTAACAGATGGAGGAATATCACAACAGTGCTGACACACCTCCAGATCACTAGGAAGACAAACACATTAAACACAATCATTTTATTGATTGGCTCACTGGTACGTGTTCAAAGACTAAATTAAGTCATTAATACTGACAATTTTTAAAACCCTGTAGCTCACCTGATCGCCTGGAGATGCCTGCTAAACTCTTTTTTCCTCTCCAAAAGCTTACATCATTTTTCATAGCAAATATTTCAAACGAAAGCTACAAAACACACCAGATTACAAGTGCCTATTATTTAAAATAAATACAGTAGGCCTACGAATTTTCCTAAGAAAAGAACTTTATTGTTTTGATTTTAGTTTTTGATCCACTTCAAATGTTGACTATTACATAAGTGATGTTAGTCATGAAATGTTGTAAAAACCAAATGATCTCACATGGAATGCGGGTACCAGGATCGACAATATCAAAATGTGAAGGCCAGTCTCTACAAACATGCCTTTAATTTCATCAAGTCTTTGCTCTGAAAATCCTAAAATTCAAGATAAGAATGATAAAATGTACTACTAGGTACTATCAAATATTTGCTGTAAATTAATATCAACTATTAAAAAAGATACAAAAGTTAAAATAATTACCAAAATGTTTGAGTGAGTACATCACAGCTTGGACATGGATCCACATTCGAAATTTGCGAAGTGTTATTGCATCATATGATATAGTAAGCGGGACTGTTTTTGTGGTGCTGTTTATCTCCTTAAATAGAAAATAGAGTACAAAAAATTAGAAGGAAAAATATCGAGCACGTGCTCTAATCATTCACCTAATTATAAACACCTGTTCACATACTTATGTATGCAATTATTTAATCATCCAATTGTGTATTAGAATTGCATAAATGCATACAATTATTTCAAATTAAACGAACTGAGACTTTATCTGTAGCATCAGTATCTAGCCTTGGTCACACTATATGATATGAAAACCAATGAAACATTCTTGTAGCTGAGGTTCTGCAGGCTGAAAAACCATGTTGATGAGAAACAGGTCTTAGCTGACAGTAAGTGTATAATAATTCAAATAATCACTCTTTACAACTATACTAAGCAGAAAAGCATCTTAAAATGTACTACATATAAAATCTTGATGTGAATAGGCTGCAACAGCAAAAGTTCAGGAGAAAATTATCAGTTTCTAAAATATGAATGAACTAGTTTATGTAGTCGCCATTCTGTAGACAAAATAAACCTTATTTGAATGTCTGACAGAAAGATTAGCTCTTGACCTGTATCTGCATGTTCGTTTGTATTGCATAGCTTTTACATGTTTGGATGATTAGATATCTGCATGAATGTACACAATTTTCTAATAAGGCCATTCCAGGTAAAAGCCCCATTAATGATACATACAATTGAATCCTTTAGTCTGCTTCTCATTTCATCAACAAGTAAAAGAGGAAGATATATTTTCTTTTTGTCCTTCTTTCCTTCTTCCACACTAAGAAAAAAATATATTGTTACTTGAAAAATTGGATATAACTGGGTTCAAAAACAGATTTTAGGACTTCAGGACAGAACAAAACCATTATCTACTTTAATTCATCTGCTTATTAAAAAGTAGCAAGACTCACATCTTCATGTATCTGCGCATGTCGCTGGGCACGGCTGCATTATTAAACGTGAAGTCCTCCGTCATCATGTTTAGAGTAATGCGGGATTTCCAGTGGCAAATTACCTTCTGCTCTTCTGTTCCCTGAAGTTACCAGAAAGAACAATGATCTATAAACAACGCTCCAACAACAATGACAGCATTTCTTTTAGTATCAGCAGTGCCTGAAAAATTTTCGGACCTTTTTTTAACTTGCACAGTGTAAAACTGCCTCACTGGTTAACTTTGCAACTCTACCTTCTGAGTTTGTTTGGCAGAGCCAGCAAGAGCCATAGAAGGAATGGGTAACACCTGAGAGGTCAGTCGAACCACAATTCGCACATATTTACTGTCTTTCCATGGTAAAACTCCGCTCTTATGTACAAACACCACAGCATGGAAGGTTTCATTCTTTGGATTTAGCGTTGGCAATGGCACGTGCACCTTTCTGTTTTCAAAAGAAATGAAAGTGGCGAAAAAACAAAACAAACATAATATAAAAGTAGTGGAGATTAATTTCATTAACTAATCTCTCAAATCCACTTCAAATTTTGACTGCTAGTTTAAATATTTCCTGCATGCATCTTAATGCATATATCCATAACACATGTATACACTTTAATATCCAGTCTAGAGAAATAAGAGCTTAGGGATAATGTTTCACTTATCCCTTATACAGATTGTATAAGAATGAAAATTGGTGGTTCAATCTTTAGTCAATGAGCTAAAAAAGGTTTTAGCTCATTGACTAAAAAGTCATGGGTTCAATTTCCAACACTACCAAGTTGCCACTGCTGGGTCCCTAAGCAAGGCCCTTAAACCTCAAGTGCACAGTTGAATTAAAAAATATATACATTTTAAGGTGCTCTGAATAAGGGTGTCTGTCGAATGCCAGAAATGTAAATACATCGTAAACGTAAATGTAACTTGCCTTCCAAGCTTGGTATGGACTTCAAATTTGTCCACTTTAAGAAGGAGTGTATACGCAGACTCATCACTAGGATCCAGGGTCGAATATACGCTCAGCTTTTGGATTCAACACACTGCGCTTTAATTCCAATGCATCTTATCCAGCAGCTAAATAACATCATGTTTTTCTGTTAATGGAGTAAATTTGTCCTTACCTGGAGACGCGGTTTGGCAGTGAGATAAGATGTAACGCAGTCGTCACCTTTGGCACTGTCACAAGCTTTCGTGTGCACGAAGCCGTATAAGGCCCAGCACGTATGAAGCACATAAACCACCAACACCCCAAACAACACTTTCGTGTACGACATCTTAAACTGAGAGCCACTCTTGGGCTTAGAATAGCACGAAGGAAACATTGTGACAGTCAAATCAATCAATTAAATAATAAGATGGAATGTAGGCAAATATAAATACAGGATCTCACACACGCGCGCGCAGAAGTGATGCTCAGAAAACCGATGCGCACTGGAAACGTGTCATCCTCCGTTTTTTGTGGCAGGCTTAAGGCTATTATATCTCATCTTCAATGTTCCGTGCTCAGTATAATAACCAAATCTTCAGTGAATGACAGGAGGCTGCGCCATTAATGCGCATGAAGAAGCGCGCCGGATGCGGCAATAAGAATTTTCTCCATCTTATGCTCTGTGCAAACGAAAGTGATTTCTTGTTTTAGCAGTCACCATTCCCTCTATTGTATATATTTATACATTTTTTTTAACCGGGTTTAGATTCTAGCTGGATGTGAGTTTAGAGCGCCATGTTGCAGGTTTTGGCCACTCTGTAAATCTGAGCCAATAACGTTTCCACCTTTTTTTCAGCGCATCAGCGGAGCGCGTGCACTGAGAGCCCGCCCACTTTCCCAGTCACCCTAAAGTAATATACATTGTTATAACACAATGGCTAATTTCCACGTCCCCCACAGAATGGTACGGAATAGTCTAATCCAGGTCTAGACATGGCAAATGGATGTAAACCATTAGATGGACATGCAATCATTGCAAGGCCATACATCTGTTCCCGAATGTTTTTCAATAATTTTAAGGAACATTTCTAGCATTTGGCATATGTCCTGATAATGATAATGCTGGGATTTGAACCCATGATCAGCAATCTGACACCCTAACCACTGAACTACCACCCACATTAACCGTTTTATGATCCAAAAGTACCAGGTAAATATTTGTAAACCATGATTTTTTTTTTTTACACAGACACTACTGATTTCTGATTTTTAGCTACTGAAAATGTGCCATTAAATGTACAAGGAAACGAATTCATGGATAAATGCTTTGGATAGATGTTTATATATCTTTGAGCATAGTATACTTAAGCATTATTAAATATAAATTATAACCATTTATACATTATTTATTTTTTGTATTATAAATATTATTACTTATTTAAGAGTAGTTCAAAAGTATGGGATTTAGAAAATAGCATCTTATAACAAGTGTCATTTTAGTGCATCGCCTATTCATCTCCGTGCCTTTATCGCGAGCGCCATCTAGAAAAAAACGACAGTGGTAAATCCCGCTACCACGTGCTAAACGGACCGGCAGTTGCACCAGTGCATGCTGGGAATTTTGTCATCACTTCCTTACTAAGACATTTTTTTTCTTGCAAAAGTGTCAGAGACCGGCGGGATTAATGATTTAAAAAATAAATAAACTAATTAAAATTAAAGTGTACTATAAATAACGCAGTGAGGCGATAATTATGGTTTCTAAAGAGCCGTTTTCTCTATTCGGTCTTCTGTGTTAATTTACAATTTAGCAGAAGAGCTAACTGTTAATGGTTTAACTTACTGCTTTGGTATAAAGTTAAGTTGCGCGGGACGCTTCATTAGCTTCTAGTGGCAGTTTGTTTTGTGTTGGTTAGTTAAAAATTGAACCTATGCAAACGTTGGGGAATTTATATCAAGCCGAACTGAACGTTTGTCTATTTTATTACTATTATTGAAGCCTTTTGCTGCACTTGAGCCTCTTGACTTAGATAAGACTAGAGGACGCGTGTTAAAACGAATTGATATGTCCCAGAAAAGACACATTTAACAGGGTCTTGACCTTGTTAGATTAAAAATGGAGGCATGTGTGAGGTTTTTATACCGTGAAGGTCCGCGGATTTTCTCTAGGAAATGTTGGACATTGACGGGTTTAAGATCACCTCTGTGTCGTCCTCTCTGTGCTCATCACTCAGCAGCTGTGTGGACCAGCAGACATGTTCCTGCAGGGACAACACACAGCCGCAGCAGTAAGTCTGGGAACCCTTTCACATTGTAACACATTTGGAAAAGGGGCTTTGTTGGTTACTAGACTTTTAAATAATTCAAGTGCAAATCATTTGATGAGTCCCGCTACCACCTGCTCAGCAATTAGTGAAATGTTGCTATTGAAATGTTACAATAACATGCTTGTACGTTTACATTTATGGCAGACAATTTTACATACAAAGTTACATTTCATCTTATGCTCAACCGAGCAGTTAAGGGCCTTTCCCAAAGGTCCGGCAGTGGCACTTTGGTGGTTCTGGGATTTAAACTCACAACCTTCCAATCAACATCCTAACCACTGCTGACAAATACAGATGCACTTAAACTGATGCACTTTCCCCCCATCAGCTTTTCTGTGTCGTGGCAGTTTTACAGACTCTTCACATACAGCTCTATCCAGTGTGGCCCCTGTTTTTATAGTGGTAAGTTTATAAAACATAACAAAACATTTTTACAAACCCTAATTCACATGAAATAGTTAAAATTAATATTCTTTTTTATGTGCTTAGTGATTCTGGTGTTAATTTTTTGGTTGGTGCTGTACATTTTATAAAATGTTAGTTATTGTGTCTTGTGACAGGACAGGACAGGGCAGATTTCTGGTGCAGTATGAAAGGCATCTAATAAGAACAATAATAGGATCCAGAGCTTCTTTTATTACTCACCAAGTTTTAGTAAGACTGGAGACGTTGCCCCCAGCAGTATTGATATACGACACAATGGCACTGAGGTTTGTTAGTGATGTGTAAGATGACAAGCTCAGGAGCATTAGTATTAGTGTGAAAGCTGAATTTGTGGAACCTTTGCATTTAATCAGCTTATACAGTTTTAGTGGTTAAAAGAGCTGGACAGAGTAAGAAACTCTGTCTCATTGTAGGGGTGGGCGTTACAAAATTCTATTTTACAGTATGAGTTATTTTGTTTTATAATAACAATATATTTCACATTATTTTTTGTTTAAAAAGGAAGTTATTCCGGAAAAACAACAAAAAGGCCTTATATAGTAAACAAAGCTAAAAACCCCATATGATAAGTACTGTATCTTATTTTATTATTTTTTCCCTTTTATTTAGGCCCTGAGAACTATTGTAAATGAAATATGAACTTGGATTAACCTTTATATCATAATACATTCTACTGTATGTCACATTTCTCAGTTTTGTGGACAAACCTTATTATTAAAATAATTACAATGTAAATTTCCTTGAATAACTTTTTTCACAGGTATAAAATATATGCCAGTCAAATAACAGGGAAAAGCTTGATTAAACTGTAAATATGTAAAAATTAATTCTTATCTCCTTTCTTTTATCTTTAGTTAGTCTCGCCCACTTATTTACATGTTAATGTATACACAGTATAAAAAAAAATCTGTTATGGTTGAGAATTCCCCTTTACCGATATATGCGGTCATACCCCCCAACCCTACCTATCGGTTTCTTTAGGTTATGTCATTTCCCATAATCTCTTTATCCTATCTGTAGACATGTGTAACATAAGATGCTAATTTATATGATTATGCAACACCTGTGGTTTTAGTATGTTACCAAATAGTGTAATTCTGCATGTTATACCAGTTACAGTTAGTGAGAACAAAACCAGCTCACATCAACACCACCACTGTCTGCCCTAGTAATCTCATTACAGATGTTTTTTCTCAACAGATGAAATTTGATCCTGAGGGAAATGTCACTTCATTTGGTGAGGTTCATGTTTCACTTATTGCTCAAGAAATGTAAGAAGAAAGTGATGTTGGAAATGAACAACAACGGGTGTTCTTAACAAAATGTTTTTCTTATATCTCTTTTTTTTTTTTTTTCAGAGAAAAAGAAAACCGAGCTTTATCAGGAACTGGGGTTGCTGGCAAGAGATCTGAGATTCCAACACCTCACCAGTATCACATCACGAAATAACGCAATCATCATTCGCATGGAGGTAATTATTCATTTTCTAAAAAAACGCTTGGATATTGTTCTCTTCAGTGAAGACCACAATTTTAGAGTGATGTTAATTGCTCGAATCCAAAATCAAAATCTGTGCCTTATTTTTGTATCTTAAGTACTTTTATTTATAATGTCTCCGCTAATGTGTGCATTATTTTTATATGTTATGAGGAGTAGTAAAAAAACAGTTAGATATAAAAACGCAAAAATAGATGTAAAACAATACAAAATAGATTTAAAACAAGACCACAAACAACCGGCTTTCTACTTATACTATAGTAAAAGGATACTTGTATGCAATTTGATCTGTTTTCAGTCCCTGAAAGCAGTAGTGACTCCAGAGAGCCTGCTGGTGTTGGATTTTAGAGGGCTTGGTTTGGAAAAGTGGCTGGTTTTGGAGTTGGGACCACAGTTGGCAGGAGATGGATCTCTGGCCACTTATTCTCTACCTTTTGAGTTTAGAGCCTTGGAGGCTATTCTACAGCACAGGGTAAATGTGAAATCTTTAATAGTATAATTATTATTTGGAGTGATAAGAAAGTTGTTTGTGTAAAACATTTGTCAAAGGACAATAACTTTTAGACATAGACTAGATCACTCTCATCTCTGTTCAGGAGAGTAATGTTTTATACCTGTGTGTTTACATGTAGATAAACAATCTCCAAGCAAGGCTAAATGAGGTTCAACCCCAGATTTTAGATTGCCTTGAGTCATTAGTGGATCCTAAGCTTCTGTCTGCAGACCGCAGTAAACTGCACATGCTGCTTCTCAACAGTAAGAGGTGAGAGTTTGGTAAGAACGACCAATGATTTATGGTTAATTTGAATTGAACTAATGTACATGCATCATACACGTGAAATCTGAGTTTTTACTTAGTCAGGTCAGGTAACACCAATTATATTTTCTTGTAGTCTCTCGGAACTTGAGACTGACATTAAAGTTTTTAAGGACAGCCTGTTAAAGATACTGGATGAGGATGAGCTGATTGAGGAACTATGTCTCACAAAATGGACTGATCCCCGTGTGTTGTAGGTGAAATTTTAAAATGTTTTTTTTGTAGTTCTGGAAATGTACTTGAATACAAAGATGCGGTGTTCAATCATCGAAAATATTTTCCAGTGTCTCTTTTAGCTTATTTTCATTTACTGTTGTGTGTTTGTGGGTGTGCATGTGGTGTTTGTGTGTGGAGTTAGTGAGGAGAGTAGTTTAGGCTTAGATCATGCTCATGAGATGGAGTTACTACTGGAGAACTATTTCATGCAAGCGGAGGAACTGGGAAACAAAGCTCGAGAGCTGAAGGGGCTTATTGACGACTCTGAGAGTGTCATCTTCATCAACCTTGACAGGTACAGGAATGTATAATTGCCACCCACTATAAAATAAAAATTCCACTGGTGGACTGTACTTGATGCTGTTTAACACTCATTTAGAAATATTTAAGTATGTTTCTTTTAATCAAATAATCACTTACTGTTTTTTTTTTTTTTTTTTTGCACAAATAGTCATCGAAACGTAATGATGCGTCTGAACCTCCAGCTCACCATGGGAACCTTCTCTCTCTCCTTATTTGGTCTGATAGGCGTGGCCTTTGGCATGAACTTGATGTCTTCATTTGAAGAGGTATACAAATTTCATCAGTTTGAATCTAGCTAATTTATAGAAATGTAAAACTATAGATTTAATGCATTACATTATTTTAATTAATATATTTTATCACAGTTACGTTTTGTTATGATATCAGGCCAATTTTCCTTGTGTTCATGTGTTTGTAGGATCCACGTGCATTTTGGTTGGTGACAGGGGTCATGTTTCTGGGAAGTGGACTTATCTGGAGACGGCTTCTTTCTTTCCTGGGACGACATTTAGAGCCCAGCTCTCCTCCTCCAGTAAATAAACAACTACAAGGCACTTTTTATTCTCTACCGAAAATTTGAGTCGTTATTTACAATAACTGTACACTCTATTTTTTTTTTTTCAATAATAACTTGAATTTCAGTGCTCAAAATTATTAGCACATCTGTTTTAAGGTGTTTGTCAGATATAAGTATTGACCCGTATTGGTTACTTGACCTACTAAATCACTAATTTTATTCACTATATCAATGCTAGTTAATTAGGTTATTTGTAATTAAAATTTGTAATAAAATATTTTAAATTAAAGTTACGTCCAATATTTAACAATTAATTTTATGTTCACTTTGCCTGTCATTGTCACAGATGTAAGAAAATCCATTGTCAAATTTATTTATATTGTGAAACAGACGAATACTTCAGATATCTGTTTTATTCTCTCTCTCACGCAGATTCCACCTGTTTGGAGAAAAAGCCAACTCGCCAGCTTAAAAGGGACAGATTTAAAATCTGGATTTAGATGATAATGATGTTACTTATTCTTTTGTTCCTGCTATTTTTGTGCACAGTAAATCTAACTAATATTAACATTGTGCTTTTAATTACAGTGAATGAATTTCACTTCAGAAGCAAAAAGCCACAGAATTTAAAAATTTTCCTATTTTAAGCGTCTAGTACAGCTTATGCAGTGAAGACCGAAAGCAGTCTGATTTTTACCTACTGTATTTAACCAGAATTTGAACATATTGAGTTAAATTGTCAGTAAGTCACTGATTGCTATGGTGTTATAAACACAAATTACATCTTACTGGTTTTAAACTGTGTTAATCTTCCCTAGGTTAACCTTTTAAATACCCGTGTTACTGGTTCTATTTGCTTCTATTTGAATACATAACTTTAAATAAAGAGTTTCAGTATAATTAATTGTGGTTTAGTGCTTAGTAAATAAGCACTCACTGTCCACCTAATTAGGAAGAACTTGCGTTCTGTAGCTCATCCTGTGACCCAGCCAAATGCATAAAATTATTTAAATATCGTCAGTTAATGCTAGGAAAAAGTGTTTTTACTATGACGTTGTGGTATAAATGAGTATTTGCAAGTTTTACACACAGTAGTTAATAAAGATTGCACAGAATGGTTTAAAAAGCATTCCAATTGACACTCCATTGGGTGGGGACAGAGTGATGATTTTTTGTAATTTTCTGCTGTCACATAATTGGTTGTTTATATACTGGCGGTAATGTACAGGTGTATGGTGAGGCTAGTATACCAGTGGGAAATTGGTAGCTCAGTGGTTAAGGTGTTGGACTGATACCTAGCAGGTTGGGGTTTGATCCCCAGCACCACCAAGTTACCACTGTTGGGCCCCTGAGCAAGGCCTTTAACCCCCAATTGCTCAGTTGTTTAGAGATAAATATAAGTCGCTTTTAAATAGGTGCGTCTGCCAAATGCTGTAAATGTTATTTTTGATATGTTTGTGTTGCATGAAATGCACAGTTATTCCAGTAGAGGGAGACACTTCATTATACGAGTTTCATTTGAGTCTTAAAGAGTATCGGTTCAGTATCGGTGCACCAACTTTTTTTTTTTTTTTTTACAAAAAAACAGCGACTTTAACTGTGCTAAAACAAGATCGTTAAATTGTTCGGTTTTTGTATATATTATTGTATTTATTTAGTTTATTGAATGTCATGTAAGACGTTTTGGGTTGATGGCGCAGTGAACTAAGTGGTATTTCTGACTGCTGTAACTGTTACATAGTCTCAGTTTCTTTAAAAAAAAATATTTAACAAACTCTTTTTACGGTAAAGAATTTTTAGAAATCAGTCAGTGGACTTTTTCAGCGTTTTTGTTTAAAAAAAACCCCTCCATGTCTATAGTCTAGGTAGTATTTGGTTAATTAGGTAAAATATTTTTTTTAAATATTAAGTAAATTATACAACCTGTATTTACATAATACCTTTTTGTTTAATACTGACTTACAGCGTTTTAAAGTCGAGCGTTTTCCTAGTAGTGTAACTGAGTTATAAACACTATATAAATAAATGCACGCCTCGACCTCCGCACACGCTCACTCCCTCTCTATTGACGTCACCCATTCCTGGGCGCGCGTGCACACACACACACACACACACACCGCCCCCGGTTCAGTTCAGCCTCATCCCGCTAAGCCACATCTACTGCCGAGACCGTGCCGAGACACATATACATAAACACACGCACAGTGTCACACATCCCTGCTCCTCTGACATGGCCTCCTTTTAACATCTCACTAATCGTTAGTAAGGAAAGTGGCGACACCGGAGGAGACTAAAGACCTGAAGCAGAACTGAACTCTCTTAACATCAGTGAGATTAAACATCTAAAATAGAGAAAAACGAAAGCGAGAAAACGAGATTTTTTAACCAAAAGTAGAGCAGTAGATTATTGAGGAGGAATAATGAGGAACCGCTGGATGTTGCTGGCACTTTCGGCACTTTGCCTCCTTGGAAAAGAGGTAAGTTTAAAATCTGAAATATTTGATATCACCCATAACTCACCACTTTTGTTGTGTATTGATGCTTTAACAGTCTGAGATTTGGAAGTGTTTGTGTGTAATTTCATTAAACTCAGCTGTGAAAGTGATGTGCAGTCCGTGGACACTGTGTTCACTTCGACAACTTCTTCAGTGTCCCAGGCTGGAACTGGGCTGTGATGGGGGGGTTTCACCCTCCAGTTTTCGGGTGAAATTTGACCCGTTTTAAGTGTTTTCATAATATGTACTGGTTTTATTTTTATATAATTGCCTAAAAGAAACATAGTTTAACCCAGATTTAGGATTGGGGCAATAATGTTGTATTTAATGCTTTAAGATCAATTTAATCAGAATGACAGATTTACATTGTTAATGGGAGACAATAGGAAAAAGTGATGAGATGTTCTTGCAGATGGGATTGAATATATTTCTTTTTATTCTTTTGTTAAATCTTTTACTTCTCCAAACAGCGCAGTAGTTTACTGAGTCGTTACCAGTCACTGTCCTGGAACAGAAATAACTCAAACCTGACTGACAGCTTTATAAAACTTATATATAAAAACTACATCTAATATAGTCGTATACAATGGTATGTAGAACAAAATACGTTTTTTTTTTTGATGAGTGGTATATTTGATACTGGTTCTAAATAAACATTGTCAAGCCAATTTAACCACACACTGTGTGTTAATTTAACATCAGGTTCTGGATCTTTAAGAAATAAAGACAAGCAGATTGGTCAACATCCTAACACAAAAAAAGGTCATATGTGTCATATATGTCATAAGCCTGAATAAAGACAGAAATAGAGATTTTTAATGTCAATTATTAGTATGAGTTTTAATGTGTCCCTAGCTTTAAGTGTTTGAACAGTTTGTCCCTGAACCGAAACAAGTTACTGCACGTCTGTGACATTATCAGTGTGCTAATCATTTATGCTGAATAAACTTCAACGATCAGCGGTACAAGAATATGTGGTCCATCACCCCCATGGTAGACACTCAGAGCGGACACATGTTATTATTACTTTAGCTCTAGAGTGTCCTGTTTTGTTTTTAAGTAGACCTTTTTCAATATTAAATAGCATTATTCTAAACAATAAACAATAAAAGTTCAGATTTTAGTTATTTTACGCTCATTATTTTTTCTATTTTATGTAAAGCAGCCATTTATTTCCTTTTTTTTCTTTCTTTTTTTTCTTATGAATAAATAGTTTAATTAAGCACAACATTCATAAGCAACTAGTTATAGAAATCTAATTCAGATAAAACTAATGAGTCAAACTTTTAGGAGCATCTCAGGACAGCAGCATCACACAACTTAATCATTTAACCCCACAGCAGAATATTACACAATGAACAAGCAGGAAGGACTGCATTTGTTCCTATTCACTAATATTGGAATAATGTTTAGTAAAGTGGAATTTGAACCATATTGACATGTTTGAATATATGACAAAGTTTAGCCCCGGCACTTTAACCTCTTTGTAGGTCTTTTCTATATTGACTCACCAAGTGTTTACCAAACTTATGATTGACGATTAGTTAAGTTTAGAAAAATTAACCGTTAAGTTGATCGTTGTCTTGTCCAACCGTACATTATAACTTCGTTATAAATTGTATCATTTATACTTTTGTTCAAATTTCTGAATCATTCACAAGAAAAGTTCCTGAAAACAGTTCTCCTTTTTTTCTTTGTTCAAGTTAATAAAAAAAGAAATAAAAAAAGTTGTCGCAAAGTCAAAGCACCCAGTTGTGTAGAATCTCTGTATTTTTTAGCATTACATTATTTCTACAATGGGACTAAAAAGCGCAAACACTGTTCCAGCATGGCAATGCCCCTGTGCACAAAACCCCTGATCTCCATGAAGACATGTGCTAAGGTTAGTGTGGAAAATTCGAGTAATGATCTGGAATGCCAGGGCTGCACCACCGGCCTCCTCCTTATAAGAATAAGTGAGACTAATCCTGAAAGGGATTTTTAAAAAACACATATTGATATGATGGTTAGGTGTCCCAATACTTTTTTTCCCATATAGCGTTCATCTAGTAGGATTCTCAGATATCCATGTCACTGTGTAGTTTTTTACTATGGATACCGTTGTGTTAAACTTTCCTGTAATAAAAAATAAATTAGTACCTTTTTACTAGTTATATTTGAAAATTCAACCGCTCTGTGCTACTGTACAGTTATCCAACCGTTTAAAGACAGAATCAGACACTTTCTAAAACAAATCCTGTTATCTGCTGTCTCACTTTGTTCTGGGACACAATGAGACATTCTTCAACTAAGTTAAACTAAGTAACTAGTGATTATTTTTGAAGGAATGCGGGATATTGTTATTAAATGTTAATCTAGTTTTTAGAGACATGTTTCGAAAAACAAAAAGAAAACCTTATGGGATTTTGCTCAAATATATTTTGTGATTATGTATTTGGAAAAAGTGAGAACATATTCAAAGTATGATGAAACGGACAGTGCTGTAAAATGGAAAGGTTGGGAAATATAAGGAATTGTTAAAACAGCAGTACTAGGCAGATTCTTAGGCTCCTTGGCTTTTGGTCCTCTAGTCATTTGGTTAAATGAGCGAATGGAAAGTTCTTTGGAGATGTTTGGGGTCTGAATGTCTAGAAGTGCAGTGGTGAGCAAGAAAACAAAAACTGCTCTTGGGAAGTGAATGCAGCATCTGCTTTTTTTGCATTTACTTGACCACACTAGGTTTCCTTTATATAGCTGTATATGATGGAGAGAGTATGAAAAAGAGTGATGCAGTGTCCTGGTGAGGTTTACTCAGTTTAGAGCAGAATGTGGTTAGCATTATGTCAGCCATGAAATTACAGCATTGAGTCTCTATTAAACTTTAAAAAATTTCAGTGAGGGCGCCATCATTATTGCCCGCAGCAAAAAACAAATCAAAAAGAGACAAAGAGGAAAGTAAAAAAAAAAAGGCTCAAGGTAAACTCAATAACAAAAATGTAGTGATTTTTTTTTATTATTTATTCTTATATATTCCTAAAGTGTTGTGGTCTCACAGCTCCAGGGTCACATAGAAAGGACTAAAAAGAGCATGGAACATGTTCCATAGCCTGCCTTTAACCGCTGTGTTGGCATAGTAATGTTTAATAAAAATACAATGTGCATAATACAAACAGACATAAACCTATACGTGTGTGATTTTTTCTGAATGGAATTTGACATCTATGCAAACTTTACAACTTGTTATTTCTAGAATAAATGGACGCTTGCCAACGCTTACCTAGTCTGTTTAGACATATTTTTGTTTTTCTTCCTGGATTTGATTTGTAGTTTCAAGTTTACCAGGAAACATTCGGCAAGCATGTTGACGTAGTGGAGCTGCTGTGGATTTGGGGGAATGCTGACATGTGACTTCCCAGGCCTCCTCCAAGCCTTTATATGGGCATAATTCTTTCCCCCCCAGACAACAGACACCTCCACACCAGATGTTTTTTTGTACAGTGCAGATGTTCATCCTTTCTCCGTCACAGTAGCACGTGTTCCCAGATTCCAGATCCAGCTTGCTAGTAAGCTAGAAATAAGTACAAAACAGTGAAGTTTTATCTATTTTGGCAAAGTATGTGTCATTCATGTGCTCAGCGTATGACCTCGAAAAAAAGAGAAATGAAGAATAAAACCTTGTTTGCCACGTTGTTTCTTTTATTGGTTTTTTTCTTTAGGAAGTTTTTAAGAGCCAAGCTTAGTATCACAAGTAACATTTGGACTACATTCTGTGAATCTGGTGAGAGTCTGTATTTCTCGTTAGATTCTCATTATCAGAATGCCAGTTCAGCTCAGAAATAACCATGCTCTTTAAGTACAGGACATACTACCCTAAGATAGCAACTGCTTTTATTTGGTCTTTGTGTGTTATCAGTGTTCAGACTGATATAACAAATCTCCCTTCTCTATATTGTTATGATTATTATTTTATCAAAAGGTCTTTTTAACATTGGAATGAGGTACTGCATGTTCCTTAAAACACATTTACACCATTCCAGCCTTGACCAGCCATGAACAAAAACAAATGTTTACAACAGGAACAAATGATTTATGAGGAGTTGGTGTCTAAATGATTTTTATTTCAACACCAAATGTTGTGTTTCTCATGATCATTGCCCCAATGACCTTCTCAAGGTTGCCATATTTGTTTTGTAGTGCTTTACCATAATGTTAAAACATTGTGTCATACGTCTTCAGTGGAAATGTCTGCGTTTGTGTTCCAGCCATTTATCTTTACAGAACTTTGATTAATATTTGTGCACAGCTGTGTGGAATGACCTAAGGTTGGCTCGGTGTTTCGCCATAGCCAGGTGTGCTTTGTATAAGCCATTGTGGCACCCAGGCTCCTTATACATGCCTCAGGTGCTAACATGAGGAACAATGCACATATATGAAGGATGAACTTCAGTACCCCATTTACTCTGAAAAGACCAGCAGATTGAAAATGTTTTGCTGTATTCTTTATTTTTGGTCAATTTTAAAAACAGATTAAACGGTTTGGACCATGGTTTCCATTAGAGCTGCTGCGGGAAGTGTACATTTGGAATATTTTGTATTGCTATTTGTTGTCAAGATATGTAAGTTTATTTGTCTTTACCGACTCCACGGGTCTGAAATTTTACTTTTCTGTTTAGGAAATACCCAGACTTTTATTTCAAAATACTTCTATTGCAAAATCTTTTAAATCATGACTCATGGCCATATAAAGTATAATCCAACCCTATCTCCTTCCCTTCCTGCCTCGCCTGTCTCTTTTCTGCTCCCCACCTTTTCCCCCACCTCTCCACTCAGCACAGCACCTGTGTGTGCGCAGACATATTAAGAATACCTTGCATGCCTGTGGTTTGAATAGGCTGTATTCAACTGCTGTCATTTTCAGTAGATCACTCTGGCTGTGTGTTTCTGCAGACATGCGTGTGTGTATGTACGCGTGCCATTCTGCTGAAACACATGAATACATGTATATATCTCAGCATGTACATTGATAGACATTAGTCATTGGTCCAACTTTTAATATTACTGCATTTCAAACCTCAGCCAGCTTTATATAACAGGCGCATCTGCGATCTTACACTTGGCCTGTTCTTTACACATACTTTAACCACTGCAAAAACAGGAAAATAGACACTTGGCTCTGCTGTGTCACAGATGGGATATGTTAATTATTGT
This sequence comes from Bagarius yarrelli, assembly GCA_005784505.1. NCBI lineage: Eukaryota > Metazoa > Chordata > Actinopteri > Siluriformes > Sisoridae > Bagarius > Bagarius yarrelli. Next base: position 3,791,695 of record VCAZ01000010.1, on the reverse strand, counting down.
ACATAGATTAAGCATAATGTGTGTGTGTGTACTTTTCTCAATTTATTCACATAGTCACTCATAACTCTGTTTGAATAAATTGACATTTCAGTGATGAGAGTCATGGCATAGCAAAAGCATCATAAAATTTTTTGTTGTTTTTACTGTAGTAGCTACAGTACAAGGGTAATGTGGTAAAGTGCTAGCTCAGTGGTAAGGGTGTTGGACTGCTGATCAAAAGGTAATGGCTTTTATTCCCAGAACCACCAAGCTGCCACTCAGGGGTGCCACTAAGAGACATAAAGATAGGATGTTTTATATGTGGTAACAGCGTGGAATGGGTGTGGTAGGGGGCTCCAACCTCATATTTCTTTCAGGACGACCAAAATTGGGCCCTTGAGCAAGGCTCTTAACTTTTAACTGCTCATTTGCAAAAATGAAATAAATAAGTTTCTCTGGAAAATGGTGGCTGCTTAATGCTGAAAATGTACATGTAAAAGCATCAGGCATCATTTTTGGTAACTGTGAAAAGTCAGGCCCAGAAATACAGTGTGGGCAACTAAAGTGGGCAACTAGTTTGGGCTGGCATACCTAGAAATACACAACCGAAATGCTGTGTGCTGTTGTGGTAATCATTAATTTTATTGTAATTAAAGTGAGAGTGTATAGAATAGCTTATTTAATTATTTAATACAATCATTTAGCCTATTTTTTCATGTTCATGCAGTGATGATAGAAGATGCTGGCATTTTTTCTCTTCTTCTTCTCTTGGACCGCCTCGTCTTTCATAATGGACTAAAAAAATAATTGGAAAATGGCGAGGTTTGATCTGATTTTATAGTAGTTTTCCATGAATTCAAATTGTTTCTTTCCACGATTGGTGCCATTTTCCCAGCAGCATTTATGGACTTTGGCACTGGTTTGGTAACAGTTGGGGGCTTGAACACATCACTGTATAATATGTGTGTGAATGTGGGAAAAGCATTAGATTAGGGTTGTGCAACAGTAGTGCTTTTAGGTTTGGAGACGACGCATAGCCATACAGTTTGATTTGCACACGTTTTAAAGAGTGGCGAAAGCAGCCTGGAATGTGTGAAGGAAACGTCTGGAGTGTAATAATCATTTTACAGGAGCCTGTGTGGCAGTTTACACCTTACAAACACTCTAGTGGTTTTACAGCTCGGTTTTGTAGACACAATTGTGGTTTTGATTATTTTGTTAAATCATTATTTATTAATTAAATATTAAAAAATATATATAACAGCTTGTCTCCAACCACATGTAGATATGAGACTCTGCTTAGTTATAATAACAGTTTTTACTATCATATCTAAGAGCATAAATATTCCAAGGACAAATAATATTTTTACGTGTCATAAAAGCGTCAATATCAAATTAACGTACTTCTTTTTTTGATAAGATTTAGTGGTGTCCTAATCATGGTCCTGGTGTGACATTGCATTGTGGCCTGTATTTTGCATACTCTTCATAAGAGCATTATGAGCAATCATGGCAGCCCTTTTTATTGTTAATTATTGATGAATGCGCTTGTGTGGTATTTGTTGTTGTTTTTTTGTTAAAAGGCTCCACCAGGTGCTATCCAGCTGCTCCACTTATTTGGTTGTTGCTATTTTTCCTGATGTCTAGCTTAACCGTTGCACATACATTTGACAATTCTCTTTATGCAAGCCTAACTGTGACAGGGCTGAAAGAGAACTTAACAGATTCCAAAGTTGGCTACTATTTTATTTATTAAGCTTTTTATGTATTTGTTTGTAGCTGGACAAATCCATCCCGTGTCTCTGCCTTGTTATTTTGCATTTGCTGCCACGACAGGACATGCAGCAGACTTGATCATTTCTGTCTGTGTGTGTGTGCATGTGCGCATACTGGAGCAGTGGTAAAGTACTAGAGACGCAGAGTTAGAGAGTGCGTTAGAGAAAAATGGAAGGAGGAGGTGTTTGACTCGGTTTGGCTGGGCTGTTTGGAGCGGAGGAGAAAGTGAGTGGATTGTGAGATTTAGAGCTTCCTGTCCAGCTGTAGCACTGGCACATGCTGAAAGAAAGTGACTCAGACCATCACACAATACCTTACTTGTGCTTCAGCCAGGAACTCAGGAATGCCACTCTTACTTTCATATGGCTGACAGGAGTTTGCTTTGGAATCAGACATATTATTCAACACACTCCAAGCAGCACATTCTTACCCTTCTCTATCCAAATTACCCTCTGTAAACAGGACTGATCCAACTCTACCTATTTTGATACATTTCTTTGAGAATTTCGTTTTGGATCTTAAACTGTGTTGATCTCATTTTATTGACTGCAGGATTGGAGTTTGACGCACACAGTCATAATTCTGACACTACTCTGTAAGCACAAGAGTGTTGCAAAGAAGGAAAGCAAAAAAGGATCGCATTTAAATAGATTTCGATTAATATGGTTAATAATATTTTTCATATATTCAATAATATTAAATTAAGTGTATTAAGTGCTTGCTACACAGCACATATACTAAAATTGAAACTATACATAGAAGATTAGCATGGCCCCTGAACAAGGATGACACGCAAAATCGTAAAGCATATTTTTTTAAATTTCCCATAGGAGTGAGTGTGAGTGTGTGTGTGGCCCTGTGATGAACTGGTGACCTGTCCAGGGTGTATCCCTCCTGCCTTTTCAGAGATTCCTGGGAACCCCAGATCCCAGTGACCCTGAATTATAGCGGGTATAGAAGATAAATGAATGAATGAGTATATGGAAGTAGTCCGCAATTATATTTTCATTACTCTCTCTCAGACAGTGCAAAAATAATGTATATTTTTGTGTATCTTTTAATCTGCTTTACTTACTCAATCTGCTTTGCCCTATAATATATATATATATATAATTAGCTGTTATAAATGTTATGAATCAATTCCGCACCTTTTTGTCAGATCTTCCTAACAGCTGTAGGAGATACTGATTATCAACTCCAACTGAAACATTTTTTGTACATGTACTTCTGCAGGTCTTTGTGACAGGTCAACACACCTTAGTCGATGACCTTTACCTGGACGAACAGCAGTCTGGTGATTACTCTGTTGATGATGATGGTGAATTCACCTCAGGCTCAGGGTCAGGTAGGCCAAACTCAGGTTACCCTAAATATCAATGTTTAAGTTGTTTGTCTATATGTTTTCTATTTTAGTATTAATATTGATAAATTGATGATAAAAAGAATTTGTATATCTCTGTTATATGACTGGGGATATGTCATTAAAATTTCAATATTTTAAAAACTCTTAATTATAGTTTATACATTGATAATCTGATTACTAATATGTAATCGACAAATTATGTATCAATTTTTTTTTTTTTTTGCACTACTGGTTGAATGCTAACTACATTTCATTGCTTCTGTACTCGCATTGAACCAGTACAATTACAGTAAAATGAAACCTAACCTGAACTAACCTAATTCAACAATTACCTATAAACAAGTTGTCTGTTAATTTAATGTAAAGACCCAACTGTCAGAATCCAGAACCCAGATAAAGGGGCCAGCGAACGGACCAGAAGGACTTTCTGTGCATTTTATACATTTGGGCTTTAATGTAGGTGATTGAATGAGTCTGTTCAAGTGTATTTCTAATGTTTATAAATTGAATGCTTTACAGAAAATGTAAAAGTTTGTGCCATACATGTGTGTGCATGCAGATGAAGTATATAAATGGCAAACTAATGTTATACATGTGTGCAAAAATCATAATTGAACATGAACGTTTGGTTATGAATATAAATACTCTCTGAGATGTGATGTATGCAAAGAGTTTGTTCATTTCAGAACAAAGGTTCTAAGTCAGGTTAGAAGATTATTGGGTCTGTATCAGTGAGTCTAAAGGTACTGGTGTAAACAGAAGGCTGCTGTAAACAGAAGGGAAGCCTGTTGGCACCTGGAACATGGCAGCAGTTCGATGAGAGCACAGATGTTTCACCTGCGGTCAAACATGGTCAGCCAAGACCACCGGGCTCTTTCAGAGGACATCTGCTTAAAACATGATCCCTGCATTATTAATTAGGCCTCCAACTTTTCGATGTTATCAAAATAACGTTACACTTTGAACACTGAATTGTTTAGATAAATGAGGTGTCAAGTACTGACTCAAAATTACTGTACCTATGTGCAAACGTGCAAAATGTGCAAAAAAGCAAAAATATTTGTATACCTTTAGATTTAGATTCTTAGTCCAGTGATGTCCCAGTGCTCAGGGTTAACAGTGAGTAAACAATGGGTTGGAATTCCAGCACCGGCAGCCTGTCACTGTTAAGTCCATGTGCAAGGTCCTAATTTTTTCACTGCACCAATAGGCACGGTACAAACCCCAGTTTTCTGGTTTAAAATGTATTGCACTGTACTGTATATATGCATGCAACAAGAAGGAATTAAATTATATAAATACAGACCAGCAGTTTTATTCAAAATGTTACTTCTGACAAAATGTTTATCGTCTTTAGGTTATGTTGAAAGTGATGATGAGGATATGCAAACAGTGGAGAAAATAGAGACCATAAAGCCTACACAGCAGTCCATCCAGACAAGCAGCCCAGGCCAAGAGAACACCACATTTAATGTGCCAGACACACGGCTCGGCTCTACAGAAGCTGGACAGCAGGTCACAGGGGTAAAATATCTAAAAAAAAAAGACACATTTATTCATTTTAATGTAGCTTTTTTTAGTTCAGTTCGTTCGTAGTCCGATACTGCATATCAAAAAAACTAAACTTCAAATCCCATATCAAGGTACTTAGTTCCTGTTTATATTAAGGCAGTTTCTAATCTGAATAATATGTTTATGTAAAATTAAAATATTTAACCCTATTAAACAGTCTGCATACGGTTATAATAATGAATACGCATAGGCTAATAGTCTCTTGTTTTAGCCTCATCCAGTAGATGTAAAGATCTGCATTTACAATTTCATATCAAAACAACATGATTTCTGTACCCTACATCAAACTAAAATAATTTTTATACATGTATTAAATGTTGTTTGTCTGTTTTTTCCCTTTTGTTCTTCTTGAATCCCTGGGCTTTCCACACATATTTCTTTGGTCAGACGATGAAACCCCAAGGCAGTGATGAAGTGAGCAGCAGTAGCAGCATTCCAGATGTGGGATTGGGTTCTGGCAAACCAAATGATGTCCAAACCAAAACCCTCTTTCAGAGGACTGAAGTACTGGCAGGTGCGTTCAGATAAAAAAAAATTCAAGGCCTTGCAATCTTGTCACATATGAAATGTTTGACGCTGGTAGCATTAAATCATGCAAAATTTCATATACAGCAGAAATCATCTTATTAGGACAACTTAAACATAGACACAGTTCTCTAATATACCAATCTATTATTATCTTATCATTTAACATGTATTATATGATATAATATATATGCAAAAGTATTGGGACACCTGATAAATCCAACACATTTATACATTGTTTTTTGAACATCCTGTTTTAGCTTTAGTCTCACTCTTAGTCCTGTAATAACCTCTGGAAATGCATTCCACTAGATTGTAGAGCATGGATGTGGCAATTTGCTTATTCAGTCTCAACTGTATTAGACAGATCAGACACTGGTGCTGGGAGAGGAGGTCTGGGGTGCAGTGTTACAGTGGTCAAAGCCCTGGGAAGACTGCTCAAGTTATTCAACTGCTATTATAACACTTGTCTTTATAGATACCAAGGATTTGTTTGTGTCTCTTGGTCCTAGAGAAGCCATGTATATAGAAAGCCATGTGTAAAGAAATTTGCACTAATGTCATTAGACATTAATTTAAAAACTTTTATTATATACACTGTAAAAGTTTTTTTTTAGTAAAAAAACAACACATGTAACAATGTTTAGGGCTGAGAACTTTATTAGAGGACATTAGAACAAATATGAGAAAACATGAGTCATGCCTTTATGTGGCTGAATTAAACACAGTGACTGTTGTTTTCCATCGTTCTTCTTAATTGACTAAACTGATTAATAGGTGTTTTAAAAAAACACTTTGCAGAGCTGTAGCTGTACAGCTGTAGAGCTCTGATAAGCTGGTAGATCATTTTGAAAAAAAATAGTCCAAAGTTTTTTTATGTATTTAATATGAGCACTGTTTGTCGTGATGCTGAGCTAACCAGAAATTTGAACAAACTGTCCATGGTTATCTGTAGGTCCTACGCAACTTTTTATTTTAGCCATTTAACAACCAAATGGTTTTGTATAAACATACTGCACTGGTCTTAGATTGTCCTGTGTGATTACCTGACAGAATTTCTCCTTTTCTTTGTAGCTGTTATAGCTGGTGGTATAATTGGCTTCCTCTTTGCGATCTTTCTCATTCTCCTGTTGGTGTACCGCATGAGGAAGAAGGATGAGGGCAGCTATGATTTGGGAGAACGCAAACTACCAAGCACAGCCTATCAGAAGGCCCCAACCAAGGAGTTCTATGCTTAAATGAGTAATTACACTCAGCATTAACTTCCATATGACAAACACTTCCTCAGTCATCAAAAACAAAAGCTGGAATAATAAGAGACTGAGTAGGTTTTTGTTGGAACCTATTTAATAACAAAGATACAGTATTTTGCTTAATAAATCCAATCAGATATGTTATTATTATGTATCATGACTTATTTCTCATGTGGTTTTTAAAATTGTTGGATAGAATAATGTAATATAAACCTATAAATGTCATGATTGGTTTCATTTATAGACTACTTTGTGACAAAAAAATATGTAGAGGTACATATTTGTATTTTTTAAAAATATACATCAGGTTTAAAATCTGTATTGTAAATTTACTTTATTCTTTTAAACTTTAATAATCACCCTGATCAGATTCCAGCATCACCATATTGATGTCAATATTGATCTTATTCGTTAATTTAGGTACTATTACAGGTTGATTATTTTTTTTTATAAACCGTTATATCTTTTAAAGAGTTCACTTTGGGCTTGTAAATTTTAGTGGTCAACACATTTGTATATTTTGTCAATTCTGTATCAAAAATTAAGGAATCAATTTTAATAGATTTTTTTTTTAAAAAAGCAAAGAACAATTACTGTCTCTCTTTCTGTCTCTATCTCGCTTTCACTTCTTTGCTTGCCCATTGCCATGCAAGGTGAAGTAAGTTTACAATAAATCACTTTTTCTCATTTATTTCCTCCGGTTCTTAAGCCTAGTTAAAAAAAAATTTAATCCTAAATTATAACAGTCCAAGAGCATTTTTTCAAACAAAATGAATATAAAATATAATATAAATATAATGCCATTACCACAATTGGCTAAATCAGTTAAGAGGTATTTGCACTAAACTAATTTTTGTATTAAAATGATCAAAGCCTTCAAAGTTTGTAAGCCTGGAAGAGTTTAATTTCTCAGTCTGTCTGCAGAACTAAGCAAACAATATACCCAGTATCCCCAGTCTGAAGTCTGTATTTGTCTAAGAGTAGTTTGTTTACATGCTTTGGTTAGATTTGGCCACATATGCTAACAATGATATTTTAGCTGTGGGGGAAAATTTACATTATGCCACAAGGATTAAGCAGATTGCATTTATGTCGTTAGAAAAAATTACATTTACATTACATTTACGGCATTGCTCAGGAGTCCAGCAGTGGCAACTTAGTGGTGCTGGTAATCAAACCCACGATATTCGAATTAGCAGTCTAACCCTAAATACTGTGCTACCACTTCCCCCCATTAGAGAGTAATGACGAATAAATGCTTAATGACATGGACATTTCAATATAGAGCAAATGTGCTTCTCTGAAATGTTTAAGATTTTTACACATACTGTGTTTATTGAAATCTTTTTATATGTACATTCTCATTTCTTGTTAAGTATTATTAATTGTCAACAATTTCCACAGCTGATTATTTTCTTGTTGACTATTGCATATTTACTTTTGTTTTAACATTTCCTTTTCTTTTTTTTTTTTTGCTCAATTTTCTTTAGGAATGTCACAGTTTAAATCAATGATTTATTTGTATATGTTAATATACAATAATTTATAAAATAAAACTATTTATATACAACATAATAAAATGTATTATGTTACATGGAATCTAGCAAAATGTATACTCAAAATAAATGCCCATGAAGTGCCTACTGTTTTAAAGAATTGCCATTTTGGGACAATTGAAGATGTACAACAGAATGAAGGATGAATTTTTATAAGCATTGCTGATAGTGGCTGGGATGATTATGGCGTCATAAAAATGGTGTTGTAATAAACACTATTGAGTACATTTTCAGGCTGTGTTTATTACCTTCTGATTTAAAATTCTGCTTCCTATGCTCTTAGTAAATATTGGCCTTCTTATATGAAGCAATGGGGGAAAAAACTTGTCATTAAGTGGGTTTAATCACAGCAAACAGGATCACAATCTGTCACATGTTCCCCCAAGTTATTTACCTGTTCTTGCACAGAAAATATGAGGCATTTGATGTTGCTATATGTACATTGTACATTCTTCTTCTCCTTTTAGCTGTAAATCCTTCAGGATTTACCAGAGCTGCCTTCACTTTGCCCTCTCCTCTGCATTCTCTTCGATCACACCCACTGACTTCATTACCTCATTTACCACATTCATATACATCCTCTTTGGCCTTCCTCTTTCTGCAGCTTCATTTCTGACATCCGCCTACTAATATTTCCACTCTCCCTCCTCTGTACATGTCCAAACCAACTCAATCTAGCTTCTCTGATTTTCTCTGCCACTGAAACAGCTAACATGAGCCCTCTGATTTGCTCGTTCCTAATCCCGTCCAACCTTGTCACCTCAACATCTTCAGCTCTGGTAGCCCTCCAACTTTGCCTCCTGTCTCCTCCTCAATGCCACTGTCTTCTTCTGACCCACATTTGTGATACTTTTCTCCACCCATTTAAACCTGCCTGCACTCTCCTCACTTGTTAGCAGATCTCCAATTCTATCCTTATTATCAACTATCAACTTATCTAACTCACAACAGAATCTCTTTTTCTTTTATAACTTGCAACATAATGTTCAACATTACCCCATTATTTTTTTGCCTCATCCTGTCTGACACTCATTTCACCTGCAAAATATACCTCACAAACTCCACTTTCAGGAGTAATCACCCCCTATTTCATTTCCTATCCCCACCATGATGGAATAACTTGAATCCCAATACTACAAACCTTGCTGCCCTTCCACCTGTACACATAGTATATCTACCTTCCTTCCCTGCATCATATCAGCCAGTCCTTTACCTTTCCCTCTCATTGTACCAACATTCAGAGTCCCTATTCTCAATTCTACACACTTGCCTTTCCTCTTTTCTCTCTGTCTACTAACATGTCTACCTTCTCTAATCCTTTAACCAACAATTTCTGCTAGCACCCTGTAGGTCAACAGTGCTGTTGGTGGTCGTTGTTAACTCGGACATGTGTTTTTTTTCCACCCTTTCTGACGCAACTCTTTCTATTTATCTGGTCTTGGGGCCGGCTCAGAAGCCACTGGACTGTGACCCCCATGTCTAGATTGTTCTTGGAAGTACATTGCTTGGCAAAAATAAAATATGGCAGTGAGCCAGTTTACTAGCTAGTGTAAATGTTGAAATTACTATGCTTTTATATCTATATATATATATATATATATATATATATATTATATATATATATATATATATATATTGTTTTTGAAACACTTGTATAAAATTTATATTAAACATAGTTTTTATTTTAATTTAAGCATAGTAATTAAAGCCAAAGGTTAATAGCATAAGCAATTACACGTATTGCTCTGTCAGTGACGCTACATAAGATTTGTTTAAATCTATACTAATGACGCTATATAAGATTTGTTAAAATTCTTACATATTGTAGTAGTTAAACTTCAGAAATTGACTTAATTTATTATGTATTAGTGTGAATAACATATAGCAGGCAAGCCTATGTTTAAGGGCTCGGGCCCACCCAGCCCCTGTTAACCCCTAGTTAGGGTCATAATGGCTGTGGAGTCTATTGTGGAAAAACTAAACTCAAAGCAGCTTTACAGAATATCACACACCAGACACACCTATATGAAGTATAGTAATTCCCCCAATTAACATTCTTTGTTATAAAGTTTGATATGGGCAATAAATAATCCAATCAATATTTACTGATGCATTTATATCTATAATTAATTTGTTAAATAGCATATTTTTACACGTGTATATATATATATATATATATATATATATATATATATATATATATATATATATATAAACCTTCACTTCACTTTTTCATTCCTTTGGTTACTACTTTCTATCTACCACAATAAATGTGTTTGTCAGGGGTATTTTAATCTAGGCCCAAGTTTGTGAGATTTGCAGTTTTATATAGTTGAAGTCTACCAAACATGTAACCAATAAATAAAAGACGTAATTTTGAAAATAAGGTTAATCGTACGCGGTGCTGCAGTTTCAAAGCCTTAGAAAAAAACAAACCCAACCTATACGAACATGACCGATAGCCGAACATGACCGAGAGCCAAACATGTCCCAGCGGCTTGCCGTAGCAATGCGCGTGCTCGGGTGCGTGAACGTGGGCGGAAGTGAAACCGGAAGTCATATGATCATTCCGTCCAATGTTAACAAGGTTTGTAGAATTGAACATACCGCTCGTTTTTAAAGAAAATATGAAGAATCACCCTTTAAAAAAATTTAAAATTAAAATTAAAAATTATTAACTGTAATGTATATCTAGCTAAATTCATTGCAGAGCTAGTTTTTAGACCTTACCATTTTCTATATTGATAATTGTATTAAACGCGCATCTGAGTGAAGTTGGAATGTGTAGTTTTATATGAATTGTCAATCGAAAATTGGGAAATAAATGCTTTTCTATTAAGAAACTATCATGCAGATATCACCTGAGTTCTTTTAAAATATTTAATCACGACCTGTTCTTGCTTGATATTTGGATGCCAAGTAACAAGTTTCTTTCTTGTCTTCAGATGACAGAAAAGGGATACAACAGTGGCCTTTTGTCTTTTCTCATTCTGGTTGGTAGTTTGGTTCTGTGCCCCTGTAGGCCACATGGCTACAGAGGTAAATCACTTGAAGACGTAACCAAAGAATTATCAAATTATTCTGCCATTGCCCAGAAAATCATAAACCTGGCGGTGCATGGGAAGGCTCAGAATCGCTCATATGAACGCCTCGCAGCCTTTACAGATACAGTTGGAAACAGAGTGAGTGGATCCAGAAATCTGGACCTGGCTATAAAGTATATGTACAATGCATTGAAGCAGGACGGACTGGAGAATGTACATCTAGAGCCTGTGAAGATCCCTCATTGGGTGAGGGGACAGGAAAGTGCGGTGATGGTTCTTCCTCGAAATCACACCTTGTCAATTCTTGGGTTGGGGAGTAGTGTTGGAACTCCTAAAGAAGGTTTGTAGTTTCTGACTTGGTCAAGCAATTTGTTTGCAAAATTGCACGTATAAGCACTATTTATGTTATCTTGCCTCCTGACAATCGTTCAAATATTTATTTGTTTTTTTCCTCACCTAAATAAGGACTTATTACTCCTATTCTATGCATGGTTAATTATCTGCAGGTATTGAAGCCGAAGTGTTGGTAGTGGAGTCTTTTGATGACCTCAAAAAAAGAGCGAGTGAGGCTAAGGGGAAGATTGTGGTGTACAATCAGCCCTTTGTTAGCTATGGGGAGACAGTGGCATACCGTACTTCAGGAGCTTCAGAGGCAGCTAAAGTGGGAGCGGTGGCTTCACTCATTCGTTCCATCACTCCCTTTTCCATTAACAGGTCTTTCGCAGTCAAACATAATTTTTGTATTTCTGAGAACAACAATCACTTAAATATGTTAAAAGAGAAATAGAAATGTAACGAATTATTTGTACATGTTACAGCCCCCACACTGGGTGGCAGTGGTACCAGCCTGGTGTGCCTCAGATTCCCACAGCCTGTATCACAGTGGAAGATGCCCAGATGATGGCCAGGATGGCACACAGAGGCACAAAAATTGTGGTGCGCTTAACTATGGGGGCTCAGAATCTGGCGGATGTGGACTCCTTTAACACAGTTGCTGAGATAATAGGCAGTGAGCGCCCAGAGCAAGTAAGTGTCTTTCAACACACCCTTGGTCACTACTGCGTTTTATTACTGACCTGTTAGTAACCATTGTCACATGTGTATGACATGTGCTTCTGCATGACACACCATCATCCTCTGGAAGCCAATTATAGAGTGCTTGCAAAAGTTGCCGTTTGACTTTTTAATCTAAGGTCAGTTTTGTGGTTTCTCTTGAAATGGTAATTATTGTTACAGAGAGAATTGTCTAACCCTAGTTGAGCACAACAGGATACCCTGTGCTTCCAACCAATTAACTGTGAATAATAATTTCAAATTGCCCAGTATGCACAGACGTATTTAACAGTGAACACGACAGAACTTTTTATGAGTCTGTTCCCTGCTGTTCTTTAGCTTACAGGGTTAGTATAAGTTCCAAAATGATGGTGGTTTCAAGCTTGAAATAAAAGGTGTTGAGAAATCCTGTTAAATTGTTTAATCATTAGCCGTAGAAACTCACAGTACCTTTAGAAGGTTCAAAAAGTTCCTGGATAGCACTTATGTTTCTTTATGGTAAAGAAACACCCGACTATATGTTTTAACATGTTTATGAATACAATCTTGGTATTTAAAAGTAGCTTTGAATGTTGAAACAGCAGCTTTACTCGCATTTTATTAGTCTACTTCTCTGAACTGTTACTCTGTTCTATCTAATGGGATTTACTGCAAAAGTTTAGGCATTTTTTATATATAATAACTTTAAACTGTAACTTATATTTGATAGACCTTGTTATTGTTTTTTTTTTCTGAACCGCTGCTACCTAACAATCCATACAACTAAGAATTATGAAAGTTAAATAAAATCTCCATTCTAAAATTGCTGCTTATTAAACACACTGTCCAAATGCTAAAAATAATACTCTATAAAAAGATGGAACAAAATGTTCCTCTGTGTTGCATGATGATTATTAATGACCGACTTGTCAGAAGTATTAACACTGGACACTTTATCTTCTGTTCCTTAGTCTGAATGTGTTCACAAGTAGTGACTGATTTGGATAAGTTTAAGATAAATTATCAACAGTAATATCGTGGGTGCTTTTTTTCCTTGCTCTTCTCTCTGTGTCATGAGCTTAAATCTGAATCTAATCTTATGTGTCTGTACAGACACCTGTCTTACATAAAACCGCTGTTCTGCTTTGCTCTTCCCTTTTAAGTTATCTTCATGGAAAACCCATAATGACAGTGAATCATCTTACTGATGTCATCCTGAGGACTGACTGTTGTTTAGAATGACATGTACTGACTTGTTATGGTGATAGTTCTCATCATACAATAAATATTCAGTGTTGTCCAAGACTTTGGTATTGTGGGTGAGACACTACTGTATGAGGTTGTGTGTTATGTGTTATTGTTGGTTAAAGTTCAGTCCCCTCCTTCTCAACATGATTATTAAGGTTTTCTGGCATCCAGTTCATGTCTTAAGAGATAGGTTGTGTTTTAGTCATGATGACTAAATGCCATTTTTGTCATACTTCACCAGATCCAGCTGCCTTTTGCAGTCAAAAACTTGTGGTTGAGAATCAGCTGAACATATCAAACCAAAGGCAATGAGTGCAAACATCTGAGTTATGCCTTAAAGATTTGTGGCCACCCAAAATGTTTTTTGTCAGACTGACTTGACAAGGGACACTCAAAACAGTCAAATTAAAAAACACACTATCTATAGTGTGTTTTTCTTATTTAATAACAAAGTATTAGCAAGCTAGCTTTATAAATACCATCTACAGAGCCATCCAAAGATTCACATGTACACAGAGTGTAATCTTATTTTTTTTAAGCAAACGTTCAACTCTTCTTTTCTGCCGTGACCTTATACCACCATATGCAGTTGTACTAGCAATCTAATTTGTTTTTTTTACTGTTGACAATTGTTCACCACCCAAATAAAATATCCTCTGTGGGTACTGGTCCCCTTTCACTGATTTACTAGACAGAAACATGCTAAAAAATTGTACAGAGCAACAGTTGGTTTCATAAAGCCAGCCTTTTAGATAACATTGGTCAGTCTGTTATGTTTTGTTGTCAAAATTGGCAAAGAATTGTCAACATTCACAGGAAATGTCAATCTGTCCACCACTTCCACTCTAACAGTGCCATGACTAACTGCTTCAGTTAAACAGGTTGCTCTATGTTTTTCAATTCAGTGACTATTTCTTGCTCTACAGTCATATTAACCTATTGTTTAAGGTTTGGTTTGTCCTGTGGAAATTGTGAATCATCAAACAGACTAGTTAGATCGAAAATTACATTACACACATTACACCTACTGCAATAAAATAAAGTTTTGGGGTTTTTTTGCAATGAGTGTACAAAGATGCAAATTCACTAAGAATATTTTTTTTGCCATCAGATTCTATGTGCGTGTGTGTGAGTGCGCACGGCATGGCATCCTCTATCTTTCACTCCTGGATGTAAATAAGAAAGGTGCATGTTTGTGGAGCCCCAGTGTGGTGTTTGCTGTTCTTTTTATAACCATAGTGGATGTTTGCAGTGTTTTTATTGCATGGAAAGCTTCAGCTCACAGACCTGCTGCCAGTTTGCCTTGATGATTGATTACTAAAGTTAATTTGTCCTCTTAAGTTGGACGCATGATTTTTTTTTTTTTTTAATTTCAATTGTTTAATAGATAATTATTGTGCAAATAAAATAACTTTTAGTGCTATTTTATTAGGAAGAAGTTGCAATTCCAGTTGCATAATTATTTCTATTTTTATCTGTCATGAGATGCAGAAATGTATTTTTTTCCTTAAACGATGGTCTAATGCGGTCTTATGTCTTGTAGATGTTCTTTATTCTGTGTGTATAGTTTTTGTACTCATGTGTAGCTCAGCCATGTTAAATTTTTATGAGGTTATACTGTAAGTAAGTATTGTGTAACTCCAGCACACTTATATTGATGAAATGTAAGATGTGACATGACTTTTAAAATAGCCTCCGTTTAAGACCTACAGTATATTATCTTTTAATTTTGATCTTTGCCAATATTTATTAGTCCATCAAGTCTACCTGTTCTTAAGAACACTGTCTACTGAGTGTTCTTTGAAAGCTAAGATATGATGCTTATAAAGCCAGTCAACCTCATCTTTTCCTGCTGCTGCTTATGCTGCGTATCTGGGTTGTGCAACACACTCGAAGGAACATGTTGCTGTGATTGACAGGAAAGAGACAATTATGAGAGTGCTGGCAATGTTGGACTCCTAGCCACTGATGGCATTGGCGTAAAGTTGTCAATCAAGAATTTAACTCAATCTCTGGTTAATTTTTTTTAAAATCAAATGTAACTTTTAATCAGAAGTTTTTAAATGTAGTGGCAATAAATTTTTAAAGGTTTACTTCTAATTTGTAGGTAATATTCCATGCAGTGACCCCTGCACATGGCGATGATGTGCTATCCTACATTATCCTGCGTGATACTGGTTGGGTTGTAGTTGTGTGACAGACATGCTGGCCCAGTCTGCAGTAATTACAGATCAACAGACAGTTCCTCTCCCACTGTTATGGAGCTGAAGCCCTGCTGGAGAGGGCACAGCTAGTTGATTAAACATCTTGAACACACAGTATTTTAGGGTCTTTAGGATGAAAGCTTCGTGTTTTAAGCACAGGGGTTTGCTGGAACTATGTTTTTTTTAATTTTTTGTTATGCAGTTGAGATTAGTTAACGTTGAGGAATGTTTAAAATGGTAATTTTAGGACAGTTTACACTATTTTTGCATTTCTTAACATCGTCATTGAACTTGTCAAAATAAAGCTTATTAACATTACACAGATGGCCTTCTCTCACGCCATGGCAGCTGTAGTTGCATTTTGGCAGTAGTTAAGACTTCTTTCTACTTTATACCCAGATTGGTGTTTTTGGCTAAGGCGAAAGAAACTTAATGGTGTTGCAGCCAGTATGGTAATTAATAAATTAATTCATTTTAGGAGAAAGATGATAACATAAAAATAGGGTTAGTGGGCATTGTTTTTGCACAAACAAATGTATAGCTATTTTTTTTTTATTAGACTAAACATTTATCTTGAGTTTGCAAAAAGGTTTCTTCAATCCTGCTACCTTGTGGGGTATGCCATGTCCTATCCATTTATTTCTTCAGACAGGACTATGTCCTATAAATAATTCATAAAGCAATAATAAAGCATTGTGTCACCCAGGTACCAGGAAAGAGAGTAGCTTCAAGAATAGTTTTAAGAGAATCCCCAAGATTTCTGGCATTTGTTATTTGTATTTTTTAGGTTTGCCCTGTCATTGGTGTATGTATTGAAGTTTGTATTTTGTTTTGTTTTTTGTTAAATGTAATAAGAGATTTAAAGCTATGCTTACGTATTGTCTATACACTACAAATACTTGTCTTAAGTGTTACATTTTTAACTGGTTAGACTGATGTAGAGAAGAAATGAATGTTTTTATATGTAGCATAAGATCTGGTAATGTTTTTGCTGAGAGCAATGCTCTGTGACTGTCCCAATATAGCTGCTTGTTAGACTACAAAATACATTAATGCCGAGACACTTGTATTTGTCATTCTCAGTAGGAGTAGTACATGCCCAGTCACAGCATGAGACTTTGGTTAGTTTTGTGCTCTGTATTGTTAAGCTCATCTGGATTGAAGCATAGATGAATCATTGTTTTACTTTTAATCTTCTTTTTACAATTTTTATACCTCCAGCATATTCAATCTTTTTTTTTGGACTGAAAAAGTGTTGTTCACAAAAAAAAGGCTTTAAGGCTTGCCTAATCTAATAGTGTAATGTTTTTAATGCCTGATTTAATTCCATTAGATTTCTCAGTAGAGTAGGACTTAATATTTACCATTGTGTGGTGTTGGCTTTTGCATCATACTGACGGTAAACATGTGTTGGTGTTAATGTCTTTATCTTATAAGCCTGTTTTTGGTAGTCAGTTTCAGTAGTGATTGTCAGTACTCATGACTGTACTTTTTCCCGGATGATGTGACCTTGCTTGTGAAAGACGAACGAGCAAACTTTTCACGTCACTATTTCCTTACTGACTATTTTAATAATATGATGTTCAGCCCCTGTTTGGCATTGTACACTGTTCCCTGTGTTGTAACCTGTCCTGGTTATCCCTGTAATTCATTTCTCAAATTACCCAGGTTAGATATTAAAAAAAAAAAATTGGAAAAATTTTGGAACCCAAGTGGGTACGCTATGCACCGAGGTGGATCACTGTAGGATCACTATGCTAATAATGGATCTATTTCCTTTTAAAACAGCATCCAGTCTATTTGGTATGGATT
Organism: Bagarius yarrelli; assembly: GCA_005784505.1. Lineage (NCBI taxonomy): Eukaryota > Metazoa > Chordata > Actinopteri > Siluriformes > Sisoridae > Bagarius > Bagarius yarrelli. The sequence goes on along the minus strand of VCAZ01000010.1, from coordinate 3,774,331 downwards.
TCATGGGATGTTACAAACATTTTGTATGGACATTTTATGGTCCATGTTGACACGATTGCCTTGCCCAATCCCCACAGATCTTTAAGGTTCACTTTCATATAAATCTTATATTGGTAGTGTGGGTACATCATTCACTCCACAGAGGTGATGGATACAGATCCATTGGCAGGATGAACCAATAAAAACATCAAACTTATTTTTATGTTTATAATACCAGTTTAAAACCATGTTTGCTTAAAAATATCCTTTAGAATATGGGTAAAATGTGTCCTAGTTCGAATGGACTTTTTCAGGTGCATTATTGAAATTGTCAGGGGCATTAAGTGATGGTAAATTGGAATTAATTGGCACCAAAGTGTACAAAAAAAATCTTATAACATATCCAACGGACTATTCACACAAGGCAGGTGGGGTCCATTAAATTATATTGGGTCCAAATTCTGCTCCTATTATCTGTTTGCATTAGTATAAATCATTATATTAGATGTTATTTTTCAGTCTTAAATGGTCAAGTTGTGCTGATCTAGTACCCACTATAGCCTTGGTGTTGTGTTCTCGACTGAATCACTATAGCTTTACAATCACTAAACAGTCTGTTGGTTTTAGTTTAAACTCATCAACACGGTTTTTCCATTTGTAGATTTGCTACAAACTGGATGTTATGTTGTTTACTGCAGTGTTCTAAAGACGTTTGATTAAAAATATATATATTTATATATATTGCACTTCTGTCATATTAGTTTAGATGCATTACTGAATTAGTTAATTGTTTGAATGGATAAGAGCTCCTGACAAAGTGCTCTGTGAATATGTAGCGAAGTGATTAAAATACTGGTAGAACACGAAGTTATGTGCTAGTGTGCTTGTTTCTTGTCACATTAAAATCAGAATACCTTTCTTGCAATGTCCTATACATACAGATGGTCCAGATGGCCTCTTGCGGTTTTTGTTTGGAGTTGTAGCACCAATTAGACAGCTCTTAAAAAGGGTTTCTGTTTCAGATTTATATGTTTAGCTTTGCAGGGTAATAGGTTACAGGAAGCAGAAATGTTATATTGTGAAAAGTGAAATAGATGGGTTTGTATCTTTAGTCAGATTGAGAAAAGTTGCACACTACAGGGAAGAATGTAAGAGTGTTTTGTGAGTGTTTGTCCATAGGCATATTTTTGATGGCTTTTTCCATAATTGTAGATTTCTGTAAACACTCACTGTCAATATATGAGGAAATGGACTGTCTGCTACATGTTTACATATGTCCACCAAAAGCTTTTTTGGTCTTTTTATGTTTATTTGCTTTTGACCGACCAGAAATCCCTCCCACACAGCGGTTATGTGTGAAATGTAAACTACTATGAACAAATTAGTGGATGTTTTGCCTGTGTAACTTTGCATAACTCGATAGACATAAGTGAAAAAGTCAAAATACGTTTTATTTTGTAAACTCAATAAATGTAACATTATGTATTAATACGAACAATTGTCTCATCCGACAAATCTTGGTGATACGGTATGGCATTATTATTCACAATCATATTGACAATTATCAGGCTTCTTAGGCATGTTAGGAGGAATAAAGAGAGATGTCATCACCACAGAACTGCAACTCTCTAATGTACATTTTACTCATATTATGTCTAAAGCCCTTTTTGCCCTGAACATTTATATGCTAAGTGTAGTTAAATATTAGGTTTTCTCAATTTCTCTTTCAAGCATCAAAATTGCAGTTGGTTTAAATACATGCTTCAATTCCTGATTTAGAAAGCATGTGGAAACAGGGTGGTCTTTTGGCAGGTCAGTGATGTACACTGTGTTTAACAAATGTGAGTTTTGGACAAATTTTGGTCTTCGTGTGTCAATGTTTGGCCTTAAAAAAGAAAAAAATATTTTGTTTGCTTTGAAGTGTTTTCCCTTGGTGAAAAGGTTGGGAACATCAAACTATTGGTACATTGCACTTTCTGATTTCGAAGGCGGTTAATCTAGGGCAGGTTTTCTAAAGTAGCCTTTTTCTTTACAGATATGTCTGATAAAATAGCGAAACTGATCCAACCGCAATTAAAGAAACGTAATAATATCTAATAAAATCATTTGACAGTTCAGATTGCTGTGTGCATCATTAATTGGTCTCAGTAATGTTTGTGTAACAGTCCATGCAGTGTCTGATTTATGTGGTTGCCAGTTTCTCCCCCAGGGTAGTTTTGCTTTAATAAACAAGTTCCTTTCAGGGACGGCCTTGCCTCTTTGATTATAAGAATCATGAAACTAGGATGCCCCGTAGGAAATAGAATCAAAAATATCTTTCTTTGTGATTGCCCCTAGCAACACCACCATATAATAAAATAAATGTGTCAGAAAACTAACTTGTCCCTCAGTATACATAGGACAAACACTAAAGGGAAAAGTTGGGACTAGAGGCTCAAATAAGAAAAGCAAACCTTTAGGAAGGAAAAGCATTTATCTCTAAATTTTACATACAAGTTGAACCAATAAATTTTTTTTTAACCTTTGTTTAATGTGAGAATGTGAATTATATTTAAAATGATTTAACACTAGGGGTGTGACAAGACACTTATCCCACAAGACGAGAGACAAGTTTCATGAGAAGATTTTCAGAAATCCTCTAAAAATCCTCAATACAGGGAAAAATAGTCTTTTATCCAACTGACAAACACAAAAAGCATTTTGAAATAAACTTATACTTTATGAACTTACACTTCTATTTTAATGAATTATGTGCGGTAATTACCGACATATAAAAATGTGCAAAATGTTTTGCCACAAACTTTTTTTGCCATGTCTGTTTTTAATTTGTGTTGTGGCAGTTGTAGCAGCTTCTGCTTGGACGTCACTTCTGGACATCTATATTACACGCATTGTCTGTTACGAAATGCAGTTATGATGCAGATCGGTATTAATTTCTTACAATGTTTGCATAATGTCTTTGTTTTGTCTATCATTCTTGCACAGTTTCTTATTTCCAGAAACCAAAATGGCTGCATTTACACTGCACTTATCAAGTGCTACATTTCATCTTCATCCATTGCGTTTATTGATTATCGCACAGTTTTTACCTCCTTTTCTGTCAGTATGTCCACCGTTTGCAATTGTTTATAGCTCTTGTAAAAGGAACGAAGTGAAAACAGTTAATAACATGTCTTATGGCTTTTGTATGGCACTGAATGTAATTAAAGGGATCAAAATATTAAAAATTGAAGTATTTTTTTCTTCTGTTGAAGTATAGAATTTATAGCAGCTTGGTATGTAAACAGGACTTTTTGGAGTAGGAAGATAACAGTACTCTATTTAACAGCTTGACCTTCATATTTTATTTTTTGCTAAGAGCTCTGTTATATCTGTACCCTAAAGAAAGACCACAGGCGATTCTTCACAGCTGCACATTTATTTAGGCATTCTCGAAATTGTTGTTGTGCTTCTTCTCTACATCAAACCATTTGTAACTGGAGTTTCCTTGGTTTTCTTTAGACTGAAGTAATTTTTCCTGAGAAGCGTGATTCTGAAGTATTTAACCTTAATCATCTGCTCAGTTGTATAAAATGAGATAAATGGACGTCACGCTAATGATGTCTGTAAATGTAGTGAAATGTCTATTTGTGTTTTTTTTTCTTTCTTCAGGTTGTTTTGCTGAGTGGTCATTTGGACAGTTGGGATGTAGGACAGGGAGCTATGGACGATGGAGGTGGAATGGCTATTTCTTGGGAAGCCTTGTCTCTTATCAAAGACCTGGGTAAGAATTTGCTAACACGGTATACTAAAACTCAGCTAACAGATAAAGTTTATAAAATAATGTTGTGTTCAGAATAGGTTTATTAAAAGTTTTTTTATGGCATATTTATGAAGCTTCAATTAATCAGTCAATTAAAACTCACATTTTGGCTTTACTGTTAATAAAACAAAATTGATTGCCATTCTGGTAAATTATAAAGTCAAAATATCAGTAAGTCTTTTGTAATTGTAAAAACAACTCCTCTAAATACATTTTTTATCCAGACAGCACACTTTGTGCATATCTTATGCACATTTCTAATGAATTTAAAGTTTACATTTAGTGTCAGCATGATTTGTTTTTTACTATAATGCTCCTGTTGTTGAAGGTGAACCTATTTTTGAAATTATCGAGCAAAATGTTTGAGAGCTTGTTCTTCAAATAAAAAAAAATTTTGTTGAAGGAATTATTGTGCATTATAGATAGATTCCGTAGATTTCATTGCCCATTAACTAAATCTGCTTATGAGTGGTGTTTAAAAATTATTTAGTAAAAGTAAAATTTAAAAAAAGGAAAGTGAAAATATCTATACTTGCCTTTTACAGTTATTTTCTTAATCTAGGGCTGCGTCCCAAAAGGACTCTGAGGGCTGTGCTGTGGTCTGCTGAGGAAGCTGGGGGTGTGGGAGCTATGCAATACTACCAACAACACAAAGTAATCATGTTTTCATTTTTGCGTTGCTTATATGATGTGTATGATGCTTTCATTATATATAAACCTTATATATTGAGCCTTTTAATGTCAAAAACGGACTGTATACTCTTGCAAACTTTGAGACTGAAGTAACATTTAAACTTGCAGTGATTTTATTGCTGCAAGTTTTTGTTTCATATAGTTGTATTATGGTTGCCATTCCGATTGCTTTGTTCCTGTAAATTTTCCTTCTCCTAATTTTCCTAATTTTGGGATTCCCTCTATTAATCTTTCTGTTGGGTCATCCTCCACATCCAACTTTTTCTCAATCATTAAAAACATTTTCACTTTACTCAAATTTTTATCATTTTTAGTTTTAGATGTCTTGAAATTTAATATTTTATTATTACATAGACAGTAAAAATGTATATATATATAAAGAATTATAATTTATATTATATTTATATACTCTTTAAATTATAAAGAAATGTACATTTAATCAGTTAAAAAATCTTGCACCAAAATGTAATTGTCCCCTTTTATTGTGTAATCTAAATAGCTTTCATCTTTTTACAGGCAAACATCACAAACTTTGACCTGGTGATGGAGTCTGACATGGGCACGTTTGCCCCTATTGGGCTGCAGTTTACGGGCAGTGACAAAGCCAGAGCCATTATGGCGGAAATCATGAAATTGCTGGCACCCATTAATGTAACGTCCTTAGAGAAACATGGAGAAGGAACGGATATCAACATGTGGATGCAGGCTGGAGTACCAGGTCAGTTTGAAAGAATTGCTAACATAGACACTATTCATGAAATGTGATATATATGGAATATGGTATATTCCAAATATTCTTCAACAATTCTATTCAACAATTCTTGCTAACTATTTCCATCTTTAAGCAGCATGCCTCTAAATATAATTATGGTGCTTAATTTAAAATTCAATCTTCTAAACTATATTTTTGTATTTACAGTATTACTTGATTCAAAAAGAATATTAATTTCCGTTGCGTGCTTCATCCAATATAGAACAAGTAATGATTATTGACAAAGAATTATTGACATACGGTTAAGGACAGTCTTGCATGTTTTTGGTCTAATTATGCCAGACATCTTATTATTTTATCTGTGTGAAAGAACTTTTGTTATAATCTTTTGACCAGAGAACTAAAATTGTGGTCAAGCAAGAAACCATAAAATTATTTTACATAAATTATTTGAATACCTGGGGGTTTTGAGCTTGTGGATGCTGTTAAAAAGTGTTGACATTAAAAAAGCCATTTTTAGCAATGTTGTGTAGTACCAGTACATTTGTTAAATCATCTCAAGCCTAGGCTAGGAACCGTTAACATATCCAGGATAAAAATTGGATTTTCCTCTATTACAATTTGCTCAGTTTCCAGTTTACTGTTACTAGTCCGCTTTCCTGTATCACACAGAGAAAGTCTAGGGATATGGCCAACATATGCTTCTTAACATGCTATCTGTCCTACTGCTGCTCATGCTGTTTAGAACCAGAACTTACTTAGTGGTAAATTATCCTACATAAATAAGCTGTTGTATATTGAAAACAAAATATTGCCACTGTGATTGATATGGAACAAAGTGTGAAACTCCACACCCAGCCCTTCCCAGAACATTCCCGAATTTCTCATTTATCCAGCTAAGCAGATGAGGGTTAAGGGCTTTGCTTTTGGGCCCAGCAGCACAGTTTGGGGTTTAAACCCTGTTGAATCCTAAATCTTCAGAACGGCGGCTCTTGTGTCAGCATCTTGGGTTTTTGATGCTGTGAATGTTTTTCTGTTGTGCCGCTCAGCTGTTAAATATTAAATTTAAGTGTGCTCGTGACTATAAAAAAAAAACTGAATCTGCAACAACAAATAGCAGAGATGTTTCACCCTTTTATATGCTTTGTATTCAGATGTTTTTAATAGTACATCAACAAATGAGATCCTGAGTACTTTAAACATTATTTCTGATATTATTCAATAGAATAATTGAAAATAAATATTTGCATGCCTTGTGTTTTTGCTGTGGTGTTTTTCTATTTAGTTTTCCCCACGCCCAAGGAAATTGTCTTTCCTTTTTTTTTTCTTATCAGTCGTGTTGCCATGCCTGCAAATTAACTTGTGTTTGGCTTGTTGGATTTGCTTTGTGTAATTTGACTGAAGTCTGTGACGTGCAGTACAAATATTTCTTATTGTACAAAATGTAATTCTGATAATAGATAGATAAGCCATGACATTATACAAGGTCAGCGAGAAACAGTCTAGCGAATACAATGCTATAATTTTTAGGGCTATGTATTAGCAAGGACCTTACAATCTGATGCATATCACAATACATGGGTCACAATACAATATACAAAACACATTGCAATACTTAAAAAAATTGAAAATGTAAAACAAATAATTAAAAATACAACAAATTCATGCGCTTATGTTTTCTGCCATGCTTGTTTCTGTATGTGTCAGCGACAACTATAAAATCGGCGAAGGAAGTTAATTAAAACTGAGGGTTTTTGATTGAATATTATGTAAACATAAAACATATTATATAAAAAACTATATGTATCAACACGAGAGAATATCAGAATACCAATACTAGAGAATAGAGAATTCCAACACTGTTAGAATATCGATACACTGTTGTGAAGAAATATTGTGATAGTCACAATATTGATATTGTGTATTAATATTTTGCACAGCCCTGGTGGTTTTAAACCAAATTTCGTTTTAACAAATTTGTCACACAACATTCAACTATTCAACCATGCACAGCATTATATAGTGATTGAAAATGAAATGGCTTTTTGATTCTCATTCTCTGTGAATATATTTTGCAGTGATTTTAGTGTACACAAGTGTTTGTCCTTTAACAAATTTGTTGAAGTGGTAGCACAGTGGTTAAGGTGTTGAACTGCTAACTGGAATATCGGTGTTTGATTCCCAGCACCATTAATTTACAACTGCTGGGCCTCTGAACAAGGCCATTAACCCCAGTTGCTCTGTTGTATTAGAAAAAAAGAGAGATAAATGAAAGTCACTCTGGATAAGAACATCTGCCAAATGCTGTAAATGTAGTAGACAGGAACTGTTCTATCTTCCTTTTCTCACTCTTTATAGCACATTTACTTGGTTTGAAATGTAGGTCCCAATGAAGGTAGTTTTTTTATACAAACACACGAATAATTTAAAGTCCTTAATCTCCTTTCTTTATTAGAACCACCCTTCATTGCACTGATGTACTATTTAGAGATTGAGTTTAGTAGTAAGACTTTTTCTACTATGCAGAATACAGTTCAAATTCAGTGGTTCGACATAACCCAACTGGAGTTTTTAAAGCCTATGACTGTTTGCTGCATTTCCTCAAGAATAGCTGAGGGTTCTGGATGAAGAGCTTGCCATCTGGAAACGGTACAGAAACTAGAGAACTTTTAACTACAAGCACATGAACGATTGATGGCAGTTCTTCCATTTTCAAATTCATTCTTAAAATGGAAACAATTGAGTAAAGAATGGAAAATGTTTCTTAGCCAATTTATATCAGAACCTGTCTGTGTGTGTCTGTGTGTGTGTTGGTTTCAAAACAAGGTTCCTAATGTAATCTTTTAAAGAGAGCTTTAGGCACAAAAGATGCAGCCCATAGTCTCAAGCAAGACTGAAACTAGCTTAATAGATACAGTTCTCTCTTAAGTACTAAAACAGCCAAAAAACACATGGTTTTGGCAATACACAGAAGACGTACAATCAAAAGAAGGGAACTTTTATGTTCTGATATTAACTTGTATATGTGTTAACCAAAATATAGGACATTTTCATTAAACCCACATAATTTAACTAATTAAAAATATTGGAACATCTACCTGCCAAGCATTCCTTGGAGATCTTGTGTGGTCTGTTAGACTTTTTTTTTTTTTAATAATTGATTTTCTTACATTGTTTTAAGCATCTTTGTCATTGTTTCATCATTGTTTTTATCTTTGTCATTGTTTCATCATTGTTTTTTATCATAACCCTTAAGGTGAATAAGTATTGTTAAGTATTGTTATCTCTAATAAAAATCCACAGCACTAAGAGATAAACCATTTAAGTTTCATGGAACCTGGGACACCTTTCATAAATATCTAGAGGCCAAACAGATGTTATCCCTGGAAATGAAAGAAATAAAGAGCATTGAAGGTTTTATTTATAGAAGTTAAGTGAGTTTTTTTTTTTTAAAGCATTTTGATGTACAGGATGTGGGTATGTATGGATTTGTGCTTGGGTGAACCTGTGGGTACTTACACATTACATCTATACTCCTCAAATAACCCTTTAGTATTCCACAAACATCTTTCAAAGTTTTATATTCTATGTATAATCTCGGTGATATCCTTCTCTTTGTGGATTTGTTGTTATTTTGTTGTATTTTTATTATTCATCGCTAAATTTCTGTAAAAATCAATAAAAAAACAGCTTTTATTGTTAAAAAGGATAAACCAACATGAAGACTGTGGATGAAAAGCAAGTCATTTTGAGGTTATAAAGAGTGAAAAATCAAATGGATCCACTGCTTGAAAATTGCAGACAACCAATATAACAGTTTGGTCCAAGTGAGCCAAGAAAAATGCACAAACATTGCCAGCTGTGAAGAAAAACCCAGAGGCAACAGGCATCACCAACCCTCACAAAACAGTGGTGAAAGTATTACAAGCCAATTTTTTTATTTAGACTTTAACAGCAAAAATGTGGGGGACACCACAGGATACAAACCTTTCCTTATCAGTAAGAATCAGAAGACCAGAAAAGAAAAAGAAAAAAAATGATATTTAAGAAAAAAAGTATTTAAGAATGCAAAAAATTAGCAAAATTACTTTGTACCAAAGTGATAGAAAGTCAAGGATCTGCAGATTTTTAACAAGACAAAGACTCAAACCACTTTCCACACAATCTTAACGAAGCATTCAAAAACCTGACAGTCAAACTAAAACTTTGTTTCACCTCCTGAGAAAAACTCTAAAAGAAAACAACCACCCAAATGCACAACAACTAATAGAAGTCACAGGACAAGATTGGAAAGCATAAATTTGTGCAAATTAATATGCAACTATATATATAAGCTACTGTATAGTTCATTTACCTAGAATCGTATCCCATTCGCCTAGGTTCTATATTTTATTTAACACATCTAGATATGAATGTCAGAAAATTCCTATTTATAAGGTCGTTTTCATTTTTGTTTGTTTCAATAGCACAGCAACCTAAAATTAATAAGTTACATTTTTGGATTCTGTCCACATTTTTTAGGTGCCAGCCTCCATACCGCTGACAGCAAGTACTTCTGGTTCCACCACACTGAAGGAGACACGATGACCGTGCAGAATCCAGAGGAGATGAATCTGTGTTCAGCTGTTTGGGCCGTGGTGTCATATGTTGTGGCGGACCTTGATGAAATGCTTCCCAGATAACAGTTGATAAGCAGTTTAAACAATCAGCACTTTAAACGTGCGCAATATAACAAAAGGAACCTGAACTGAAGGAAATTAGTTTATTAAGGTTTGGGAAAATTACACTTAATTCTAAAGTTTATCTTTAGTCATTTTTAAAAATGATTTGTTAAAAACATAATTCATAATAAAACCACAGTATCGTTAACCCATGAGCCCATGTCACTTGATGAAATCAATTTGATTGACCAATTAATTTGTAAGTATTGATGATTTGTTAATTCCTTTAAATATTTGGTTTAATAGAATTGACAAATTTTGCCTGTATATGGCTAATATGTGGTAAAGTGTTTTACCAATTTATTGGAGTTTTATATAGAATTTGGTTTGCTGACCAGATCAGATTCACAGAACTAGTCAAGTTAGAAATGCACAGTTCCCTTTTTAGAGCTATAATTATGTTGTATATGTTATATAATTATGTTATATCATTTTATTGTCCTTTTTATATAATGGAATTTCTAATGGGTTTTTTTTTTTTGCTCCAGATGCCAGTTTACTTGAATGGTTTCTCTTAATTTAGGATTAAACACTGAAACTAGAAGATAGCAATATGTTTCTTTGTGCTGCTATGCTAACTACATTTTACTTTTGGTTCCCAAAATTATTTATTCATCTTTTTTCTACTTTCCTAAGGGTAATATTTGTTATTTGCACGCATTCTGCATGTGGCTTCACTTTGCTTGCTGGTGTTTACAAACAATTCTATAACTAGTCATCGATAATTACACTGAAACGATTATGCATTTACTATAAGCTGTCAGTCAGTGTGTGACACATGGCATGCCTACAGTAAGGAATTTGTCATTTATTTTTTTGCAAAAACAAACAGAATATTTTGAAAAATTATGTCTGACATGTCAGTTCATTTTAATTTATTGTGTAAAGAACTGTTGTATAATTGCACAATCAAAAATGCAGCCCCCACTTTGAAAAAAAAATCATCTTTTTTTCGATGACTTTAGGAAATGAGTAGATGCAGCAGATTATATTAAGCCTAAACCTGTTGGTTACGCTACTTAAAACAATGCTTTCAGTTGAAAAAAAAATCCCTTATTTTACAATACACAAACATACATACCTACAATGTGGTGTTTAAATAATGGGACAGAACAGTAATGGCAGTGAAAATTATGACAAAACTGCACAAGCTTCTGTATTTTATAATTGGTTTCAAAGCTAAATAAAACTTTGCATCGTGTAAAAACCTAAGAATATGAGTAAATATTCACTTTTCGCAGTGAAAAGTTTAGAGACACTTAGCCTTACCAAAAAGTATCCTTACCAATTCAATTCAATATTATTTCTATAGTGTATTCACAGAGTTCCACATATCCTAATTAAGTAAGTGCAGTAAGGCTTAAACAAAGCTTATAAAAGAGACGGCGCAAACAAATTTTAAGTGACTTTTTTTCATTTGGTTTAACTTGACCCTGATCTGAGAAACACTAACTCATCTGTTGAATTGTACATTAACATTAAAGAATAAAGTTGTATTTATGTTATTAAATAGTAATTTTATCTATTTTGTTCACAGGCTAACAAATATAAATTCAATGTTTAGAAACTGGTCTCCAGCAAATGTTTAATTTCTGTTCATTGATATAAATGCTTTTTTAGTTCGTTTCATTATCATTGGACTGGATAACAACGAGAAGTATAGACCACGTAGATGTTATCTATATTTGTGATTTCACATGTTTTTATAGTTTATATCTTGTAAAAAAAACATTTATTAGTATGGTGTGTGAAGAATGCACCTGTCATGGTTTAAACTTGCCCTGAGAGCCAGACAATTTTAGGTGTTTTTAGGGAGCAAACAGGAATCGAACCATTCAAAATGGCTATTAAAGAGAGCATCGATTGGATTAGGTTTCCATTCTGTGTGTTGGGAATGTGCTGCTTGCTATGCAGGTCCAGGTCCCCAGATAAAATTTCTCAGCTTTAATGTTTTGACAGAGAACAAAATTGTACCATGTTGTTAGGCTGTACAGATAAAATGTTTTAATGCTGTAGGTTAAAAGCACCACCTAATACTAATAAGTTTAAACAGTGGACGTGGCGCCACACCAGAGCCCTATTTAGAGCAAATGAACATAAAAGAGGCTTTCAAGGCTGAAAAGGCAAAATGAATAGAAATCAAATCCTCTGTTTTGACTTCAATGGCAACAAGAATCAGCAGATACCAGCAGTCAAGACCCTGTAAAAAGCCAGCTTAATCGGACTTAAATACTATTGTCAGACAACAGAGACCAATGAAACGCTTTTTAAAGGACATTTTACATCTAATTGTACTTCTCCAAAATTTCTATATTTAGGCACATTTTATTAAGTTGAATTTGTGCAGTAATAATTTGTCCTTGGACCCAATATCAACCTTCCAAGAAAATGCTCATGGAAGGTAATTCTATCATCAGAGAAAATGTGTAAAATAAAAAAAACCTTGACTTGACCAGTATACTATTTCCAGTATACTATTACTATTTTTCATATGTTCAGGGCTATCCTGCTTAGAAGTTGCCCACACCACTCTTTTTTATTATTAATATATCTGTTAAACACAATCAGTCTTTGTTCATGTATACCAGAGGCTTAGCTGCTTTTTCACCACTTTATTAAATACCCTCTGTATCCATTATATCCACATAATGCAGTGATTATTCCATTTCTATTGATACTTCACTGAGCCAAGGTTAAATTCAGATGAATTGATATCATGTGTGGCCACATAATTGATCATAATAATGCCATGAAGATTAGTTTTGCGTTGTAGCAGATCCAGCAAAGGAGGTTTGCGGTGTAGCTGAAATGTTCACACTGGAGATGACATTTATTTATCCAAGGCAGAATTCCAGTGCTTAGACCACAAGTAGCCTGATACCACTCTGTGGAACATATATAAACTAGGCCTCATTGGAAACAGAGCTTTAGTGCAGAGTCACTGCCCAGACAAACCATAATCTTATAGCTGTTTTTAGTTCCTACTAAAACTAGTATAGTAGGTGAATCCATATGCAACAGGGTCTATTTTGTTCTTACTTTTATATATATTTCTGCATAAAGCTTTCAGTCGAAACATGCAAATTAGTTTTCGTTAACAGGAAGTTACAGAAAATGTATATTTACTACAAACAAACAAAGTTGTTTGTTATTGGAAAACAAGGACGAAGTTTTTTGAAACACCAGAACTTGTTTTATTTGTCTTGTAAAACAGCTACAATCATTTATCAAAAATGGCAAATGTTACATTTATATTTATAAAATTTAGCAGACAACCTAAATCCAGGATGACTTACAACGAAACAACTGAGGGTTAATGGTTTTGCTCAAAGGCCCAGCAGTGGCAGGTTGGTGGTCTTAAACTGACCTTAACTTTCCAATCAGTAGTCCAACATGAGCCAAGTTTTAGGTTACCCCTGGAACCCCTGAGCTTCCACTTTTTTTAATCTAAAGTTTAATTTTTTTTTTTATTAAAAATGTATACTATAAAACGGAATACCCAATTAAAAGGTAGGTAACCTTAGGAATCCACAAATACCAACTTAGAGCTCTATAGAATCACTTATATATTTGTAGAGGTTCAAAGAGATATATTGTAAAATACCTATTTGTATAGATTTATTCCGTGTTTTGCAATGGCTAAAACAACTGAATGTCCATATATACACACAACAGCGCCACCTGGCGATTACTTTGTAGCCAAGCTTTGACTCATTCAAAAATGTTAAGTGCTACTTTCTCTATTTTCAGATCCTTAAAAAAAAAGTTGAAGATTGCTTTGTTGCTTTGTCTGTTGATTTGTTGGAAAGTCTTCTCTTTCACACAGGTTATAGTTTAATGTACTGTATTTAAATCTATAGTTTTATGTTCCATTTTTATGTAGCAGTTACATTTTGTGGCAAAAGTGGTCACAACACTGTGAGAGTATGTACCAGAACTCATATGAAACAGGTGCATAAAATAGCATAAAGCATAAAATAGCATAAAGGATATGATTTTGTATGCTTGCTTAATGACAAAAAAAGTGATCAGTCTATAATTTCAATGTTTTTTTCTAACAGCAAGAGATCAGTGTAATATCTCACCCCAGGAAGTTTTAAAGATCATGAGAACAGTGAGGAATCAGCCCAGAACTACACAGGAGGATCTTGTCAATGATCTCAAGGCAGCTGGGACCATAGTCAGCAAGAAAACAATTGGTAAAAAACACTACACCATGAAGAACTGAAATTCTGCAGCGCCTGCAAGGCCCCCCTGCTCAAAAAAAAATCTAATGTACAGATCCGTCTGAAGTTTAACATCTGAATGATTCAGAGGAGAACTGGGTAAAGTGTTGTGGTCAGATCAACTCAACTTGCCATGTTAGGAGGAGGAGGAATGCTGCCTATATAACCCCAAGAATACCATCAAATGTAGAGGTAAAAACATTATGTTTTGGGCGTGTTTTACTGCTAAGGGAACAGAACAACACCTAATCAGGGCCATGTAACATCAAATCTTGGGTGAGAACCTCTTTTCGTCAGGGCATTAAAAATAGGTTGTGTATGGGTATTTTGAGCATGACACTGACCTAAAACACATGGCCAGTACAACAAAGGAGTGGCTCAAGTAGAAACAAGGTCCTGGAGTGACCTAGCCAGTATCCAGACAATAATCTCATAGAAAATCTGTGCAGTCAGCCTGAAAACTCTAATGACTTGGAAAGGTTCTGCAAAGAGGAGTGGAACATAATCCCTCCTGAGATGTGTGTAAACCTGGTGGCCAACCACAAGAAACTTCTGACCTCTGTGATTGACAAAAGTTGAAAGATAAATATTTATTTCACATGTTAAATATGTATTTCGCATATTAAAATAAAAAACAATTTATAACATTTTTGAAATGTGTTTTTCTGGATGCTTATGTTGTTATAAACCTGAATAAAGCCATTAAAATCATAGACTGATTATTTTTTTAATTAGTGGGCAATTATTTATCTACTTATTATATGTATCTACTCATATTTTTTTGTTGTAATACATAATTAACATTTAAAATGTTATTTCCCATTCCAATTAGTGCACATACTGCAAGATTTTACAAAGATCAATTGAACTGTACACCGCATAAAGCATCATGTTTTAGACATTGAAGGTAAAGATAAAATACTAACAATCTCCAAACAAGCCTTTTAAAATGGCTAAAAAGTGCCTGAAAATAAAAAAAATAAAACAGAAGAAAGGAAACTGGTTAAAAAATATCTTTGTGAGCCATATGACATTCCAGTCATTTTCTTTAGGCATCATCACTTTTTGATCTCCGGGATTTGTAGCTCACATATGAATTTGCTGCATAACATACCACAACTAAGAAGGCAAATACCTGAAAAGAGCAGATAGTTGAAATAGTCAAATAAGATGGTTGAGAAAATAGTTGATTTGAATTCAGTATGTTTCATATTTATTAGTAGGAATTTATTTAAGCAACTATTGTCCTGCAGGTTACAGTATTTGTGGGAAAATACTAATTTGTCCCAAGTTTCACCATGAATGTGGGGGCATAGAGTCCATATCTATCGCATACACATCAAATTTGTCTTTTTCTATAAAATAACTAAAAGATAAAAATGTGGCAACAGAACTCACTCCAAATGAATCAAGCTTTAAAGAAGAAATAATACAGTAATTATTTTCCTCTTACCGTGGAAGCAATCCAGCTGGTGTAGTAATAGCGCCCCCTAACTGCTTGTGGCACAGATATAGCGTTTATCACTGCAGCTGTCATGTACAGAACCGTGGCACAGCTATTGAAACACAGTCCCTGTGGAAAAGAAGTGGGGTTTCTAATATCCTTTTATATTTTCTGAGACATGCTACATATTTCCCTGGCCTACAACCACTCAACACTGCTCAAAGCTAGTATAGCTAAATATAATACCTTCTTTTTTAAGCTTATTCCACTTACCAGTGTTGACCATGGAACATGGGGGATCTTTGTGTAAACAGTGGTCAAATGCAGTACAAAAAGGGAGACAGTCAGCACCCAGCAGAGCACTGACACAAACATCACCCAGACCAGTGCTGGCACCTGCAAATACTCAGTCCCACCTAGAAGAGTCCACACGAGCAGTCCACAAACCTGACAACAAAATGAAAGCAAACATTAAGTCTTTAAATATGTCCAGTCCTCAGCTGCATAATATTAGCTGGTCATGATATTAAAAGCACATCATACAATTTAGAGATTTTTTTTTAATCTTAAACCAGAGGTGTTAAACTCAGTTCCTGGAGGGTCCTGCACACCCTGATCCATCTAATCATGTCGCTTAGTCTCGTTTAACAAAATCCATGTTTTATGATTTGGAATAAGGTTGAAACTAAACTCTGCAGGGTCTTGGCCCTCTAGGAAATGAGTTTGACACCCCTGCCTTACACAGTGTAACTTGTTTAAATACAGACACATACTGTACCAAATATGAGTGTGAAGAAAATGGCACTAAATAAAAAAAAACCCAGTGCACTGCATGTACAGCTTTAGTTTTTACTTATGTAGGCAAGAGTGTATAATTCCCCCAGCACACTCCCATAGACCCTCCCTGTTGAAAGTAACAAAGATTTTTTTTTTCACCACTGGCTTGGTGTCACAGGAAAAGTGGTTTTTCTTTCATCAGATAGGCCTGACCAATGATTAAACACTGCCTGAATGCTTGGATGTGATTCAGGATGGATTGTGGAAGGAAAACGAACAATAAGGGCAAGAGGAAGAGTCAGTTGACTAAACTGTTTTGGTTTGTCCACTTCCTCGCGTCTGTGGAATCTACATGTGTAGCTAGTGTCTAAATTCTTTAGGCTGGAGTTAGTTTTCTTGTACAGTGCTTATGTATATTAAAAAGACACAGAGTATATTTCTTTTTCACTACACTGTGAGAAAACTGAACACACAGAATGACACACAGGATTTGGTTTAGTTTCCATTGCTAGGTGAGAACAGGGTCATAAAGGACTGATTAAAATGATACTTGTCTTTTAGCTTTGTAAGATGTGTATTTTGACTTTAACAATTGTGGTACAGTCATCATAGATATATGAAAAATGAAATTCTGCATCATTTAAGAGTTAGTGTCCACATATGTCACACATATACGTATCATATCATGCCCCTTTAAATGAATTTGGTTATATATTTGATTAAAAATAAATGTAAAAGGCTGAATACTATTATATTATTACTTATAACACCAGAAAATATACTTACTATTTCTCCAAGCATAAGCATTCCTGGAAGAGAGCACACAAACTTGTTGTCATAAGTCAGATCAGAGTGTGAGATTCCCAAATCCTCCAGTGTGGGACTTCTGCTGCCCCTGTTCACCCTGGTCACTGCTTTACACTCTGGGTCTTCTTCCATCCTAAGAAAGTGACACTGACTGAGAAAGGCCTGCTACTAAACTAGTAAACTCCACGATCTACAGAAACACCGCCCCCTGTCGCACAATGAAAGTAATGAAAAACGACTAAAGACTGTTTCCTATTCAGTACACTGAACGCTTTTAGAAACAAAACATAATACATTAAGATAAATATACAACACAACATAGTATTTTAAAAGAAAAATCCCGCCACATTTAAAGATAACAGCGCTGTTTGTCAAATTCAGGCATCGGGAAACAAAATGTTTTCCCGCACTCGTTAATTTTACTTGTAACAAGACATATTTACCACTAGGGGGCAGAAAAGTAGCACCACAGACCACATACTCGAAACACTAAGAAAATACAAACGCAGACAACAGGATGACATGAATCATCTCAAGTGTTTGTTTTGTTACACATCCGTTTAAAGAATCGTCATCAAAAGGGAAAAAAATCCACACTAAAAACTGACTATATATGAAATGACTACAAATGAAATTTTATGCAAATATAATCGGTATGATATCTGAAATTTACTTTATTTTTATACTGTAAATTAAACAATCATTAAAATAATTTGATTGCCTTTGTTCCTGCAAAAAAAAAAAATTTGTAGGATGAAAGAGACATTCATTTGGCTTGACTTTCAAAATAGGCAATTAAAAAAATGCACACTGGCTCTCAGAAAACTGCAGCAGCCTAAACTGGGAGAAAGGATTAGGTTTGAGCATTAAATTAGACCTAAATGGCTCTAGTTAAAACAGGAATATTCACAAATTATAATTAGATATTATTTATATGTTAATATGGCAGTTAACAATTTATTATTAATATATACGTTAAAATTAGTATAGTAGTATAATAACTGTTTATTTTTTGTATTAGTATATGTAAAACATTAATTATAAATATGTAAGAATCATTTAAATAAACACTGTGTGTTAGTGAAATATTTTAATATCATTTAATCCACTGATGTGCTACGTTGAGATGTTTAATTTTCATGTATAGGACCTCTGATCATATATATATATATCTGGCATTCTGAGCTGATAAATAAAACTAAGGGGGAAAAAGCCCTGACCGAATTAATGGCTTATGTGATTATCACTATAATCAATATTAGAATTGAAATTTTTTTGAATGCTAGAAAACATAAGATCTCTTACTAACTTAGATTAAATATTTTATTCGTTTAGGATAACCAAATATAACATTACTATAGGTCTCATGGTTTCCTGTCAATTCTGCTACGTGTTACTAAATATAACCAATGGAAAATCATAAGTGCTCCAAAATAAGATGTTCATATCTCAGGGCTGTGCTTGTCCTGCTGCTCACTGTTTATTATTAGCAGCTCACAGTGGTGGCCATGTAGTCATTTGCCGAGCATCACTGCATAGAATGTAATTAAGTCATCTTGTGGGCACATGCTGTGCCAAAAAATTAAGGGGCAGCATAAAACATTTTAAATACACAACATATTCTGTCCAGAAATGTGGTATACATATTTCTTTTTAATTTTTGTTATATTGTATTATAATTTGCAGAATATTTTGCCAGTTATACAAAACACTGCAATTAAAGCAAATGTTTAATAAGTCAATACTAATTAGCCCATCCTATAAGGCCATAGGTTTAATGTCGTATATTACTTTCTGTTTTAATTTTAATTGTAGCTTATGGTAAACTAATGACATAAAGCTATTTGGGACATCATGACTTGCCATAAATATAGGGTTACGAATGCCAACCAATACAGTATAAAAAAACATATGATTTGTCTATTAACTAAAGGTGAGATTTTATTCTGCCTAAGCTCATCAAAATGAGCCCTCATTCTAATGAAGCTGATATTGCACACTCAAAGTAGTCACACTAATAAACCACCCTCCTAGCGCTAATACTAAGATTATAGAGAATATTGTCAATAGATTTGCGCTGAGTTTCAGGAGTGCCTGCAGCATTTACTAGAAGATTACTTCATATTCCTCTATATTTTACTGTAGTCAATATGGAGTCCTGCTGTTAAAATCAGCCTGCATTTTCTGGGTAATCATGGGCTTGTCCAATAGCCTGATTGCATTTAAAATCTCTTTTCTCTTTGATTGATCTTAAATCCAAAGCAGACACACCTGGTTGGAATTTCCCACATGCACTCGAACAGACTTTCCACTGGTTAAGATTTTTTCCTTCAAGAACTTCCAAGTTATTTAAAGAAGATTTTTAGGACATGACATCTAACAAAGATGCACAAATATGTTATACTTCATATACACTTTAAAATGTAATAATGGATAATAAGCAACAAACAATTATTAGATTTATAATAGGTTTTTGCCCATTATTTAAAAAAAATAATATATACCAACCGCCTTTTCCAACCCTCCTCATTCAGAGCCACTTACATTTATCTTATTCTTCACATTAATTCTCTTTTTATTATTCAACTATTATTCCGCATTTGAGGGCTAAAGACCTTAATGGCAGCTTGGTAGTTAGATTCAAAAACTAATTTTACTTAAACATGTAATACAAAATAATTTTCTAATGTACTTAAACATGAAATACAGGTAAAAATGTATACATACTACACGGCCAGTAAAATAACATTTTTTGTTACCCATCAATCTGCAACACTTCAATATCTCTTTATTGTTTCCTCTCTAAGAGATTCAAAGAGCTATTTGAAAACCCAGTCAGTCTGACAGAACATCAGACTGATGCCAGGGTCAAAAACATAACAATGTAAATTGTTTATTTATTGTGTATGACATTACCAATAGGATTAATTGTTTATTGCATACAGAATTAACATTATGCTTTTTGAAGAGCACATCTGGAAATACAAATCCTTATACATCATTAGAAGCACAAATGTTGATTGATTTTTTTCAATGTATTTATAATCAATGTACATGAGTAATTTGTTTCTACACACCCACTTATTTATTCATATAGATGTGTGTTTGCATAAACGTTTTGCTGACTGAGTCGTAAATGGTGACTCAGAAAGCTCAACATTTCAGCAATGAAAATGGCAATCATGGCACAACAAAATCCTTAGAGCATAATTGCAAAGGATTTGAAAACAGCTAAATTATCTTTTTGTTATCGTCAAAGGCGAATGTTCCACGGTCTCAGAAGCATGTGGGGGTAGAGACTGGGGTGAGTCCACATTAAGACACCCTTATCCCTGATGAGCTTCTCACTCGCTCGCTGACTTTTATTTCCTCTGCTGTTCGTCCAGGCTTCGGCAGCCTGGTAAGCCTTTATGAAAAGCACTGAAAGGGTAAAAGAAGAGCAAACACCAGGGGGATTAATTATTTCGGTGTCTAGGAACAAGTTGGATTTTCCAAACCATTCTAAGACAAAGTTAAATCCTCTCACCTTTGAATGAGAGAAGCATACACACACACATTGTAATCAGGTTCAACAAAAGAGCAAAGCACTATTGGAAAAATTGTTTATAACTTATATTTAAGTCTTAGTTAACTTCAACCAGTGCCATAACTGTGAGACGCAAGTTTTATGTTTATGTGAGAAGCAAAAATTTCCTCAACACTGATTGATCATAACTACTTCCTAACAGGGCAAAACTAAATCCTTTAACTACTTTAAAAGCACACAATTATGGTTTAATTTTAAATCCAGCACCTAATGCTGAACTAAAATAAATTACTACAAGTAGCGCCTATCCAAACAATCCAAAAACAACAGGAAATAAAGAATTGACAAAGTTATTAATAAAGCCAGTATTTTCATTTCTCTGGTCCTCGACTGCAGAGAGTCAATAAACTTCTAAATGTATAGTTGTGTAATGTTGTGACCGAGAGCATCACAATCACACTGTGGGTTTAGAGGCCATCAAAGGAGCATGGCTAGAGCAGAACCAGAACACCCACATTCTTTCAGAGGTGCTGCTGTTTGTCAGATAGACATGCTGTAGATAGAGAATAATGATTTTATTGCACCCTATCTAGTCTCAGTGGAGTACCATATTCGCGTGAATTCTAACACAGACCATTACACTAGTTCATCCCTACACTCTTGAAACCAGTCATCAGTGCTTCTACCTCTTCTCCTAGTCATTCTGATACTTCCTGTTTTACTGAAAAAGGAGGAAGTGGTGCTTGTTAATAAAGATAATCTGATGCTTTTACAACAACAAGGTATGGTTTCGGGTTCATGGTCTATAATATTTGCCAACACTAAAATGTGCCCTATGCTAGTACATTGCAGTCTTTATACACTGTATAGTGTATAGGTTTAATAGGATATTTCCATTTTAAACTTTACCCATACAGTCTACTTAAAAAACGTTTTGACTGTCACAAACTGTTTTATTGGAAAAGTTAGTACATAAAATATATATTTTATTTAGTAACTGCAAAGTACTATAATCATTAGCATATAGATCAAGATTTGACTTCCTTTCCTTATAGAATATCAACTAAGTTGCATTTAAAGATTTTAGAGATGAATAATGACTCGCCTTTTATTTTATAATTACATTTTTAACTATTTCATTTTTTTTTCAATAAAGAGAAATAGAATAGAATATATAAATACTGTATTTTATCAGTCCAAATTTCCCCAGAAGCTGAAAGTAACCCAATGAGCCACATGCACATATACAATAGAGGCTTCGTGCTGTTCCTCTGTGAGTGTGGTGGCCCACTATGGGAGGCCATTTCTCAAAGCTAATGTATGTCACAAACCTCAGCATGAAAAACACAGCCTTGGGGAATCCATGCCATTCATCTGGTACATATCCCACTGACAATAAGACCCAATCAATCTGCCAAAAACCACCATACCAAACACTGTTACAGAGCTTCTAGAAATATTTGTATATCTATCTATCTATCTATCTATCTATCTATCTATCTATCTATCTATCTATCTATCTATCTATCTATCTATCTATCTATCTATCTATCTATCTATCTATCTATCTATCTATCTATCTATCTATCTATCTATCTATCTGTCTGTCTGTCTGTCTGTGTTTAGGAATCTGAAGATTTTTTAATTCACAAAGCATAAATAGACGTGTGTAAATTGATTTAAATCTTAGATGTACATTGATAATCAATAGTGCAACACTACCAGACAGGTAATATGTAGTACTTTATTAATGGTAAATGTAGTATAGAAATGGTTTCTAAAATGACTGCCCCTCTATGTATGATACCATATTTTAAATTGGACAACAAACCTTCAAAAAAAATCATGATAGAATATTTCTTTTGATAAGTCACATTTGTGTCTATTGTCTTTTGAGTTTGTGGCGGTAGTGTAGTGTGTGCTGTGTCAGTGCTACCCTTCACCCTGCTGTGAATTCAGAGCACAAATCTGTCCACCTAAATGCATCTCTGCTGCCAAAACACAACGCGCACACCACACACACACACACACACACACACACACACACACTTTGCCCTCATCTGCAGTGAGTTGTCAGCTAACCCAGATGTCGCCTCATAATTGGCTGATATGGACACCCACAAAGGCAAACACATTATTACACACTCACTTTCTCCTCCTAACACACACAACCTCACCAACCTCACTGAGACATCAACACACCCCACATCATATCTCAACATGCCTGCCCCCACTTTTCTATCCTTTAACAAAACCGCTCAGCCAATTATTTAAAGATGTTTATTCACCTTTCATATAAGGTTAGAAATGTGTTGATCAGTTACAGAGTACAAAACACACTACTTCACCACACCAGGTACACATGTAGGTTACATCCAAACCAGGTACACATGTAGGTTACATCCAAACCAGGTACACATGTAGGTTACATCCAAACCAGGTACAAATGAATCAGTGACTGCAGTGTATGTTGGGTAAAAAGCAAGCAAGTAAGGTTGCGTTTGTGACCGCATTGTCGGATTACTCCCTGACATAGCCGATATGTCAGAGCGTATCTAATCAGCATTCCTGAAACCGAGCCAGGCTCAGAGAATAGATCCCAGTCTTCGTGTGTTGGCCCCCTGGTGTGCTACCTGTCAAAGCCAATATTTCCCCTCCAGCTGCCCATAACAACATCACCCTTGCAATATATGGCTTTTAATATTTTTTTTCCATCATTTGAAATTGGTATCAGAATTAATTTCTGAGTGTGTTTACACTAATGAGCAAAATTGTTTATCATTTCAGTCACAGTGTTGTAGCCAAGATATTTTAGCTTGTTATTAATGTCAAAACTGACAAGGCAAAAATCCTGGGATTTTGGCAAGGTTGGGGTGTACATGTAAGGAAAACATACAGATGGTATGTATGAATCTGAAAAATAAAATGGACCACTGCCCTGTTAATACCACCCACTACTAAGAAGTTCCTGGGAGTAGTGGCTATGTTTCAGGTTGTTTTGGCAGAAGATTTCTATCACTTGCTTGAGATATACTCCCTCCATGTTATGCAGTGAAAAAATAATTTGCATTTTTTTTTCCATGAGTGTGAAGTATCAAAGGCGGGCCCCTGCTGAGCGGCGAATAGACAGAGCTGGCAGAGGCATGAATTTTTCAGCAGCTATCGCCCTCCCTTTCTCTCCCTTTCTCTCTTTTCCTGTCGGTTCAGTCGATACGCTGCCTGGTCGAGAGGCTGCGGCTGCATGAGAAGTAGCTGAGCTGCATCTCCACTGTTTCACCAGCCTCACAAATTGGCACATGTTTTTGATTATAAATACTATTTGTGAGCATTTGTCTATTTCTCATAGTGATTATTCTTGGCAGCTGCTGCTCCATATCCAGTAATCTCTTGCATTTCTTACCCAAACACTGACAATGTAGAAACTTGGTTTGTATATATTTTGTACCTAATGACTTTCTCTATCAATTATTCTGATTCATTAAGCCTATCAGGCAGCATTTGTATACAGCTATTATTAAATATTTGTCTGGATTGTTCTATACTAGCATTTCAGCACACTAAAGCAAGGCTTTCAATGATTCACCCAGTGATTTTAGCAACAGTAAATATATACTCCAAGAAAATCAGACACGCATGGATCAGAAGTTGATAATCTGGGGATTAGTGCGTGTATAGAGCAAGCTCTTTAGTTTGTAAGGAAACATATAAAATAAATCTAAACTAAATCTAGGTGCAGTTATCTCACAAACATGTGATGATGGATTACTAAATCAATAAATGGACAAATAAGGAATGAAAATTAGAATTAACAGCTGTTGTTAATACAATACCTAATAAATCTAAAAAGATCTTCAGAACCAAGAAATTAAATACATGTATACAGTACAGTAAAGTATGTGGACACCTGACCACATGTATTGTGCCCCTTCCAAAATCCTGGGCATTTGGATGGAGTTGAGCCTTTTAAGCTTTTATAATAACCGCCACTTTTCTGGAAAGGCTTTGAACTTTTAAAAGTGGTTGTGGGAATTTGCTCATTCAGCCATAAGAGCATTAGTTAGGTCAGGCACTGATGGCAAAGAGGCTTGGGACACAATCAACATTCCAGTTCATTTTAAAGTTATTAAATGGGGTTGTAGTCATGGTTCAGGCCACTCCAGTTCTTTCACCCCAGCCTTGGCAAATCATATCTTTATGAAGCTCATTTAGTGCATGAGGCATTGTCATGTTGTATTTGTGGAAACTTGAAATGCTTCAGGATAGATCATTATTACCATCAAATTATAATTGTAAAAGTAAAATTAATACTTCTACTACTGAAAAGAAGAAGTAGAAGAAGAAGAAAAGGAAGAAAGAAATTAAAGATATAAAATATGTGGATATATATATAGGTATATATAGTATAGTACATATATAGTATATAGTACCTATATAATATATATATAGGTAATTTATCTGTATATATATATATATATATATATATATATATATATATATATATTATATATATATATATATATATACAGATAAATTACCAACATAGATGCACTATCCACCAATGACTCATATGGTCTTTTAAGGAGGCTTCTTGTGTAAGGTTTAGTGAGATTGTCATTTCATTGTGTGCAGAATCCCATTAGTGAGGCTAAGGTTTACTCAGTTAGAGCTCTCCATTGCAGGACGCTTTACTGACTGCGGCAGAGGTCCAACTAAATTCGCAACCCCATGTAGAGCCAAAAAGCTGGTTTCGGTGCTTTATGGGTATAATTGCCTGTTCGACTCCATCAGATGACCCATTTGGGTTGCTGAACCTGCTTAGAGCTGATAAGGCACATCAAATGTTTTAAAGAGTACTTTTTTTCTCATACCTTGTACAAAAAAACCTCAAATAAATTCTGAATAGATAGATATACATTTACCTGCTACCATCATCTGCAAGTGTTCATAAAACTTTTAAAAAGTCATATGCTAAATGTCATAGGATGATTTTGGAATTCTGATAAGGACACTGTATACACAGTAGGACATTGATGGTGGACATATTTCAGTAGATTTCTGTGATTTGTTCTGTAAAAAAGACTTCCTGAATGTCACACTAATCCAGGAGTGGAACTGGCCTGGCATTTTCACAACTAGAAATGTCAAGTGGCAGCCAAGACTGTCTAGGAGATGATGAGTGCCTATGAATCTGTGTGTGTGTATGTGTGTGTGAGTGTGTGCCTAACTGGCAGAAAGGAATCTCATCATGCCATATTGACCCAAAGGGACTTGGGTATATCAACATTGTTCTCCTGGTCTGTAGTACTTAAAGCAGCATATTTGTTCTTTAACGTTAAAAAAGAAGCCAGCTTTGCGAGTAAACCTAACACAAGTCTCCTATATTTTCTGATTGTTTTATCTATTTTAAATATTTATGGAGCAATACTTAAGAGAATAGGACTCTCATATGAGTTTAAACAACTATAATGCTCCGGCTATTTTACCACAATTTAATTTAAGACAGAAAATATTCAGCCATAAAGCCCATGAGCACTTATTTCCAGTGTATGCCCACACACAAACTCAATACATTACTGAAAAAGTAAACAACTTTATGTCTACGCAAGCTTAATATTGCTTTATGTAAAATCATTTATTGTTTGTTAAATCTAAGAGTGAATTAAGTGGTGTGCATCTTTAGGGGTAATTTGGATGCATACATTGCAAAAAAAACAACAACTATATTTGGTATCTACAAAACTGCCTACCAACCCAAACATATAATTGTGCTTTTATCTCTCACACATTTGCATTTGTTTATAAATCTTGAAAGAACTGCAAAGTACAGTAAGCACAAAAAACATTTAATGAAATTTTTTTTTCTAAAACCTTTTGTTAAATCATCTATTTAAATATTATTTATTAATGTTCGAATTGCTTGTTAATTTTTCAATTCACAAATAAATGACTTTGTTTACAGACGCCTCCTACCATGTTAATGTCCTAAATACTATTTAGAAGATTTATTCATTCTCCAATATACAGACAAACATTTATTAACCCATTATATTATTTCTATTAAATGTACATTCCCTTTTTAGCATTGTGGTTGATCATGTACAACGTAGCCTTTGCA
The DNA here is from genome assembly GCA_005784505.1 of Bagarius yarrelli. Lineage (NCBI taxonomy): Eukaryota > Metazoa > Chordata > Actinopteri > Siluriformes > Sisoridae > Bagarius > Bagarius yarrelli. Next base: position 3,747,529 of record VCAZ01000010.1, on the reverse strand, counting down.
CGAAATCACAGTGTAGATACAAAAATACTGGGATGTAGGTAAAAACTAAATATCAAGTTGTTTATTTATTTAAAAATTAGCCACACATATTAAGATCACATATTAACTTCTATAGATATTCTCTATAGATCTAATTCTTCAGTGCTAACACTGTCCCCTATTGGTCAGGAGCTTTTCCGTTGTGTTGTGTTGTGACTTGTTTGATTTATTTAAATGTTGTTGTGTTGTGCAACTAACTACTACTAAACTGCCTTTTATTTAGGGTTTACGGAGTGTTTAGTAGCTGATCTCAGGTACATTTTACTACAATTATTTATGTTTATAGAAACTATAGTTACTATAAAAACCTAAATACCAGTGCCAGAGATCTTACAAAAGCATTCTGTAGCCGCAACCAGTCTTGCTATTACTTCACCTTTTAACATACAGTACATCATATTCTGAGTTGAGTCTAATGATAAAAGACAACTATTAAACAATAAATAAAAAAGAGTAATTATAATATGTACTGAAAAATGTACGTTTGTGTATTTATTATATGTAGGAGCTGTTTATTCTTCAACAGCGATAGCTAGTGTTACTAGCTGTTGTTTATGAGAGTTAACAATAATTTGCAGTTATCTTGTGCAATCAGGCAGGCAGCGGAGCACCCTGCTGGGAGCAGGCGCTGGGAGCCAGCAGCACGCTGGGTATGTTTTCTCCTGCACAGATAACAGTTTTCCTCTCATTCTGTCTTCTACACACATACACACCCCCAAATAATAAATTCAGTTTTGTCTAGATTATTCCACTGTTGCTTTTTGAGCACTAATCTATAGAATCGTTCCAATTCAATGGCTGAATAAAAACAACAACACAGAATAAATGAAAGTCTGTGCTGAAATATTGAATGCATTCAGGTTACAAAGTTCATAGTTGATCACATAAAACTCACAACCACCATAGCCCACGTTCTACATTTGCACAAAATATGGAAATGTTGCCAAGCCTTGTGATCCACAGAGAATAATGTTAAAAAAAACCAAAGGTCTTCTTGGCAGTGATCTTCATCTGTTCTTGCTATGCATCTGTAAGTTGACATAGGAGATGCAGAAGAGCTAACATTTCTCTGAACGCAGATAGGACCTTGATTCTTTTTATCATCCTTAATCCTTGATAGTGACCACTTAATGGAATTCAGCCATGTTTGGTAAATAACTGTTTTTAAGAATGGCATTTAGACCAGGGGCAGCATTTGCCGTTTGCTTTGACATACAACAATATGATTATAGTGGTTCTGAAGAAGGAAACTTTTTACAGGTAACTAGCAATAAAAACATATTTAATTAAAATGGGTATTAAATACAGTATTGGGAGCATAAGGACCCCCTTAACCTAAGTATGTCAACATAGTACAGTAGCATGCAGGCGCTCCTACAGTTCTTACTTTTTACAGATGCAGACATGGTCGTCAGTGACATGTATTGTTGCAGCGTTTGCTGCTGTAAAAACAATGCTTAAGCATTAGGCTTGAGCTATATAAAATATGTAGTCATTTTACACTAAAATATATTGCGCTCATGTTGAGGAATTAAAATTTTTCTAAATGTTGCAGGGATCAACATCTTGCCTGGAAATACTTGTGTGTGTATGAGCTTACATTCCCAGAGCTTGGCCCTGAGGTTGTGTGCTGCCAGGCTCTGTGGGACTGCAGTTCAGCACTGTCTGACACTTGCGGGAGCGAATCACAGTGAGAGTTGGAGACAAGGCGAGGCGGAGGTCAGCTAATGCCTGCAGGCATGCTTATTTGCATGCATTTTGGGGCGGGACCTGATGGTGCTCTGTGGCAGATCTGCTCAGCAGGACAATGTTTACATAATTGATGAAATATGATAATAATGCAAGCTGGTGTTGGCGTTGCGAGCTAAAGCATCGTCCAGGGAGCCGTGCCCAGGTGAGCTCAACAGCCTTGGCAGAAATTGTTGTGTGAAACACAGAGACAGTGAGTAAAAGAGAGAGCGAGAGAAATAGAGATAGAGATTGAGATAGAGATAGAGATAGAGATAGAGAGAGGGGTGTACGTTCCGGAGCTTGCTTCTTTACTAATATTGACTTTTCTCTTTTTATGGTAGTTGGAGCTTCATTGTTGGGGATAGGAATTCTATATTTTGTATATAAAAAGTCCACAGGTTACAGCAAACTTGGATATCAGAAAAATTGTCAGAAATCCAGCAAGAATGTCAGAAAAATTGTCAAAAATCCAGCAATGCTAGAATTTAAACAAGGCAACAAACATTGTGACAGGTACGTACAGAATGTGGTTTATCCATCATTATCTCAAATTTACAAATACAAACTTACCATACCCCCTTCCCCCTCTCCCTCTTCCCACACCCTGCTGGCATATGTTGTGTAGAGTGTGGATCAGTGCCACATGGTAGCCTGCTGTCCTGTTGCTCCCCGGCTTGCTCTCAGCCACCTGTGCTTGTTCCCCAAGCTCCTGGCTCATGGTGTTGTGGCCACAGTACACACCTGTGACTGAGAGATAGAGAACATCAATCCCAGCTTCCTTCTAGTCAGCACAGATCTGTAACTTATCAGCAACCTTATAAACCCTTCACATACTCCACTTATTACCAAGCTTTTCATTTGCTCTACTGAGAACCCTCACAGACATAAGCATAGCCCAAGTACTGCAATGTAAACAGTAATGTTTTATTTATGCTTATAAGAAACTGAAATAGTTTCAAGACACACAGGGCAAAGGTTCAATATTAGATCAATTTATGTGATTACAGGGGTTATTTTTAGTTTATGTTCTATTGAAACATAACATAACAGAACATAATTTTATAAACATTCTCAGAAAAGCTTTAAAATGATTGTAGATTATTTCAAATACTAGGTTTGAACATAGACAGTCATCAGCTGTCAGGTTTACAACCTGACATTCGATAATGTTTTATATATAAGAGCATTGTAGTAGTATTGACTGTCTGCTATGAAGTCCAATTTTAATAAAGACTCATAAAGTGGGATATAGAGAGCACAGAGAATATACTAATGACCTTATTGAATAAGACTGTAATGAAATTAGGTGCAGTGTCTATTCCCATGCGTTAATCTGCCTTCTAAAGCAACAAACAAATGCGCAGCAAATATATAACATATCTTATCAAATCTTAGACTAATATTCTATTGTTTTTTATAATAACAACTAACCAAATCAATATAGCTTATAATTGTTATTGTGGTTAATGTTTTTTCTTTAAAACTCCTCTATAATTTTAACTACTACAGCTAGCAAAGGCTAGCATGTGCCTGCTCCAGACATGAGAACCCAGTCAGTCTTTTTTAACATGCTGCTCATGCTGTGTATTACAACAATATTCTGTATTGTGTGATCTCACAACTGCTAGTGTGGACTGATTAACAGGAGCGAAAGTAACGTCATCTATCCTAAATAGAGAACACATGCAGTTTTGCAGTCTTGGCTCCAGACCCCACAAGGCTGTAGTAAATTCTCTCTGTCTGCCAATAAAAGATCAAATGCCTTTTTGTTGCACAACTTGTGAAGTGGTAAATTTTTATTTTGTATTTAGGAAGATTCCAAAACAGACCACTAAAAATGTGCTCAGGATAGTGGATTTTGATGGGAGAGAGAAAGAGGGAGAGAAAGAGAGAAATAAGAGATGGCGAAGAGGAGGCAAGACTAGAAAATGAAATTAAATCAACATTAAATGTAATATTATTAATAATAATAATAAAACTATCATGGTGGTGCATTTTCTGTCATTTATTTTTTTTAATATTTTAATTCCAACTATAATGGAATAGGAAAATTATTAGACAAAATTATGGGCTACACAAGCTAACAAAAATATACTTTATAATTTTGGTTAATCTAACCCAGATCAGACTGGCTTTATGTCTGTTTGGTTTCTTATCTGCAGCATTTGATGTAAAGTTTTTAGTTTTTATGTAATAATAGCAGTGATGTGCAGTCAGGGCCAGCAAGGCCTTCTGTGCTGGTCTAAACACTATCAGAATCTGTACTGACCTACATTTACAATCTAAATTCTAATATTTGTTCTCTTAAATTGTATTAATTTATATAACTGTCTTTTCTCCTTATTTCGTAAAATTTCTTTTGGCTGCACTGCTTCCGGTACGTGTATGTGGATGTTAGATTTTTTTGTCCAATTAGATTTCAGTTTTTATGTGCTGCCATGTTAATGTAATCTGCCAAAGCCTTCAGAATCAGTAGTGATGCCCATGTAACTTAAACTATATTAGCAGTGGCAGATTGCTGATTGGTTAACAACCAGCGAAACACGTCTGTACAGTTAAATTAGAATTCTACGCCCACAATGGCTGACAGAGGAGAAGACATTAACTTGGTCTCGGACATACTTGAAAATACGTTTTTAAGGCGGACTTTTTAAAAAATGTTAGACATTGTGAGGAGAGGTTGGCTAACCCCAACGATAACTAGCTTGTCTTTGTCCAGGAAAGAGTTTGTTTACCACTTCCAGACCAGTGCTGCCGACCGGTAACGGTGGCTTACATCCTTTAAATGTATTATATATTTTTTTTAAATTGTTTATGTTTTTGTCATGTTATTAGATAAATAATGATTCTGAACTGCTCCAGATGATATACATGGCACAGTTGCGGCTATAGTTTAAAGGTTTGGAGTTGTCTTTATGGGGTTTCTTGCTTTAATAAAAAAAGATCAAAGTTCTAGAATGCCACACTGTGTTATACTGTATTGTGTAGTATTGATAGTTTCTTTAATTGTGACGTGATAGTGGTGGTTTTAAGTAGTGTATCAGTCTAGTGAATCCCCAAAGAAGGCACAGGTCCCAAATGCCCACCACTGAATAATAGTGCACTGCAAATTCCATATCAAAGTTATTATACATTAAAGACTGTAAAAAAAACCTAGTATTTTTATAGTTAGAAGCAGAATAGCTGTAAAGATCATTTTTTTACTTAATTTGATATGTTTTACTGTATTGTTTTTCAGGCTTTTCTATCCGCTGCTGTGTATGTAGAGTGGTGGTTTGCATGCAAACCCTGCAGTCAAATAGCAACCAAGGAGGACGTACACTAATGGTTATCCGACTGATTTCTGTAAACGTGATTCTGCTGAAACTGCCTGTTTAGTGTCCAGAATCTCTCCTAAAGTTTTAGGAACACTGTCTTTTAAACATGGTCAAATAATAAATGGGGTGCATTTGTAAAAAAGAATATATTGTTAAATAATATATTGTTTAATTTATATAATCTACTTAACCTGAACTATTTCTTGATATTTTAATTAGTGCATGTCTTTTCCCACATTTTGATAATGTTTATCATGCCAACATAGCTCCAAATCTGGCTAAAACACAAGCCTCTGGTCATAGTTCAGATGCTACACCATCTCTGGCTGTCGCAGGCATCCATTCATTGATCTGGAAGGATAGACTGACTAAATATGGCTGGATTTCATTAGTGAGTTTGGTTCAGGAGCATCAGTGGAGGCATGGACAGAATCTGGAATATTTTTAGCAGAGTGTGTCTGTGTCCCATCTGCTCAGATGAGAGGGAAGGTCCCTCAATGCAGACATGGTGTTAGAGCCAACATGCTAAACCCACCTGGTCCCTTACACACACACACACACACACACACACACAGATATAAATAATACAAAGAGACATACTGTATGCATAAGATGTTGTAGGTAGGACAGCATTTAATTACAGGTCTTCTCTATTATTTAACTCCAATAAGCCAAAGATATGTGACCAATGAGTGAGTTCATTTTAATTACAGTTTCAAGCTGTAATTATTATTCACTTATTTCTAAACCATTTTGTTACATCAAAAAACGTTTTTGATTTCACTTCCAAAAGATTTCCTTGTTGACATAAACACAATCAAATATTTCACGATCCAACTGAATTAATCAAAACTCTTTACATGAATGGGTTTGTTACAATAAAAATGTTAGAAGCTTTAAGCTGAATAAAAAAAATAAAATACTGCACGTTGTATGCAAATCTGTATAAACAATGCATGAAACTGGTTTCAGAAGAATCTGTTTATTGCCTTCTAAGAGCTTTGTATGTTAAACTGGGTTAATTGCACTGAGTAAAATGTGGGTGTGGGTGAACCTGAACTGCAATACATTAAAAACACTGCTTGCTTATCTGTAGTTCGCTCGCTGACAGCTAGAAATAATAACTACTTGTTTGGGTTTTAGCTGCTAGTTGTAGACCAGGCTCTCCGCTTAACTCATGGGGACCTCTTGTTCAGTTTTTCCACAGGGTCAGGAAAAGCGTGTGTTTAACAGGATAGCTGCCAGCAAAAGCTTCTTTAGGGCCACTGTATATTCCATCATCACCAGGGGCCTGGCATACACCAACCCTGACATCTGCGCTCCCTGTGCTGTCGGGGTGCGATTGCTAGGTCCAGATAAAGAATCTGCAGTAAATGATGGGTTTGTGAGAAGTTGTAACAGCGAATGATGGTGTATGGCTAACCAAACTCTCATAATTATAGGCTAAGGGCAGATCTTCAGGGCCTAGCATGGATTTCTGGGAAATTACAGCATAAATTGAGCCATAAAGTAAATGCCAGAAAAACAAGTAAGTCATGTCCCAATCTACTGTATTCATAAGCAGCCATTTTTAGATCATGTTAAGCAGATCTTTATAGGATTCAGGTTTGCTGGGTTCCCCCACTGATTATTTTTAAAACCCGAGGAGTTGTTTTACGTATTTTAAGAAAAGGCTATATATTCAGAGGTTTATGTAAGTATAAAGAACACATTTGCATTCTATTGAAAGTGAATGATAGTCTATGTATTTTTGCAGTGTTAAACTAATTACTTCTACCATTACTTCCACCATAATGGTATTATAGGGTGCTGGCAGATAGATAAACTATATACATATTATACATATTCAAATGTATATTAATTTTAACATAAACATACATTTTAAACATAAAATGCCAGAAAACGTTGCATTAGTACACCAGTAATAACTTCATACAAACAGGAAAATATGGTTGCATAAATGTCAAGGTTTGCAGAAGCTTAACTGGAGTAGAACCTATTCCATTACCTGCTAAATTTTGCTCATTAGTTGAATATATTACAGCAGAATGTAAGACCATTTGTATATAAGCTAAGATAGTGTGCAATTCATGTTTAAATAGTCACATGTTCATATTACTGAGTAAATGTAACGTTACTGAGTGAATGACACAATATCAGGCAAAGTTTTTGCTTAATAGGTATTTCAGTTTGTACAGTTTTTTGTGGATTTGTGCATGGTTTTTAAGAACCAGTGTAGTTAGACATTTATTTTCTGCCAATTGATACAGTATAAACATTTCTATTTATTTGTCTTTCTTTTTTAGGGTGCTGGCAGTTGACCCCATCAGATGACCCCTTTAAATATAGTAAATGGACAAAAGTTTGTAGTCACTATTCCGCAACATCCATAAACGTGTTTTTTTCAAATCCTTTTTACAAAGTTAAAAGCACACACGGTGTCTCTATATGGTGTAGCTTTAGAATTTTACTTTACTTAAAGAAGGTCCCTATATTTTAAAAAGCCATGGTGTTTTATGGTTGGTGTTGAAAAACTGTAGGCTTTGACTTCAACCCCACTAAACACTTTTGGGATAAACTGAAACACTACACCCTTATACCTCCTTATGTCCTGACTGCTGTAATCATTTTATGACTGAAAGACCACAAAACTCACAGCCACACTCCACAATCTAGTGGAAAGCTTTTCCAGTGAGACCAAATCTGGAGTAGGACATTTAAAATATACATTTGTATGTGTTGGTCAGGTGTCCCTAAGCTTTTTTTTTTCATATAAAGCATGTACTTATCTTTTTTTTTAGCTATGTTGAACATACAGTTACGAATTGTGCTCATTTTATTTAATCTCCTTCTTACATATGCAGAAACTGGTGTGTCCTAAAAAATCTAGCAAGCCCTAAGATCATGTGTGATGTTATCAAAGCATTCAGCAAAGATTAAGCAAAGGCAAGTCCGATCTGATGTTTTCTGTGTCTCTTACACCATATCTCCCATAAATGAGATGAGCTTAAATTCTTTAATCCAAAGTTCCGGGGGCATCTAAAAAGTAAGAAATCTGCTAAAAAGTTTTTTAATTAGGTGACACTCTATCTGAATACTCAACAAATCCTAAAACATAATTATTAGAATACCAAAATGTTTAAAAAATTTCTTTATGAAGTAATAAAGTGCCAAAAAAAAGGCCAACCGACAAAACCTCATATACAAATTCAGCGCTGCTAAATGATTGTTACACATCCCACATTTACACACTGTAACACAACACATAGAATAATACTATCTACATAACAACACTTACCTGTCATGCGTTTAACAGCTTTCCAATGTTATTTTTAGATTTTTGTTTTAGGTTTCTGTCTGCATATTTTTTTCTGGCTCTGTGATCATGTACTTCAGAAGACGTGTGGATTTGACTGTAACAAACCGATGCATCTATAAAAAATACCTAATGGCAGATAGTATTAGTGTTTGTGCCTCAGAACAATCTGTTGGAGTAAAGTAAATGCAGCAGTAATGTGAATCATAGGATTGGATGTTTCTCAAAAAGCATAATTTCTTAAGTGAGGTGCAGCTATTAGTGAAAACTAAAATATCAAAAAGTTCAGGACCGGTTAGATTTTTTATCTGGAGGAGAGCCAGAGGGGGACAATCAGAACATGACAAAAAAGGCATGTAGAGCAGCTCATTTGCACAATATAATTTAGTTGGAGAAGGATAACAGTCTGATAAGAGAACAGGCAGCAAATAAAGCCTATCACCAGAACTGAGATAAAGAAGGCTGTTTATTGGCTTCTTGGCCCCAGAAAGATCTAAGCCTCTCTGTTAAATTCACTACATTCATTTAAAATGTTTTGCTTGTAATTTGTAACATTTGAAATCCACTTGATATATTACTTCATCTGAAATATGGGCTCTGCCTTAAACAGATATCCTAGATTAGTTTCGGTCTAGCAAGCTGTTAAACTAGCTGCTGTGTTCCCCATATGGGCTACATTTTTTAAATTATATGCTAAATATACGTTGTTTATGTGATGGTCAATAAAATATATTTTCAAGAAATTCGAAAATATATTTACATTTTATTTTTTATTCCAACCTTACAAATTTAATTACTGTATATGATGAACACATTTCATTCAGGCATTTATCTACACCTAAACTTTGATCACCACATATAAACAGATGCTGAAGAACAAATTTCATTGGTTTTTACACCAGCAGTCAGCGCAGCTTAATCACTCTCTGCTTAATAAAGACTTTTGTTGCAGCATTTTTCCCCAATATATACACAAAATAATAACCAAAAAATGTATTTTTTTTTATCATATGTTTTTATCATATGTGTTGACTGTCCACATCCTCACAATATACGACTTACGATCACTAATTTTAGTAGTGGGTAAAAAACACAGAATGTATGAGACAATACTGGGAGGCAATTAAACTGATCTGCTGACAAGAGAAGCTTTTTGTAAAAGGAGTACCAATCACCACACTCCACTGGCTTGCACGCCGTGTTGTTTCAGGTTCAGTGATCAAACTTCTATATCAATGCTTCCCACTCATTTTTAATTGGTAGACTGGTTTTGGTATAATAAGTCTGGACTGAGTTGTAAACACTGTGAATAATAAAGGGACTGTTCTCACACCACCCTACCAATATGTAGAAGGATTAATAAAGAAATTAGACCACACACTTTTATAAATATTTAATTCAAAATTGATGCTTCTGTGAAGACTAATTCTGAATTTGTGTATGTCAGTGCGTTAATTATGTTATGTCTAGAATTCTATAACGTTTTAAACTAAAATGTAACTAAAAATGACGTGCATTAATGCTAAAGAAAACAAAAACATTTTAAAGACAAATATAAAGCTCATGTTAAATGAATGTCAGCTGTTCTTCTTGGTTGCAGCCTATTCCAAAAACCATGGGCCACAAAAAGCTTACCAACCATCAACATGTTCATATTGTCTAAAGCTTTGCCCAGAACCATGTAGAACAATCTATTAAGACTGAAACTTTTTGGTCATAAATGTAAAAGGTTTGTTTAGCACAGAAATATCATATGACATCAAGCTGATGTGTTTAAACAGATCAATTGTCTTTGATTCATTTATTTCAATCTGCTTTTTTTAACATGTTGAAGCCTTTTTTATCTATTTTACAATATGTGGACTAGTCTATTTTTATGCCTAACTACATAATTGTAAAATTACATATTTACAACTATGTAATTCTTTCCAAATATGTATAAAAAAGCTTGTTAGCTGGTATTTTAACTGTGCTTGTTCAAAACACACAAACTCAGTAAACATGTGAAGAACCCCGTTTTCCATACTTATATTTTTTCCTTTAGTGAGGTTTTAATCAGTGATTTGCATACTACATAAAATATAGCTGACATATACTGTAACAGTACTAACTGTTTTATACTATTCGATTTTAATGCTAGCCTAAGAATTTATGAGCCTCTTAGGCTTCTTCTTTAAGTAGGAAATAATGATAAAAATGACTAAAGGTTTCATATGATTGATCACAATGCTGATCTTAAGAAAAAATGTCATTTTAAAATCAAGTGTGTATATTAAGAATTAATTTTACATCTTATGTTAAACTTGTAATACAATTATTATGTCTCTAGCTTAATTAGGTAGAAATAAAACAAAAATGTGATCAAATAAACTGCTAGTTACAAGCCTGTGGAATTAAAAGGGTGGTAGGGCAAATATATTCTGAGTATTTTTGTGATTGTGTGTGCAGGCATAACCTGACGAAAATCTGCAGAAGAAGAAAAGACAACGTTCAACCATCTGGTTCCCTTTCAAAATCAAAGTAAAATTTCAAAACATATGATTACATTTTACTTGCAGATTAGGAGTATGCACGTTTCCTCTCGCTTTTGGACACTGTTAGATATTTTTACTGGTTTTATTATATATATTTTTTCTTCAGCTTACAAAAAAATGTGTTTGCAGAACAGAAAGGTTAACCCCCCCCCCTCCTTAAAATTATACTTTAGCTTATTTTTGCATAGAGATAAATTATTTAAACCCACAGACATCTTTTATTGTTTTGCCATTAGGGTCAAAAGCTTGATTACAATTTCTAAACGAAACAATAAAGATTAAGACAAGTTATCTAACAATTCAGTTTAACTTTTATGCTATTTATTTTCAATTAGATCAGACATTGTTTCGCTTTTTTATCATAAATCATGTGTGCAGATATGTGTATGGATTACATTACATGGTTACATCATAAAACCATTTCACTTTGCATGGTGGGATGGTGTTTAAAAGGAGAATATGACAATAGAGGAAAGGGTGGAATTTTTTTTCAAGATGACAAATGTTGAATGAGAATTTAAGACCTAACAAATCCAAGTACACATGGAATGCTTTGTTTATAAATCCAAATGAATAAGACTCCTGTATTTTTCAGTCCATCAGCCCATCCCATGTCTTGATGTAACACAATGTCTTAACTAAAATCCAGCTAATTATTTTAAGCAGAATTTGCAACTCATTACAGACATGGGTTATAAAATGCAATTATAATGCAATTCATAACTTAATTACTTCTGTTTAAATGTACAGTTCCGCAGATAAAATGTTTTAATATATTTCTTCTTTTTATATTTAATGCAAACATTGATACAAAAACATTGAGTATCTCTTATTTATTCAACTCAATGTGAACAGCTTGTTTTTGTTTTAAATTCATTCATTTATTAAAAAGAGTATAAACAGATCAGCTGTTAAATTGGCACATGCTATGTGAAACCTACTCCAATGTCTTAACTAACCAAGGTCAGTTGTCTGAGCCTGTCAGAACTGCACAGTAAATAAGTGTGTGGAACACACCAGAGATGGTCCCTGAAGAGACCTACTAAAAGAGTCAACGTTCAGAGTTCCACCTGTCAGAGATGAGCTACAGAGTTTGTATGTGTGTGTAATACAGTGGCAAGCTATAAATAAGGCTTCAAATTGGTCCCTCTGGTAGCACAGGGTTTCTGAATATTGAATATATGTTTAATATGTTCAAATCCAGTAGAGTAGCAGAGCTAGAACTGGCTGCAGTCTCACAATTTAAAAATAACTTTTTCTGCTATGCAAATGAAACATTTATGTCTAAATATCGATCAATGTTATCTGCAATGGTATATCTCTTCGGGGTGTTCACATCTATATTAAAAATATCTCACATATACACTAATTAAAATAAGATTAATATTATTTCTTTAGATTTTACTTCAAAATTCCATCTTCATATAATAGAATAGAATTGCATGGAATAGAAATAGATTGGAATCAAAAACAATAGATAGAAACTGAAAATAGTAGCTGTTACCAAATTAAATAATATTAAACAGAAAAATTGACAGAAAATAAATCATTGTCCTACAATGTAGAAAATAGAATAGAATAGAATAGAATACTGTTTATATAGAATCCTTATATAACGAGAGAGAGTATTAAACATTTTATTTCTGTAAGAATAAATAATTTTTAATATAGCCTAAGTAGCTAGATAGAGGTTTTTTTTGTTGCCATGGTAATATACTTACATAAATGATGCACACAGCCACCCACATGCTGTAAAAGAAAACTTGATTTCTCAAACTAGGCCAACTTCTTTTATTGCACTGTGCTCCAGTTCTAATGCTCTAATGCTCTAGGGCAACATCTAGCGTCACAAGTTATCTCAGATCTTTAGTTACTTGCCCACTTTTGTCCGTTTTCCTGCTACCGATTTAAAAATAAACTCTTCACTTGCTTCCTCATATATTGCACTTATAACAGGTGCCACTGTACCCAAACTAATAAATGTTAGTTTCACCTGTCAATGGTTAAAATGTTATAGCCGTTCAGTGTATATACTCTAAATTTTCTGCTGAATAAACTGCTGGATTTTATGACTGGATATCATCATTCCCACAATCCTCTTGCTTTATCAGCAGCTAAGTTCCAGCTCCCTGATGTCACTGCGCTGTTCTGAGAGCCTGTTTAAGAAGGTCATCATTATCCATTCAGGTGCAATGATAACGCAGGCTCTAGACTTTTAACCCTTGACTTACAGTCTTCTTATGAATGACTCATTTTATTGCAAACTGTCTGTTACAAATGATGTAAACAAAATTATTGTCCAAATTGTTTACAGTAATTATTGTCTGAAAGAAATTAGATCTAATAATTCATCTCTTTTTAGACCTTGTTTTGGTCATTTCATGTTTACTGTTTGTTTTAGTAATCCTTATGCTCTCATAACCCAAATGAGGATCAATAATAAGCTTTTTTATGAGTATAAAGGAACCACAGTTAAACAGCCACTGATATTTACTTTATTGCATGAGCAGAACTGAATAAATAAATGCTGCTAATTAATTTAAATGATGCATCGCATACATGAATTCTGTAGTGTTGATCAAGCAGCTAAACAGCAATAGTAAGCAGTGATGTCCTAAGACATACATATACATCTTATCTCTATATCTATCTTGAAGCTTTTACATGAACACAACAAAATCAGCAACAAAATCAAATAAGCACAGAGAATATTGCTGAAGTGCCGACAGCATTACTGAAAGACTGGAAGAGGGTTGTTAGTAATCAAATTATTGAGTCGAGAAATATATATATATATTTTATAAATGGCTATTATGGCTTTACCCACAAAACACCAAGGTTATGTTCAGTGCCCATCGCTTTTGAGGTGGACACAGCAATCAATGGATTAAACAGAGAGATATCAGTGATGAGTAACACAAATATTCCAATTACTCTGCCATATTATCTATTAATATGTTACAAAACAAATAGACTGAATACATTTCCAACAATGAATTTTACTTGCATGCTAACTATGGCATATAGTTCATTCAATCCAACTCCAAGCCAACATTAATTCTTTTCTTACTTATATTTCTTACCAAAATAACTGCAGATCATTAATTTGAGATTTGCTGGCACAGTGTCAGCTAAATAAAAAAATCAACTTTTAATAAATGACAAAAAAAAGTTAATAATTTAGTATGACAGACATTGAATTCAAACATGTTAACCTCTTATTAAATATATAACTTTATGTAAATATAAACTTTCATTAAAGTTTATTATAATTAGTAAAGGTTTCAGGCTTAAACAATGTATTTAGTGGATTCACAAGTGTGCAATCAGTGAAGATACTGTAAGCTAATTTGTTCATAATGCAACATGAAAAGTCCTAAAACTTCAAAATACTTCTTTATATTATTTTTGCTTATTTGTATTTTTTACAGGGTGATAAAATTGCAGAACTAAATGTTACGAAGGCTTATGCACTACTCATGTTCAGTTCATTGATTAAGTTATTGTTTGTAAATTTGTTCACTGGTTTAAATAAACTGAGAAAACATGTTGTTAGTTTTCTATAAAATACATTTGACAGATAGAGGTATGCCTCAGACTAAAACTGCGGAATTTAAATTAAATTAAAGTAATTCACGCTTTTATCAGTTAAAAATTTGGTGATCAGATTAGTTCTGGGCTGCTGTGCAAAGAGACAGAGCACATCACCATTTGCTTAATCCCTTGGTAATGGAGGTTATCAAAGGCACAAGCGCAGATCCGCTGCAGCCGCCCCTCAACAAACGCCCATTTGCATAACATTACAGCGGGCCAACAATGTGTATTATGCTGGCATTGGTTTAGGTTTTCACAAAGTGTTGCACAGCTTTCATAGCATTCAGTAGAAAAGCGCACTAAAATGTCAATGTGCTTGTTTGTTTTTGTTATCTGAAAGACTGAACAATCTTGACAGGGCGTTAAAGTAAGAAAAAGGTTGTCTGGCTCTTTTTACCGCATAATGTTAAACACACAGTCTGAAAATGTACAGATTTGAATAGGGCTTTCAATACCTATTAGCCACTAATAAATGACACGCTTTTTCATGATCCCTACTTACATTTTTGCAATATACCTAAAATTACCACGATTTTTAGTTACAAAAAAACATTTAAACTCTATATCATGCATATATATTCATAATTAGTCTTAATATGTGTCACTTATATAAATATAATAGATTCTATATTAAAAATAGCAAATGCCACACTTTTATTGAATGAAAAAAAACCCCAAGGAAATATAATAGTAAGAGTTTCTCTTTTACTAGAGATTGCACCTCAAAATCTTGCATGTTCAGCGCATTCAAAAAAACAAGGCACCCAAATAAGATGAATGCAGACAATGCAATATGTGCTGAGCAGTAGGTTCCCGTTTTTTTTTTTAATCTGTGAATTTCTTTCCCAGTTCAAAGACCATACTGTGCACAGTTGGGGGGCTTCAAAGCTTCAAGTCCACAGAATTAGGGAAAAGAAAAGCGTCTTCTTCAAGGCTCAAGGCTCAGAAATATCACAAGGCAAGCAACCAGAATACCATGCAGTACTTTTCTTTCTTGAAACTCTGAAATGAAGAATAGTTTCCTTTACCTGTCACTGCAAATTTTTTTCCTGAAGATATGGACACTGAATTGTTCGCAGGATGGAATCAAAAAGACAACATTTTGGACAGAGGCAGATGGCCTAGGCATTTTCTACCAATTATATTTGCAGTGTGATGACTGTCAAACAACTATAGGTAGGTTGAATAACAATGTAGCATGCAATTGTATTCATGTCTTAAACCTTAAGAGCTGATAAATAAGCTTTAATTGAGTTTGTGAATGTGCTTTAAAAAGTGTTATATTATGTTATATAAAAAAGGATGTTTGTTTTAAAAATTTCTGACCATAGAGAGCATAAAGGTAGTAGAGAATACTTGCTAAATAGTAAACCGTGTTATTTAGGGTCATGCAAAGAACAAAGAATTTTGTATTCTTATAAGAAATAAAAATTCTTAAACTTGTAGAGTTGTAGTTCTTTACAATTATAATTAGCAGACCTCTTTACTTAAGTGATTCTCAGTGTTAGTCTAAAAATCTTGATTTCAACTCCTAAACGTTGTGTGTGCAGCTGCTGTATTATGAAAAAGAGCTTATCATTCAATTATCGCAAAAATGAAAAAGGTAAATGTAAAGGGGTTTATTCGTTGCACATACTCTACAGCACCGTAATACTTTTTATTTTGCATATAGAAAGTGTGGTTTAAAAAGTTGGGGGTCAGAGCACAGGGTCATCTATGATACAGCGCCCCTGGAGCAAAATGAGTTAAGGGTCTTGCTCAAGGACCCAACAGTGGCAGACTGGCAGCAGTGAGACTTAAGCCCAGGTCCTCCTGGTTGTCCAAATAACAACTCAGCGCCTTAACCATTTAAGCCACCATCGCCCAAAATAGCTGCAATACCATCTTGTACTACTTCACATAGACCTAAACCCACATACTGTTAATTATGCAGTACTTGTCACATTTGTAAGAGGAGCAGGAAAAAATGTGACTGATGTAAAAATAATTAGAGTGCCGTAGATCAGGCTGCTCAAAGCCTGCACTGGATCAGTGATAGCTAATGGGTTGTGAAAGGAAATTGCTACCTGGCTGTGTTGTACCTTTCCTTCCCAAATTATTTAATGTATGTGTGCATGGTGTGATGGGGCACTCATACAGAGTCACTCAGCTGCCCAATTATATCCAATGTCATGACAACTTTACCTGCCAGAGTGACGCAGTGCATAAAGCTAATGGTATCTCATTACTTTTTTTAGCATTTCACCATACATAGCTTTTTATTTAATTTAGTCAGTTTTAAACTATGTATTAACTGAGTTTAATCAGTTATATAATAACTAACAATCAAAAACAATCACATATTAAAATTTTGAAACATTGCAAGCAAACAAAAACTTTAAAAGGTTTATGCTAATAATGACTGCAGAGATGCATAATGCAAAGGGTGTAGAAACAAGATAATAATTTTTTTAAACCACAGCAAAGATATGTAAACTGTAAAATCAGTCAAATCAAAAAAGAAATACATACACACAGCCGAAGCCGTAACATTAATGTTTCTGTGAAACTGTAAAAGGAACAAAATGCCACCAAGATCCCATCGTTTCATGGCATCTGAGACATTGAGCATGATCTCCAACATAATTACACATACACACGCTTACCAAAAATATGTATAATTTATGGTTAGTGGAATGATAACTAAGCTAATAATTACTATTAAAGGAACGTGTAAAGGGAATCCATGTCTAATAATGATAAATGTAGTCAAACATGAACAACTGACACGCAAAAATGAAGTACATGATCAATTTGTAAACAGAAAAATGTATTGTGTTGTTATTAAACAATCCAATTTATGGTTCTCTGATCCAACCACAAATTCATCCCTGTTTTACAGAGAAGCACAACAATTACATTTAACCTCATCTGGAACCCTACTTCCATCGCATTAAACCAGAACTTCCTGCTCTTGTCAAACTAAATACTTATTTGCAGTTATGTGAACAGGAATTACAGTAATGGCATTTTGGTTTTTGATGTCTGGTAAATTAACAACTTGGCAGATAGTTACCAAAAGTGGCTTAATTTGTCACAGTAATTATATGACAACACCCTTGTCAAGTCGATGTGATGGAAACTATCAGCATTAATGCTGGTAATATAATCTGCAGATATTTTAAGTTATAATATTACATTCCAACCAAAAATTTCTAACCAAAAAAGGCAAGACTGTTTTTCTCGATGATACTTTAATTATCAGATGTAGATGTTTTACTGCCTATTTTAGGTGTCTAACCTCATCGATAGATTATACGAAAAATTTAATTAGCAGTCGAGGTATTATTTACTTAGAGGTGGTGATATCTTATTTATATCCCTATAACGCTAACCCTAACCCTAATTTGAACAATATTGTGTTATTCTCTGGGTGAATTACCTTCAGGAGACATACATGTTAAAAGGCTTTTAAGTATTTTCTGAAATAATCTTTTAAATCTTGTGATTAATTATTAGAAATAAAATGTGTCTTTTTTAATTGTGCTTGATAAACATTAAAATTGTTTTATTTATACCATATTCATTTTATAAGGATTAAAGTGTAAGCTTTATGTGGGTAGCAAAGTAAAAAGCATAATAAATAGTACTTACTGAATACTACAAGCCTAATATATACTTTCCAGTGCTGTAGTATACAGTGCAAAAATTCGGCCACAACACTAAAACCACAGACAGGTCAGATGAAAAACATTATTAATCTTTGTACAGTATAGACAGTTTGTACAGTTTTTTTTAGCCAAATTGTGATGGCTAGGCGACTGGAACAGAGTGTCTCCCAAATCGTGGGCTCTTATTAAGGGTGGCAAACACAAGGACAACTGTGACCCAGCGAGGCGGTCATTGGTGCCCAAGGCTTACTGATGCATTTATGTCACTGATCTGGTGTAAAGATGCCCTTTGGGAAGGGCACAGAGCCAGTATTACTACAGTATTAAAGTTACTTTAACACATACCACTGACCTAAACAGACCAAATACAGGGCAAGACCAACTACATGGCAACGGGGATGCTTTCCCCTGCACTGCTCATAGCCTTCAGGAACAGAAAGGTGTTGACTTAGCCTCCAAACACTTCAGCGCTTAATCTTATTAAGCATCTGTGAAATGTGCTGGACAAACAAGTATGACAGAGACCCCACCTCTCAACTTAAAGAATCTGCTTCTACTGTCTTGCTGCCAGATACTAGGAGCACAGAGGTCTTATGGAGTCCATGCCTTAACAGGTCAGGGCTGCTTTTGTGGCACAATACTAGGCAGGATTTTAATGTTATGGCTGATCGGTGTATATGACATCCAATTATAGTGTCATTCCATCATAGTGTGAATGTCCAGGGTAACAGGAGTCGCTGTCAGGGATTCTGTACAATGATCAAAAGAAAGAAACCTTGAGGCTAAAATCCTACTGTGGTGAAACAAGCAGAAAACAATGTACCAATGTAACAATATATAGACATTTGCTTAGTATCTAGAGATGTGCTAGATTTGTGGTTTACTCATTATATATATATATATATATTTGAAATGAATGGGCAAAAAGACCATAATTTTAGATGAAATTTTAACCATGTAAAAATTATTTTAAAAAATTACATTTTAATTACTTTCTTTGCTTTGTATATCCCAGATATACTTCCTAGCATGTTTGTGCTAGTGTGCAAAAAATAAATATCTTCTTCATGAATGAATGAATATGTTTTACATAAAACTATGTATGAATGGTTGACTTGGGAATTATTTCCACTATAATCTTTCAGTAAATCACAATTAAAATAGGATACAAATCTTCACATGTCCACTTTTTAATAATTACAGATTTTTTATAAATGCAACTGTAGTATTCGGTCTGAAGTGCAAAAGGTTACATTAAATAGCAATAAGTGTCTGGCTGGTGGAAACAGGTCAAATTTAGTAGGTTATACTAAAAAGGCAAAACATAACATACAAGCCTATAGGTTCAATAGGGATTTTTTTTATTTTGTGTCTTCTTTTAGAAGCTTTATAGGACAGCCCAAAAGGCATAATGTTTTGTTTACTGTGACAAATTTTGCATAATGTCATGCACAGTTTCATATTCAAGCAGACTAAAGACTTTTTATGTGTGTTTGCTTGAGATACAAATATACATACAATAGATATATGTGTAAAATATCATAAAATAACACAATTTAATAACAAATATCTGTGAACTATTACCAGTAATGTTAAATGTATCTCTAGAGCAAATGGTTGTAAATTAATTCACAATGACATGTTAGTGCTTGAGCATTCTATTTTTATTTGCTTTTATTATTATTATTTTTTACTAGTATAACATATAATTCCTCCACTAATACTGAATGCAGAGCTACTAGAGATGGGAATATTTTACACAAATGCTTAGTACATCAATACATATACATATACATAATGTTGGGCAAACAGGTAATAAATATTACACTAGACTACTCATCCATATCTTATTCATTCCATAAAAGAACAAACAATTCAGCTGCAGCTGATAAAATGTAAATAAGACAGGTGATGTAAGACATCATGTAAGAAGAAAACTGGTGACAAACTGAATGAGATGGTATAATTATACAAAATGTTATAATGGCAAAATAAATACTAAAAGAACAAAGAAATTGTCCTAAATTGTTATCCAGTCTGTTATTTCTTCCGGTCATAATCTAGACTCTACATACAGTATTGTGCAACTCTGTCGTATAGAACTGCAACCTTCATTATGCTGCTGTGTTTTATATGCAGTGTCTATTTCTTTTCCTCTTGTATATACAAGCGCGAATAGAAATCTTTTTGAATCATGCATTTACATTTTTGTTTTGAAATAATAATATAAATGATTGTTTTTACTTAATATTTTAATTCTAAAAATATTGAATGTGTTATTGTTAATATTGTTAAGGCATAATTATTTTAAAAATATGTCGAAAATATTACACTAAAACATTTGTGATGGCTTCTAACAGTCTGAGTCACCGACCTTATCGAAAACAGCCTTTTATATCAAGTCACTACACTATTGATCATATGTTTGTCACAATCGAATGCCTTATTTTGGATTTGTTGTAATTATACAAATAGCAGCTGTACTTGCCACATCTGACTTGTAAATACACTTGGTCTCCACTCGGTACATTCTACAATTACTACGATTGACTATAAAACAGCTGTATCTATATTTGTCAGTCATGAATGGACCATCATAGTACCGCTGCAGGCCAGATATTGTTTCGATTGTGGAGATGATTAGCACATGGCTGCTAAATGTCCTATGTACAATTTGTGTGAACTGTACCCTGTCTGTGCTGCATAGTGGTTGTTGGTTGTGTATTTCTGGTAGTTGGACTGCTTCTCTGTTCAGCATTCGGCACTGAGGTGTTAAATTTTCCAAGCAGCGCTGTTCCGTCTGACAGCCTTGTATCAGCACACATTTACCATGTCAGAGTAAATGATCTGTACTGAAAATGATTCACCAGACAAACAATCCACTTTCTGGTTGTTCTATAGCAAATCTGTGTATACTTTGATGTTGAAATGTAGAAACAGCTGAGAATAGATGGAAGTGAGAGCACAGTGGTTAAGGTGTTGGACTTATGACTGGAAGATTGTGGGTTTGATTTCCAGCACCACCAAGTTACCACTGCTGGGCCCTGAACAAGAGCCTGCTAGGTTGTATAAAAGAGATGAATGTAAGTTGCGTCTGCCAAATGCAAGAAGCATAAACATAACATAGATACCTAAATAGAGAGTTGTAAATTGTTGTATTTGTTATTCATCACAATGTTAAATCGGAAATCAACACATTTGAAACACAGTAGCTAATGCCCTACCCCTTTCCTCCAAAACTAGCAGTGATGCTAAATTTAAATTTGTGTGTTTAGTTTTTGAGCACATGTACAGATGTACAGAAAAATGGATTGGTGTTCCATTCATTTCTGGTTTGCTCTGGGATAGGGTCCAGATCCACCACAAACCTGACCTCAATGAATAATTCAATACACACTTTGTGTACTTAAAGGTCAGTACTGACTTTCATATTAAATCCAATACACGGCAGCTTCTGTTAATGGAAACGTTTTAGAAAAGGATTAAATGTTTTAGTAAAGAGAAACTAATTTTCTTTAAATAACTTTAAGTACATTTTAAGGCAAGTATGACTGTGTAGTTTGAATTGCTATTGTTTAAATACCACCCATATAGAGAAAAAAATCTTTACATTTAATACTAACATAATTTTTTCAATGCTCTTAGTAATGTTACTATTTTCTTTGTGTAATATTTATTATTTTATCTGTCAGGGCAACTCTGTGGGATATATCACACCATAGATGATTCAAACTGGCTACACACAAGAAGCTAGATTTAATCATTGTTTTCCTCCTTAAGGCTTTTGTTAAGATGAGAAATTCTCAGAAAAATTGCTAACAAAACGTCTAAAAAAAAACCTTATTAAAATCAACTGTTACACCAGTGAGACAGAGTGGGAAAAGGCTGACCAGTTTTAGTTATACTAACATTGTTGAATAAAAACATCAGTGGGCGGCATGCTGGCACAGCAGGTAGCAGTGCTGCCTCACAGCTCCAGGAACCTCGTTCGATCCTGAGCCCTGTGTCTGCATGGGCTTTCTCTCTGCTCACTGGTTTCCTCTCAACTCCCCAAAAATATATTTAATAGGTGAATTAACTTGGCTTAACTCCACTTTGTAAGTTGCAAATGATTGAGTTAATTTTCAGATTGATCACAAAGGAGAGTAGCATACAGTTGATTGAAGATGAATGAATGACTAAAAAACACCAGGGGTCCAGGCACTGAGAGCTGGAGATAGTCACCACCTCGAGATAAACACACACATATGAAATCCTATTTAGAGATTCTGCTAGTATTTCCTCTAAATTCCCTGCAGTGCTGGGAAATAAATAATATCTAATTGTTAATTTACTATGCATTTTATTTATTTGTTGCCTGTGTTTCTGCTCTAGTTTTCACCTTTGATAAATTGATATGCTTTTTTATTTAACATTTGTGAATAGTTCAAAAACACAGCTGTTAAACAGATTAACTGTTAAAAGCGGGACCATTTCAGGCAAACGTGAAAGGCTTTTTAGCACATGATTAATTTCAAAAGAACAAAAAACTTTAAAAAAAACTATAATCCCTAACACATGAACAATTTTGTAGTTATATATAAATAATTACAATAAAGGCACATAAGACAGTGAAATATAGAACAGAGTATCTAAGGCATGTGAGTGTTTTCAGTGTAATCTCAAGACTTTAGGATGACCGTAGAAGTTTCATACAGATAACGAATATGTAAATATTTACAGTTAAAGCTTATGCACATTACCACTAGGGGAGTAAAGGTTATGTGGCTTTTTTCTCGAAGTGAGGTTTAAAATTTCCTAGTGGTGAAATACTTTAAGCTTTGATACGTATATTGGCACCAATTTAAAACACAATCCTACTTCATTTTCAGAGTGATTAATTTTTAAATAAATTGAATTACTTGCTCAGTGTTCTATATGGACATTATTTTACATTTTTATTAAAAATAATTCTACAAACAATATACAGCTTATTACATTGGCAATAAGTTACAAAATTAACCCAAAATATGTATGTAGCAAAACAATTTTTTGTGCACGTTCTGCGCATGAGGGAGCTTGGGAAACGAATAATGTTAGAGCTCCTGGAGGGCTTGGTTGGCCAGCTCACTTTGAGGTTCAAGCTTAGCCCAACAGAAAACAGCAGGGAGTCTACTACAAAACCCTAGAACAAATGTCACCAGCACCCCACCCCCATATACCCCCACCCCACCACCCCAACCACCATCGTACCCCACCCTGCCCATCTACCATTCCCACCCCACCAAAACACAAATCAACGTTTCTCAGGGCATCTTCTACATCTTCTACAAAACATTGGCACCACTGACAATGAAAAGAATATGTGGTGTGTTTTTTTTTTTTTTTTGTAACGGAGACAAGTGTTAGATTCAAATATTAATTTGAAAGCAATGTAAGATGATACAGAAGGTGTGTTGAGAATCTGCCTCCTTCTTCCTTACAAGATGGTGGCAACAGGTAAAGAAAGGTGGCAAAGCTGTCCTCGGTATACAATTTAACAATAATAATCACTGTAGAAATTAATTAACAAATGTGGTGACTATCATGTTTTCTCCTTCTATTTTTTCTTTCGCTGGTTTAAAAAGAGCAGTTCACTTTAGCAAAAAGCCAATTCGTTTTTTTTCATGTGAGGGTATCTTCATCATGGAATATAATTGGAAGCCCCCTGCTGAGACTAGAGACAGCACCAGGTCCAAACTAACACATAAACAGCTGTACTGAGGTTCAAACAAACCCCACACATCAACAACAACAAAAAGGAACGTTAAAGAGAATTAACTAAACTAGCAGTGACAGGCATCATTAAAATTGTTAAGGGCAATGTAATGAGCTTCGCAAGGAAGAGCTGGTCATTCTGGGTAATATCTTTTACTTTTGCAGACTTCGAATGGTGGGTTTTCAAGTAGCAAACCTGTCATAATTGTTGTGAAGTTAATTATGGATATTTTGTTTAAATTTCATTTCATTTTTGAAAAAATAATTATTTAATGTTGAACTTTATTTCCTGATAATGATGCACACTTGTGAAAAAGAAATAATTTAACAATAGACTTTTGCTATATATCGTGTCCTCCTTTCAGCAAAAGTGTGTTGGTCTTGGCCACTGAAACATGACAGTGGTTATTGCCTGTAGCAGTGAGCATGGCACAGCATTATTGTGTGACTAAATGTATTAGTGGCATAATACTGTCAGGCCACCTTTTCCAATGTTTTAGTGCCCAAACACAAAGGGTCAATATTTCTCCCCTTGTTGGCTTGTTCTACTCTATTAACATACCATCAGGGGTGTGGTCACATAAGTGGTACTGGGTAACAGATGCCATCCTTAAAATAAGCCCTGCTATCTTAAATGCGTAAGGTAAAGCGAGATCTGAGCAATCTATCCAAGCTACACAGATGATTGGTTTAGGTTGATTTAAATAACTAGTTTTTTTGTAAGAAATATCTTGACCATTATAGACGTACAAAACTAAAATAAGCTATAAAAATATAATTCTGGGTATCTAATGTGTGCTACAATAAATCAAATATTTTAAAATGAGTTTAAGTTAAATAGAAATGTAAATGTAATGTATAACAATGTATTAATAATAAGCGATATATCTGGATTTAATATGAAAATAAAATTAATATATAAACAAAACCTTTATGCAAAAGCATTTCTTGTTTATTGAGCAAAATTGTATATACTGATATTATATAGGGTGTTCCATCAAGATGGTTACTATACAGAGTTTGTTTGTCTATGTACATGCTGTTTATTGTCCTAATAATTTTAAGTAGAAAAAATGTGTTTTTTACATACATTTTACAACTGTATTGTTATAATTAGGGTTGAGAAGTCATATGAGGTGTCAGTGCGGTAAGGGTTCATTCAATTGTGTATTATTGTACATATTGTTTGACAATTAAATAAAGGCCCAATAAAAAGGAGCAGCCAGGTGTTGGTTTACATTGTATTAGGCTGTTTAGAAAATAAATATGAATGTCTACATTTTGTATTTGTAATTAGGAGAAATCAGCATTAAATATCCTGGCTTATAAATTACTATTTTATTAATTTGTGTGCTATTTTATTTGTTTTATTTTATCTTTATAAATTTTTTAAAAGTGCCTTTTTTGCATAAAGAACAGAATGAAGTTTTTTGGGTTACAGCTGAGAAATGATACAATTTTAAAGAGCCCACCTTTAGGAATCAACTAAATTTATTATATTTTACTGTAGAAAACAAGCTGTAACGAATCAGTGATGTGGTTAGTTATGTAAAAATGTATTTTATTTTATTAATTTAGTAAGTTATTCTATTGACAAAGAGACAACGGGTATCTTAATTCTATGATCGAATAGGAAAAGTACCATTGCTTCATTTACCTGTTAGTTTCTTTATGTGCTATACTTTATTGTATTGACTGATAAATGCCTACATTTCATTGGAACACACACACTAAATGTGCTATATATAAAATCTATTAGGGTTTTTTCTAGATTATGCTTGATTATGCTTGCATATTTGAAATAGTTTGGGTAAAAAATTAACCCCTTCATTTTTTCAAATCAAAATTGTATTGCCTCATTCTAAATTGTTTCAGGGCTTTAAGGCTGCATAACACAAATAATACTAGTGTTTTTTTACACAACATTAGTCACTAGATGACAGATTTCACAAACAGCAGCACTGCATTTGTAACAATTTTCAGAGGACTTATAGCCTGATCCCCCCTCCCATTTCTTGCGGGAGCTCTTGGACTCGTTTTAAGTCGGCCACCACACCATGTCTAATGGCCCCCGCTGAGTCTGCAGTCCTGCTCTCACCGCTTCCCTGCAACAAGCTCATCGGCCCCAAATCAAACCATAGAAAATTGGGCTTAAAATATCACGGAGCCGCCCCACAAAACCCAAAAGCAGCATCTGTCGCCAGCTTACATGAAAGTTGAGCTCACAGGGAATAGTATGCACATCAGAGTTTCATATCTAACACAGTGTTTATGTAGGTTTGTGCTGATCTTTTTTTATCAATGTTTGTTATTTTTAGCTGTGTAGAGTACCTGTGTGTGGAATACGGGAAATGAGCGGCGTGGGTCAGCATATAGCTTGCGGTAAGTCGGTGTGAATGGTCTTACAGAGGTAAGCAACACATTCATTGAGGCTGAATTCATTACTGCTAAATGATATAAATGATGCTATAAATTTAGTAGGCTTTTCTTCAGGAGATGATGTTATTGCAGTATGCTGACATGTACGAAGCTGTGTAGTTATATTCTAGATCAAACTGGGATTCAGTTGGTTGTAGTTGTTTTGATTTTTTGGTTTAGTTTAGATGTCAGGGTGTCAATACTAATTATGTCCTAGGGATGGCAAATACAGTCAGAATTGAACTAGAGCAAACAAGTGCAATGCATTTTACTGTACAGTCACCCTCTGTGTGTTTCTCTTCACATAGGGATAAGTTGAGGATGCACAACCGACTGGCTCGGGTGTTGCTGCCTCCGCTCCAAACCCACACACACACATACAGACACAAACAAACACACACTGTGATTCTATTTATGCACATGCACACACACATACACACACAGGCAGAGATACAATAAGGGATGAGCGACTGTCAGTCAACCTTTGCTCTGTACATTGTCAGTATCTTAAAAATGTATGCGATAGCTGAAAGATTTTTATTTCAGAGGGACACTACTAGTCTGCCTTCACATACCTGCGAGTGGTAAAGATGATGTAAATTTTGGATGGATTTGGATGAGAGATTGAAGAAAAGACTCGAAAATATTAAGGGGGAGGGGAGATAGTGAATGCCATTCCTCTGTCTGTGTGGAAAAACGGCAGTCTATCCCCATGTATTGTTCAATAAGCTTGAGCTATTCTTTCCTTTAGGCAGCTAGGATAGCAGACAGACAAGACAAAGCCAGACAGAAATAATAGACAAGCTGAAAGGTAGGTAGCAGATGTACAGTGAAGTCCATTTGTATGTTTTTTTGCAGAAAAAATGTACAACTACCAATAATGTGCAACAGTAGTTGGAAAAAGCATTGCAGCAATAAAAAAAGCACAATTTAGAACAAGGCGTTCAAATTGGCAGGTCTGAATCATTATTATACTAAAACTAAAGGTTAAAAAATAAATATTTAAAAAAAACGTCATCTATTATTCTGCCTAAATATTTTCATTGGTGTGTGTGAGCGAATAAATGTGTATGGAGGGTGTCCATATTTTTATGCCACTATAAAAGAATGGGAGGAGTAATGCCATACAAAGAGAAAGTTCTTCATTGTGTAAAAATATAAACACAGATGAGCTGTGTCTTTGATTTGTTCATGCTTTTCACTCTGCACAGCAGGGATGTTCAGGAGGACGTGGCCTCTTTGCATTCGATGTAAATAGGAACCATAGACGCTGTGTGATGAGATTATATTCCTGTCGATCCTCCTTTCTGTCTTCTTCCCCTTCTTTTTCTTTCCCCCTTTTTCGAAATAGTAATTTTTTTCCTGCCATTATAATCTTTTTGCTGGATTTGATTCATCTTTTTTGCTTCTCTAGCATAGCATGTGCCTCCCTGGATTGAATAGATGTGTAATGGTGTTTTGAATGTTACAGTGCAGATGAAGGATGCTTATTGTTTGCAGACAATCTAAGTGCCAGTCAGTGTTTGACTACTAGCTTATCATATTATACTTTAAGCACCACAGCACCAGATGAAAACTTTAGGACAATCATTTGGACACATGTTTGGTTCCACATGGACAACGCTGATATGAATGATGCTATTAAAAACAATTGAAACAACTGATAACAGACACCAAATTAAATAATTTCAAGTAATTTACTTACTGTGGATATCTTTTATACAGTCTAAATGTGGTATGTATGTATTTGTGTGTAGTAATAAAATGCATTTTATAATATATATTATCACATGTACAAAATTAAACCAAACCTATTAATACTAAGATTATATTAACATTCATGTATTACTGGTATAAAAAAAGGTTTATGTTTTTACCTTTAGGTTACACTGTTTTGTTCATTTTAATTTTATTCATTTTAAATAATATAACATTTTATTAATATTTATTTTTATTACTACACATTTGTTAGCAAATATATTAAATAAAAAAGGACAGCTGGATAATTTGTTATAATTTATTTTCTGTAATATAAGCAGGCTGATATACAAAAATTTAAAAGAAATTGCAACGTATGATTAAAGAGTTAAATAAAACATTAAATAAAACATTATAACAACAGACATTGACAGGTGAAGTAATTATTAAAAGTAAAAAGACAATAAAAATTACAAGCTTTAAATTCTGATTTAATAATGCCATTTTTAATGATATCTTATCACTGTTGTCAAAACAGAAATCTTCATGCCGACTGGCTGGTTAAATCTAAACGCTCTAGTGTTTTCTTCTTTAGAGTAACAATAGGCTGCGCTGCGTTGAGAAGGAAAGCCCGAACTTTTATTCGGTATTAGAGATTTCTATGGCATCAACTGGGATAACAGCAGAGCCGATGAATGTGAAGGGGGTGGCTGACCAACTCTTTAATCTGAGTTTTTGAACCCTACAATGAAGTAGAACACAAAGGAGGCTGACCTGCGGTCGGATATTGTAGCCTGTATAGTCTTGCAAAGCAGAGAAACTTTGAAGGGAATTTTGAGTTGAGGTGCTCAAAAGAGGGTTTTGTGTTTGTTTATGCAAGTAAGATTTAGGCTATAGTGTCTGGAAAGGATTGGGGGCTTGGTGTACATTGGGGTCTTAAAAAATTCAAAAGCAAAAGCTTTTAAAGACAAAAGAGATTTAGAACAGTGCAAATAAGTCAGTAATTCAATCCAGACATGTATTTAATACTGTATATATTTTGTATTTATCTTTGTATTGTTTGTAATTACTATGTAAATTATGTAAATAACTAACTAATAACCCTATAACCAATATAGGCATCTGGATTATTTTAGGTTAAATATGGCATTCTAACATTAATATTAAATTGAATATAAATTATATAAAAATAAATACATTTAGTTATTATCTGATTTTTATGACATTTACAAAGCACATATAAATATAAATATATTCTTTGTCATGTATATATACATGACTGAGGAAAGTCAATCAAGTATTTTCTCATGTTTATCTTAATTTGCAGGTATTATTCAGCTGTTACCAAATTTATATTTTTTCATTTTCACCCAATAAAACAAATAAATCGTATTTAATGTTTATTATTTGTTGAAATATACATATCAAACACCTTATAATATTTATCCTCCTTTTTAGCTAAATGTTTTAGCATGTAAGAGGCAATAATTAAATTTATATAAAAGAAAATTGCCCTAATGGTTGTGATAATATAAATTCAGTGTTTTTTAATTGTCTTTGCCTTGATAGGTTAAATTTTCTTCATGTTTCTGTGCACAAATAAGCAATACCACATTAAAGGGCTCCTTTTCAAAATGTAAATACTGAAAGCAGGCGCTTTTCTTTAGAGTGACGTACAAACCTGCTTTGAGTCACATCATTAAACAGAATTATCAAACATACTTTATATTATTAGGATCAATAAATCTTAATTTTATTTAAAATTGTAAACATGACCAGTAGCATCAGAGACTGCTCCAAGCAGCACAGTTCTGTGTGCCTGTATACTCTGCATGCTGGCATAGACAATAATGCTGGGCAAGACCTGGGCACTTCATGGAAGTGTCTGTGTCCTTTGCCAGACATTATTGTGGATGCCAGGATGTAGGTTCGAAACCTTTAGCTAAGTTGAGGTCAGGGTAGACAATTGTGTGAGCACACAAGTGGGTTTTAGCTTGCCCTCTTTTTTTTTTCACATACAGAAAGGTGCCCCTCCCCTCTGTACACTGCATCAATTCTACTTGCTTCCCAAGGGAAAAGTCTGCTTCTTACACAAATAAAACCATCTTTTTTTCCATCTCCTTTGCTCAAATGTAAGCAAGGAACTCTGTGCATCCCACTGCATACTTGAGGGATGTGACCTCGCTTTTTCTTTAGGTAGACTAGCACTTCTGGCTATGCATACGACCTTCTAGACGCCTCCTGAACCTACAGGGAGCCAAACAGCCTATGCATATGTAATCCTGTACATACGTCTCTACGCTTTCTTTTTATCTCTTTGTCATGTGATTTTAATACAGTGTTGTGGGTGGAAAACAGGTCACTATGCCCTTTCCAAACATTGCTATGCTTTCTTTGTCCAAATGCCCTTAATATACTACATTTACCATGTACTAGTGTTGCTAAACCCTTATACAGGTACAGGAAGAACACGAATACCTTTAGAGCAGGACTTTTATATGTACAGTTTTTGTCTTGCTACTATGTTTAAAAAAAACCCTGTTCATTTAGGAAGTCAATTACACTGTTTATGCGTTTCCACTGTGGTTTATAATAAAGTACAAAGCAATTTTATTAACAGTGCATGTTATTGTTACTATTCACTGTGTAGTAAGTATTGAACAATAAACAGAAATTCATGTTACTCATGATTATAATAACATGAACTACTAATACTAAAAGAGGTTTGTTTATGTCCATTACTCAAATGATTAAAAAATGGGCTGAGGGAAACATCAGACTCACGGGAGGAAGGAAAGAAAGAAAAAATAGTCCCTATTTCACAATTGTGAAATCTGACCCATATTAAAATTGAAGTAATTGCTTCGACTAAACTATTATACATAAATACACAGTTATAGTGTAATAATAATATATATTAATTTTTAATAATAATATTAATTTTTGTGACTTTACTATTTTAGGTAAATTGTGATCCTTAGCATAGTACAGTTCGAGTAGATGAATTCAATTCTTAAATGTTACGCATTTCTCGGCCACTAATACGCATCGGTAGCTTAGTACAGCTCGAGATATTCATATATTAACCTCTAAAGCCGTTAGGAAGAAGAAAACAGATGTATTCTTGGCCAAAAGAATATCATGTGGAATATGAAGCTAATGTAGAATATGCAGCTTTTATTTTTAATGGTCTTATTTTTTGCTCTAAGGGTCACAGAAGCATCAGCGTCCAGGAGGCTAGGCAAGGTAAATATGGCCACAATCTAAGAGTTGGATTTTTCCCAAACTAACAGAACAAAGCACGTAAATTAATGCCAGATTTGTAAAATATATTAACGATATATATTAAATTCATTAACGATATTAATCGAGCTTAATTTAATGTTCTGTGTCTTAGATCACGTGCAGTTTTATGATCCCCAATGTATTGTTTATATTGGAATTAAAAAAAATGTAGACCATGGATTTCTGACAAGCCTATTATATAATTTAACAATATTAATTTAGCAAGCGTTTTAAAACCCCACTGTTCGGGCGGATAGACAGGTCTCAGGCGCCGCACATATCTAACCGCTAAGCGTAGCTCAGATACACCGTCCACACTGAAACAGGCAGAAAACTTAATGAGGGGGTGCGTCTCTCTGCCGCACTACAGCTCACACCACATTTGTTCCTACGCAAGTGTGAAAGCGGGGCTACGTCAGTAGCAGATTCTACTCAGCAATTTACGTATAAAAATATAATTTTGGAAAGAAAATAGTAATTTTTTCTTATTGTAGAATACTCTGTTTAGTTTTACAATTGCCATCATTATTTAAAAAAAGTAAACGAAGTAGGATCTACTTTAATCAAGGCGACAGGATATCATGGCCGCATGAGTTTTTATAATAGCTCACTCGAATGGTTTGACGCCATCTTACTTTACTCGCTGCTGGAGAAGCTAGGATATCGTACACCCTTTTCGCGGAGGAGGTGGAGTGTACTGCGGGTGGTTTGTCTACGGTTTCCCGGATTGTAGCGAAAATTGTTGACTGTAAACTGACACCCGACGAAGGAATAGGCATCCTTTGACGCAGGTAAGTGTCGCTTGGTGGTAAAAAACGAGAATTCTCTTATTGGCGTCTTCGTGGCGAGCTAACGTTAGCCGACTCAGGTAATTTACTCATGCCGATTTGTCCCGTGTGTGTGTGTGTGCGTGCACGCACTCTTGCAGCATAGCATTAACTAAACCGAGTGTCCAGTTCGGCATGTCTAAATTACACAACTATGCTGGCTTTTAAAGGATTTGTGTGTAATTATTCCGATATGTTTGTGTTTGGCTAAAAGATTGTGTGCATCTCCGAAGCCTGTCTAGCGGGTTTGTCTGCTAGTTGGCTAACGGCTATGTTTGGGGAATTATGGTGAATGAGACGCGCTTTCTAGCTGCTTCAGATTATTTTTATTGTAAAATAGATGAGACTGGCGTGTGATTGTTTGTGCAAGATTAATTATATTTATTTATCCCGCAGCTCCGAGTGAATGATAACATTACCAATCTAATAGTTACTTTTCGCCCCTGAACCACACATCGGAGTGGCCATGGAGGTGTAATGTTAACGTTCCCTCAACACAAACTCTCTCTCACGCCATTATTTTTTTTTACCATTTTACAGAACAAATCATTTATTTTTAGAATAACATTAACAATCTTTGCTAATGTCGGTTTAAATGTTTAAATGGCTTATGTGAAATTGTTTCGGTTTAATGTAAATTACGAGCGACACACATGCAACATTGCGATGACGTTTTATTTATACATCTAAAAATCCAAATGTATATTATTAGGGTAAAAAAGTGTATATATTGTCCCCCTGTATACCATCCCCCAGTTACAAACAAAGAGGGTTTAAAGTGTAGTTTTGGCCGCTGTGGTTGGAGAGGAAGTTAAGGAGGAGCCTGTGTGTGAAACCTGACTCCGTGAGGAGCTCCGAGGAGCTGCTGGAAGTTCGACTCGCACACAGCTTTTTTACGCTAGATGTTTGTTTTTTCCTCCATCGTGAGATAAGAGAGAAGTCGGAATCCCTTATTGCCGTTAATAAGCTCCTGCTTCGGCTTTACAGGTCAGTGAATAGCAACGTTTAACACGTGTGTGCACTTTATTAGTAACGCGAGTTTAATCAATGCGACTTTTTAAGCTTTTTTTGTTGTTGCCGTTTTTTTACTGGTGTTTTTGGTGTATTTGCATTTCATTTAACTTTATTTCTTTTAGTTTAATATGTAATCTAATGTTCTTGTCGCTTTTCACCCGGAATGGGTAATAAGAAGCCAACTAGTTTGTGTTTGTTATAGTTTTCCGTAAACATTCCTCATCTGATGATCGTTTTCCTTAGCCTGTTCCTTGCACAGTCGTCGGTGATGTTTGTTGCAGACTTGTACAGTGTCTGAGCTCGTTTGGATCAGCATGGACGTTAATGGGGTTTAATTATGGGTTTGGAGGAATGGGTCATGGCACATAAATAACTGAACTATGCTTGACGTGGTTGTGACTTGTCTAATGATGCTGGTTTTAATTGTAGGCTGTTTAAGCACTCCATTGTTGATTCATTTATATAGACAAAAGCGACCAACTAAAATGTATCTGCTTTATTTATAGAGCCTTTTCCATTGCAGTGTAGACTAACGGACTACAAATACAAAAAAAAATTACGTTACAGCTATAAAGAAAATCAAATCTAATTAAAAATCTTCCAAAAAATTTAAAAGCCATAGAAAATGGGTATGTTTACAAATGAGCAGGCCAGTCCATAGTCTCGGGGCAGGTACTGAAAATACCAGCTCTCCTTTAGTTTACAGGCGAGTTTTTGGACTGGAGAGCTGTTAGCAGTTAAGTGATTTTTCCAGAGTTTATATGAATCAGCTCTGTAATATATAATCTAAACACCTTTTACTGAAGCCGCTAATTTACTGAAAGTCAATGCAGATTTTCCAACGCCAGGGGAATCTGCTTATTTTGTGCTACTAGGGTTTTATGGCGGCATGCTTGTCCAACTGCTAATAAAAAAAACATTTAGGTTACGTCCAAATCGAGTGCATTAAATAGTCCAAATGGAAAGTGATAAATGCACAAATCTCCCTTTCTCTCTTATTATGGTCAGTAAATGGTAAACTTGGTCTCTAATGGAAATTTCTCATCAGTTTTGTGCAAGTGTAGTTTGTTTTTAGACACTTTGTATTCAACCAGACATGTTTACTTGTGATTGTCAGGATTTTACGTGGTTTCTTGGTGTACAAAGGTGTTTGTATTTTGTGTGTTAATGTGCAGATGATGTGAATGCACAGTATACATAGTCGGCATAGAATAACAAACTGCAACGCAAAGCTCAGTCGATGCTGATCAGTCAGCAGAAAATAACCTTGAGTGGAAATAATTTTTTGTATAGGTAGGTACAAGTATCGTTCTTTAGTATTTAAAGTAAGTTAAAGTTGGCTGTGTTGCTAGAAGTTCACAGCATTAGCTATAGATGTGTAAGCAGTAGCAGTAAAAAAAATATTGTCTTTTTTGCCTTGTAGTGTGACTTAATTGTTTAAGGCTTTTTTTTTGGTCTGAAACCTCATTGCGTGCAAGTCATGCCACTCGGTGGGTATGGCCTCCATGCTGCTGACTGTTGCCACAATTGATTCCAGATGTTGGAACCTGCCGGTAGAGCCATTTGCTTGCTGCTGTTTTTTCTCAGCAGTCTGAGACAGAGTAGCACTGTTACACACACTGCTTCATCAAACACAGACGGAAGAATGCAGTCGTTGATGTGGAGCTGAGCACTGGTGCGCTAGAATAGACAGAGCTGTGTAGTTTAACACTTGGAGTTAAATTTGTGATGGCCCTTTGAGTTGAATAGCACTGGTAGAATCTATACGCATTTCTGTTGGTTATGTGTGAATTTAACTGTAACACGAGTCAAATTTTATACATGGAGAAAATTCCAAATCCTAACTTGGAAGGTTTTTTTTTTTTAAATTTACATAGAGAATGGACAATTATGGCTTATGTTATGGTAATTGTGTAGGTGGACAGTAACACTGGGTCATTGTGGATTATGTAGCTGAATGCCGTCGAGTTTCAGTAGGTGTTAACTGCTGTTTGTGTGCAATGGGAAGTAAATGGCCAGAACACATTAACCCTGTAGGAGTTTAATGTTCTAAAGACACAAATTAAGGCTGCCCAAATACCCCAGCCTTTTCCTTAATTGATGAACTGAGGAAGTCTTTCTTTTACTGTGGAATGTTTAATTATTAAATTCTGACCTTATTTGATGAATATAAAGACAATGGCTGTATTTGTCAAGGAAATTAAGTTCAGAGATAAAAAAATATTATGACCTGTTGTATTATTAAATGTAATTGTACCCCAAAATGTCATTTTTATATGTTAAGTTTACTCTTCTCTAAGCAAATGCACACATGCAGTAATGTTTATGAATGGATTTCACATTGTATAAAAAGGACTGTGCCTGTTTTTCAGAATAGAAAGCTTTGCTGGCGGCAGGCTGAGCAAGAAACATGGCGACCCAGTGTAAGTTATGTCCATCACCCCACAAATTATATTTACAGTAGAAATTTTGCATTCAATAGACTTGTCATTTACAGTAATTACTCGCTGTAGAATATGTACTAATGTTGAAAATTACATAAAAGCCTTACAGAATTTAGACTAACCAACTTTAATTAGAACCTTATTGCTCATAGATAATCTTTGTAATGTTTGGATTTGTTACCTTGTGTAAGAATGTTTGTTTGAGGGAAATTACAGCCTGTTTTAAATGCTGATCTTATGTGCACCTCTTTGTATTTACAGCTGATCTGATGGAGCTCGACATGGCAATGGAGCCAGACCGTAAAGCTGTTGTCAGTAACTGGCAGCAGCAGTCGTACCTGGACTCTGGAATCCACTCTGGAGCAACCACCACTGCCCCTTCCCTCAGTGGTAAGGGTAATCCAGATGATGAGGATGTGGACAACCAGGCGCTGTATGAATGGGAGCAAGGATTTAACCAAAACTTCAGCCAAGACCAAGTAGCAGGTTTGTTACTTTATTGGT
Source organism: Bagarius yarrelli (assembly GCA_005784505.1). Classification (NCBI taxonomy): domain Eukaryota; kingdom Metazoa; phylum Chordata; class Actinopteri; order Siluriformes; family Sisoridae; genus Bagarius; species Bagarius yarrelli. Next base: position 3,711,422 of record VCAZ01000010.1, on the reverse strand, counting down.
GTGGCTATAACCCTGATGCATAGATATAACAGATTTAAATGCTGGTTGAGATGAAACCCCTAAATGTTGTTTTTTTTTTTTTAGTACCAAAATGGCTTAAAGCACCAAATAGATTACTTGATGCTTGGAAATTTTCTTCAGTGCTCCTCTTTAATTACCGTTTATTTACGTTGGTTTGTGTGTATTTGCAGTCATCTTCTTTTTCTCCTTTCGACGATTTCCTTTTTGGTGTCGCCACAGTAAATCATCTGTCTCCACCTAACCCTATTCTCTATATACTCTTTACTCACACCCACTAACTTCATGTCCTCGTTTATTGCATCCATATACGTCCTCTTTAGTCTTCCTCTTCGAATTCTGCCTGGCAGCTTCATTTCTAACATCCCACCAATATACTCACGATCCCTCCTCTCTGTACATGTCCAAACCACCTTTAACCTGGCTTCGCTGACTTTTACCACAAAACATCTAACATGAGCCGTCCTCCTAAAGAACTCGTTCCTAATCTTGTCCAACCTTGTCACTCCCAAAGAAAACCAGTATAGTGTTAATATAAGTGTTAAGTAATAAAATGTCTTCACTCCAAAATGTCACATTCTTGAATGCAATTGTATCTAATATTTCCCTTTTCCCCCTTTTTATAGACATTGATGGTCAGTATGCTATGACCAGAGCCCAGAGAGTAAGGGCAGCCATGTTTCCAGAAACACTTGATGAGGGCATGCAGATTCCTTCCACACAGTTTGACAGTGCAACTCCAACCAATGTGCAGCGCCTAGCTGAACCCTCACAGATGTTAAAGCATGCTGTGGTGAATCTCATCAATTATCAGGATGATGCAGAACTGGCTACACGTGCCATTCCAGAACTCACAAAGCTACTAAATGATGAGGATCAGGTACAATGCGTTTGTGATATTGTTACATATTGTGAACATATAAATAATGAGCATTTTTATGTCGTCATAGATCAACAGCAGTTATACCCTTTACCTCTACATGACGCGATGTGTTGTGTGTTAAACCACGGGTTGTTGTCATTGTTTTCCAGGTTGTGGTGAATAAAGCGGCAGTCATGGTTCATCAGCTCTCCAAGAAAGAAGCTTCACGCCATGCCATCATGCGCTCTCCTCAGATGGTGTCTGCCATTGTGAGGACCATGCAGAACACTAGTGATGTGGAAACGGCACGATGCACAGCTGGAACCCTTCATAATCTCTCCCACCACAGAGAGGGACTTCTTGCTATTTTCAAATCAGGGGGCATCCCGGCTCTTGTGAAAATGCTGGGGTTAGTCCTGGATCATCTTTCTGATATAATCTTTGATGGTTTGGTTAAAATATCTTACTTTGAATGATGCCAAATATAGATTTAATGTTTCATTGAAAGCATTTAAGAAAAATAATACTTAAATACTGCAGTTATAATTTTTTATACTAAGTACTTTATGCATGTCTGTTTTTAAAGACTTGTTTTCCCAAAGTCAGATTTCTGTTCTTATTAAAAGTAATGTCTCCTTTAGTTCTCCAGTGGACTCTGTGCTGTTCTATGCCATTACAACTCTCCACAACCTGCTGCTGCATCAGGAGGGAGCCAAAATGGCTGTGCGTCTGGCTGGAGGTTTACAGAAGATGGTGGCATTGTTGAACAAAACTAATGTAAAATTCCTGGCCATCACAACAGACTGCCTTCAGATCTTGGCTTATGGCAATCAAGAAAGCAAGGTAAGCTGTACAATTTGCTAAAGGCTTAATTGTTGGGCCTGCACTTTTAAATGGTATTAAAGCTTGACATTTTGTTCTTGCTTAAATGTTTAATGTTTTCTCTTTGCTAGCTCATCATCCTGGCCAGTGGAGGCCCTCAGGCTCTGGTCAACATTATGAGGACATATACATATGAAAAGTTGTTGTGGACTACTAGTCGTGTGCTAAAAGTGCTGTCTGTGTGTTCCAGTAACAAACCTGCTATTGTTGAGGCTGGTAAGTCTCTTTTTACTAAAATCTTGCACACGCTAGAATGTATTTAAATCATCTTTTGGGTAATAAACTTGCTGCAGGATGGGTGACCTGTTTTGTGTGTGTTCTTTAGGTGGTATGCAGGCTCTGGGTCTTCACCTTACAGATCCAAGCCAGCGATTAGTGCAGAACTGCCTATGGACTCTTAGGAACCTGTCAGACGCTGCCACAAAACAGGTGAATGTCTTGTCTTGGTTTTCCTCCACCTCTTTTACCCTTTTCTCTGTTTTTCCTACATGAGCGCTCTCTTTTTGTCTCCCCACTTTTCCATGGAGAAGACCTCCTTAGCTGAAGTAGATGTGATGCAGGTAATGGTCATTCCTGCCTTTATCTGTGGAGGGTCATGGGGTTGTAGCAAACACCCGACCTACCAAAAGATAGGGTGTTGATCATTAAAGAAAAACCATGAAGAAATAAACGCATGATGAAATTGTACATGTGATTGTAATGCCTGCCATACATTTTACTCACTGGTTGGCAAAGTGGCAGAATGTTGTGTGTATTTGTTTATCTTGTGGTGGTTGTTGTGATAGGATGCAATACATAAGTATCAATGTCACAATCTGTGTTTTTATTGATTAAAGCGAATCTTTGTTAGTTTGCTTGGAGTGGTTTCTAATGAAGTTCTTTTCCATTCAATCTACAGGAGGGCATGGAGGGCCTGTTGGGCACTCTGGTGCAGCTTTTAGGTTCTGATGACATTAACGTTGTGACATGCGCTGCCGGCATACTTTCCAATCTTACCTGTAACAACTACAAGAACAAAATGATGGTGTGCCAAGTGGGTGGCATTGAGGCACTAGTGCGTACAGTTCTGCGTGCTGGAGACCGGGAGGACATAACTGAGCCTGCTATCTGTGCCCTTCGTCACCTCACTTCCAGACACCAGGATGCTGAAATGGCACAGAATGCAGTACGGCTACACTATGGTTTGCCGGTGGTGGTTAAACTTCTCCATCCCCCTTCACATTGGCCTCTTATAAAGGTACCATATAACTTGTTGCCCTTTAAATCGTTCTTAAAAGTTTTCTTGTATTCATATTTCTGACAACATTTTTTAAATGTATTGATTTGCTACTAGGCTACAGTTGGCCTCATCCGGAATTTGGCTCTGTGCCCTGCCAATCACGCACCTCTTCGAGAACAAGGTGTAATCCCACGACTGGTCCAACTACTTGTTCGAGCTCACCAAGATACTCAGAGACGAACTTCTATGGGAGGAACACAACAACAGTTTGTGGTAAGTCCTGTGGCTTTGTGCTCAGTAGGAGTAGAGGAAATAAGAGAATGTTTGCTCACTATCTGCTTTCTCCCAGGAGGGAGTTCGTATGGAGGAGATTGTAGAGGGCTGCACTGGAGCACTGCACATTCTTGCAAGAGATATTCACAACAGGATCGTCATCAGAGGACTTAACACCATTCCACTCTTTGTCCAGGTTAATTTCATCTTTATCAAAACAAACGTTTGGCTGGTGTAGGTGATTGACACGTTTGAGCTGTAGTAATAAAGTTTTCAGACATTAGATTTTTTTTAGCTTCTGCTCCAAATCATAACATGGTCTTCACTCCTCCTAGCTGCTGTACTCTCCTATTGAGAACATCCAGCGTGTGGCTGCAGGTGTCTTGTGCGAGTTAGCCCAGGATAAGGAGGCGGCCGAGGCCATAGAGGCAGAGGGAGCAACTGCACCACTCACAGAGCTGCTTCACTCTCGAAATGAAGGTGTTGGTAAGGATCATGGTTTTTTTAATTCTGCAAATTCTGTGCTTATGATCAAATCCAGATGGGCTTTTTCATTGCCTATTTCCAGCTGCAAAATGATGGCAAGAAATTGGTGGTTAGACTTGAACCGTTCCCCAGAAACACTTATGTAGATCAAGGTCTTATTCTTTTCAGCAACCAGTACCTCCTCAGTTATTGGTTAACTGCATTTCCTTGTTAAGGACCTACCAGTACTTTTTCCCCTTGCATACTAGTATTGTTTAAAAAGGTCAGATACTGGTTAGATAATCAAATATATATCCACTGTGTGTAAGCTGTAATTGTATATTGAATTTGAAAAAAGGTAGGCCTAATTGTCAGATATCTGTAGGGCTAACTGGCTAGGCTATGTGGGTGCCTGTCTGCAACTACTAACGTTATCTCTACTCCACAGCCACGTATGCTGCAGCAGTGTTGTTCCGCATGTCAGAGGATAAACCCCAGGACTACAAGAAGAGACTGTCTGTGGAGCTCACCAGCTCCCTGTTCAGGACTGAGCCTATGACCTGGAACGAGGTAGAGCAGCTCATTCTGGCTAAATCCTGTCCAAATCCCCAAGCAAGATTATCAGCATAAAATGAATCTGAGGTCATAGCCATAGATACCATAGGTTCTGATGAACACTAAAACAGATTGTTGTGGGGTATATTTCTAGGGTTACGCACAGCTCAGAATAGTTAAAGCATAATTATTTATGAAAAAAAAATCTTAAAACGATAACCTTAAATCCTAAAATCTTAAAAAAACGATAACCATAAACAGAGCTAATTTATTATTATTTTTTTTTTATCCCTCCAGACTGGGGATCTGGGTCTTGATATTGCAGCACAAGGAGAGCCTCTTGGTTACAGGCCAGATGGTGAGTATACTGCTATCCCTAAAAGCACATTTTCCACTGAATAGCCAACCTGTCCTGAGCAAAAGGCAGAAACGTTTCATATTAGAAATTTCAGTTAAAATGTTAGTGCAGTTGGAAAAGTAAGATGATGAACATGTTTATTCTAGTAAATAGTTTTCTACAGCAATTAGTGACTGAGTAGTTAGTCTGTTCCTCATCAAAAGTTTATGTACCAGTCTGTGTGCATCTGAAAGATAGCTAAATTAGCTGAAACATCTATGCATAGAAGTAGCGAGAAGCTGTGTTAATATAACTGGTGGGTGTATTAATGTGTGCAGTGTGTTGGCGCACAGGTCACAGAGAAGCAATAAACTTGCTTCCTGCATAGTTTATGCTGTTAACACAATGTTTTTGACTAGAAAAATGTAATGAGCTTTAATAGCCTTCTTTCATTTATTCTAGTTATCAAATTTCAATTAGCCATTTAGTCTAAATTCAAAGACTAATTTAAACCCAGGTCTGACTCTATTAACTGTTCCTGTACTATAGAACTAAATAACTAAATGTAGAGCAGTTTGCAATTATTCCTAGGGTTTTATTACCAATAGATTTTTTTGCAGCAGTTGTAAATGTTCAGCTATACAGTGGAAAACTGCTGAAAATAACCTCTGTTATTTGCATGCCTGAACTAGCTACCTAAAGTGTGGCAGCATGTGTGTTCCTGACCACAGGCTTACATGTTTTGGAATAAGAGATGCTGTTGTGAGCTGCCTGTTTAATATGCTGCTTCTAACCTGGTTGTGTGCACCCTCCTCCCCTCCACTACCTTTCTACACCTCAACTGTCCACAGACCCCAGCTACCGCTCTTACCACCCTGGAGGGTATGGGCAGGATGCCATGGGCATGGATCCCATGATGGAGCATGATATGGGTGGGCACCACCCTGGCACAGACTACCCTGTAGATGGCCTGCCTGACCTTGGGCACACCCAGGACCTGATGGATGGCCTTCCCCCAGGCGATAGCAATCAGCTCGCTTGGTTTGATACTGATTTGTAAATAAAGAACTTTTAGGTGAGGCACTAACTTGACCAAACATGCTTTTAGTGTAAATAGGTTTGGTCATTGCTTATTTATGATGCAGGGCATGCTGTTGGCACAACTAATCAGAGTGTAAATTTATTGACACCCTGGCCCTTGTGGCTCCTGGCTAACATCAGTTTTACTTTTGTCCCCTAGCTGTCTTGTCTGACCTGAATGAACCTGCATTGTGATTTGGCCTGAAGAGTTGCTGAGCGGTCTCAAGAGAGTGGGCTAGTTTCTCTGGAAGTGCCTGACACTAATACAAGCTGAGTTTCCTATGGGAACACGAGCAAGTAATTTTTTTTTTTTTTTTTTTTTTTGCTCTGGTCCTCACTGGTGGGAGTTTTAACCGCAGAGGAGTTTCAGTGGGCAAGTTACTCAAAGAAAGCTCAAGATGTGGATCATATGGAATTTTAAACCTTAGCCTTGCCTGTATTATTTTCCTTTTTAATTTTTTTTTTTATTTTTTTTTAAAGATTCTGTAGTCTAATGGTTCTTAATTAGCCTGCTTTGACACTCGTCTTTTTATTTTGCAGCAATTTTTGTATTCCTTTTAAATTTCCTGCATAGTGTTAAAATATAGTGGTAATCCTCCATCGATTAAAATGATCAAGTTTATGGTGTAGAACACTAACTGAATTGTATTCTAAACTAGTACATTGTGTAGCTTTTGTATAAAAACTGAGTATGGAAGAAATGGTCCAAAATCGAGCTTTCTTGCTTTAACAAGATCACTGTTTCCAGTGTCGCAAAAGGGTCTGCAGTTGAAGGGGCACTTTTTATGTTCTCTTTTGATGGTAGCTGTAGACGGTTTTAAAATGAACCCCTTATTATTGTAGCCTGCTGTGTTTATTGGAGACATGGTTATGATGTGGCTAAATAAAATAATGGACAAACGTTATTTCATTTGTCTTGTAAATTTGACAAACCTGTGAAAAGTAAAAAATGTTGTATGCATTTTAAGCAACTAATTTTTTTTTTTATTTGTATATATTATATAATGCATGATAAATGTTGACCATTATTTAAATGACTAGAAAAAGAATTTGGGCTCATGGCTAACTAATCCATTCTTAGTTGATGAGAGAAAGCAAGGAATTGAATGCTTCAGGAGCAGAGTGGATAATGGCACTGATGTGGAACTGTACACGGCTCTAGCTGAAAAGCTTGTTAATGTAAAAAAATATCCACAGCAACATAAATAATTAGCGTTGAAGTGTTGAGACTTTAGAAAAGCAAATACTTTATAAAACAAGACAAATACAAAAGTTACATTAAGTGCATTATGAAGCTTCATTAGTTCTTCGTTCCTGTGCCATCTTGGTATCCAAGTCTGTATGAAACCACACCATCTAGTCCTCTTACTGCAGTGTCTGGCTAAAACCTAGGAAACGATGGCAAAGAATTCAGATGAAAGGCATTCTACTAAACACGTATTACAGAAGATTTTTATATTTAAACTGAAGGCAGATTTTTTTTGGTCTATATAATATATTGCAACTCTTGTGAGCAAAACATGAATGTCAACTGAAATTTACACAAATAGAAACAAGCACATGCACATTTCCCCCCATTTGTTAGTGTCAAGTACAGCATATTAAGTTCTCTTGTATTAAAATATGTAGCTTGTTGCTTAGTAGAGCCATCCACAAATTGTGTTTTTTGCTTCAACTGGGAACAAGCCTATAGACCAATTTCTGTGAAAAATTTCATTTAGCATATAATCATTTGGACATGGGTAGGGACAGAGAAACACAATCATTTTCCCAAAGTGTGTAAACAATTTTACATTTTATTTCCTGTCCACAGATGAGCGTTATAAACATTTTTTCTGTTTTATTGTTTGTAAACCTGTTGATGACTATTTCAATAATTGCTGTATCTCTTAATAGAAGAATCATGGACTTGTTTTTTAACCATAAGAATGGTGACTGGTGCCGACAGTGTACCAATGATGCAGTCCAGCACAGATTACTCTCCTCTCAGCTAAATGCATGGTCAGACTACAAAAGGACAGCGAAGGAAAGGGTGGGGAGTGGGAGCTAGCCAAGAGCTTTCAAACAATAGGCTGGTATCAATCATGGGGAAAGGCAACAGCTCGAAGAAGCCCTCATCACACAAGTACACCTTGGCCTCTGATAAAAATGGATATCATATGTAAATGAAGTGTTTCTGAGAAACTAAAGCAATGTAAGATGCGGGAGAAGTGTGTTTTCCTGTGCAAGCTTACCCGTTACCACAGGCCAGCTTTCAGAGCACGTGCACCAGGCTCTGACCTTTTCCTATATGCTAAACCTCGCTGTCTACTGCACCCATCTGTGTGGGAGAAGAAAAAAGAGATTTTTGTCTTTATATCACCAAGTATTTTATTACATAGTTATTACATTTAGTTCACTGACCCTTCCAATCTTTTTAAATCTGGCTACATATACAAGATAAAACTAAAGAAACTTTCTTTCCAAATCCACTCATGTTTGCCAACACATTGGCCAAAGCTAATAGCATATCATTTGTCCTTTAGTTGTAAATGCATAAAATAAACGAACACCATTATGGCCATCTTTACACCCACATTTTTGTAGTACTGTCTACCCGATATCTTGCCATTAAAACGCCTTGCCAAATTTAAAAAGTAAACAATACAATTTCCACAATGTCGGGACATTAACTTTTTGTTAAAGTAATGTCATAGAATTTCCCAGACCCCCGTCATTTTCTCATTACAAGGTTTTTTCTACAGGCAGCTCATTGACTCAGTGGATCAGAAGTTATAGGTGATTAAATGGCAAGTCAAATAAAAGATGCATCATGATAATCTCTTAAAATACCGTTAAATAAAATCTGTCTTCGCTTCATGACACAATAAATGTAGAAAATACTGTAGGTTTTGCTTGTAGGCCAGTTATTGACTGTGTTATTGACAATTATTGGTTTGTACTTACCACACAATGGATTTTTTTTTCCTTTCTCTGTAAAAATACTTTAATTAGTGGCTATAGGAAGTTTAGCACTAATTAATGGGTAATCAGAGCTTGTGGCAGCGCAGAGGCTTTGTGGCTTTGATTTCTGATGTCATCACCCAAGCCTGCCTCACGAAGCATCTGTTACTAGGCAACAGTGTTATAGACCTGTGGAAGAGGCACAGTTTTGCCTTCTTCCTGTCCGCATTTCCACTTAAACCCTATTCCCCTGATACACTATGCAACTCCTACTGCCTTTGTTTTAACTGGTGCTCTTGTGATATCTACAATATGTATTTAACTTAAATTTAGACATTGTGTTTGTGACCGATTGTAAAACCCTGTACTCTCGGTCAGTCAGCATTTTATCTTGATCATGTAAAGCCAAATGCTCAGTCCGGAACACAGAGTGCAAGTCTGCATGCATGCATTTAGAAAGTAGTAACTAAGAAATCTGGTGTATAAAAAAAAAAACCAACCCACAGGAACAAAAAATACACACATACTTGAGCTCAGGACAGAAGCCTAGACTTTAGAGCTGTTGTAATGACTATGATACAGGCTGTGCTACTAAACCATAAGCTCCAAGCTGACAATATTCCATGTTTTTTTTCCTGTTACAGCTGGGCCCCTAAATTTACATTTACAGCATTTGGCAGACACCCTTGTCCAGAGCGACGTACAATATTCCAAAGCAATTGGGGGTAAAGGGCCTTGCTCAGGGGCCAAGCAGTGGTGGCTTGGTGGAGCTGGGACTCGAACCCACAACCTTCGGGTTGGTAATCCGACACCTTAACCATGAGCCGCCATTCCCCCCTAAGCATATTGTTGGACAACAATAAGAACGGTCATCCACTCTGCATAAGGGCATCTGCCAAACGCTGGACATGTAACTGAAATGTGGCCCGTCATGCGCTTCTTACGGTACAGATATAATTATAACACCAGCATTTAGATTTTTCAGAGAATGTAGAATTTATTTAATGTATAGAGAAAAATACTTTCTACTGTGTTGAAGTTGTAAATAAAGTTACTGGTTTCGAGCAAACAACTGAAAAGCACTGATCAGTGAGTCAGAGACAGCTAAAAATAGGAAAATAAACCGTTTGTGTTGTATACTTGTCCAACAAGGGGGAATGGAAAAAGCACACCGATTGAGAAGGATCTCGGACTGGCGAGCACAATATCACAAGCTCAGCGGTGGAACAAGGTACTTCTTAAATAACAGAACAGCATTGGTCTCCTAGTATCAATTCTCTCTCACACACACCACTAACATTTTTTTCAACAGATTTCAATCGCAGACTTCTCTCCTCTGATAGACAGATAGTAATATATTAAGAGAAGAACAGCTATGAACATGACCAAGTAAAACGAAGACGGAGATTTAAAAAAAATCTGAAGACTGTAACTTGTGCAACACTTACAGGAAACACCGAGTGGTAAAAGCGGTGTGGATTAAAAATGAGAAGACACCTAAATGTAGTGCCATATAACGAGCTTAAAAATATGCTTTGTCGCTGATAATACTACTGAAATAGTACGCTGGAATAGCAGTCTCTCTTTCTGTCTTCCTCTCACTCTCGGTGTGTGTGTGTGTGGGTGTGGGTGTGTGTCTCATACTGTGTTCAGATTTTAGCCGGAGAGGAAGCATTTAATATGAACCTCTCGCTCTGATGGCTGCTTCATAGTACCTGCAGTCTGGAAAACACTCTGGAAAACTTCCAGAACAGCAGCATACTCAATTAAGTAAAAATGATGTTATTTTACCATTTGAAATATAATTTCTACTGATATTTTTTCCAGTACCGGTATAGTGTGCACCCCTAACTGGTTACAAAACCAGTAGAAAATAATACTGCAGAACATGAATTACACCAACTCCTGAGCGTGATGTAGAAATTAAAATTAACCTGTACACTTAACCCTCTGTGTGTCTCGCCTGCTCGTTCTTATCGCACTGCAACACTACTAATGATCGACTCGTAGAAGCTGTGGTTTAGATATTTCATTACACAGTTCTCGTTTCTCTCACCATTAATGACTTTTTCATACATTTTTAAGACAAAATGAATTTGAAGTGAGCTCAGTGATCATATGATAACACTTCATACAGCTCACTGAAGCCAGTGCCAGAAGGCTGACATGCCATTTAATTAACTTGTTGACATTTAAGTCTCGCTTACGATTTCACAACAGAAGCAACAACACTGGCATGTCATGATATAATGGAGTGTTAAATCTAATGGCGTATTGAACCTCTCACAGTTAAAAAAAACAAAACAAAAAAAAAAAACATGAACTAGGGAGTAAATCCTGCAAGAATAAATATACAGCGTTGTGCTTAGGATCATCACATAACATGATTTAAAATGAAACCACAGGGATTAGTCAGCACAACATTCGGGCTCCTGTATTAACTAGGGTTATTGTTGCATCCCAGACCTAAATCCAGCCTTTTAAATGCTGTTTCAGAACACGTCCAACATGTACTGGATTTATTCCTTATATGACGAGAGAATTAGTGAGCTCTTTGATGGCTTGATAAAAACAGGCATAAATAGATTTTACAGCACAGCTATTAATGAATACTAATTATAAGGGCTTTGTTGATAGCTGGGTTGAGAGGAAGATGAGGGAGTCTGCTTTTCTATCGCTTAATTGAAACCCTTTGTCACTTGTGCGCTCACGTGTGGATAAGTGCTCAGTGTCATTTAGGTAAAGAAAGGAAAAGAAAAATTAATTTGCATGAGCTGCATAAATGTAATTCTGATCTGAATTGGCTGTAATGTGTGTCAGATCCATACAAGGTAATGAACAACAAATATCAGCATTTACATATACAATAACAAGCAAAAAATCTTCATCAAAACATTTAGTAGTATTATTTACAGTGGTACATTATATAAAAGTGTTTTCACAAAGTCAAAGTGTCTACCATTCAGATAAAAAACATCAGAACATTTCGATTAAGGGTAACACAAAAAGTTAGCTAATGACAAAAAATATCTAATATTAACAAGTTTTATTTAAAACGCTTTACTGGAGGTAAGTGGTAGTTCAGTGATTAACGCTTTGGGCCACTGATAAGGCCTTGGCGTCTGCTGAATGCTGTACATGTAAAGTGTAGCTTATATTAGATAGATGATACAAACAATAGTAAAGATTATAAAAGTTAAGACATCTAGAACAACACTTGAACAGGACATTTGCTGTTATGATAGAAAGTCTTATCCTGAAAGCAACTGACCAAAATCTGCATTTCCAATTTTAACTCGCAACATCAGTTAAAATCTGGGGAAATTTAATATGAATTAAATCACGACAATAATTGTGTTGCTTAAATGTATTTAAATAGATGACATACTTGATTTCATAGATATGCAGATCAGGTTGTCAAGCTGACCTGAAAAAAAATCTTATTTATAAACCTAAAAACAACTTGATAAGAGTCCTTGATAAGCGAATTAAATGATTTATTAATCTTATAAGCGGAGAACTCGCTATTAATTACAATACACACCTAATTAAAATTTTCTTTTAAGGCTTTTGGATATTATATTAGTTCAAAATTAAATAAAAATTAAATCTTTCTGTGGCAGATAAATAGATCTATGAAAAAGTGCACAAAAGTTTTTTCGTGCCTCTTCTATCAAATCGTATTAATTTGACAAACATTTCAGGCTTTTTAAAAAACATTAATAGATTAGTTAGGAACTACAGACAGAACAAAATACTTTATACACAATGCCCATACTTATTACAGCATCACAGAAGCTGCATTTAGGATCATATTAGATTATTGCCATCTGTATAAATAATCTCAATAGGATGAATCGATCCTTTTCAAACTTTTACATCCGCAGAATTTTTCATTTTTACGTTTAGTTGAAATGATAGACTCTGAAAAGTGTGTTAGCTGTAATATCAGGGTTGACCTCCTTTTCACATTATTAAAACTATAAATTCATGTTTAAACCGTTACAAACGAGGTTTGCCAGATTTGTAGGGAAAACATGCTAAAACACTAAACAAAGACCTAAAATATTTTATCAAAGAAAAAGCTAAACATAACCCTTTTTAGAATAAAATGCAAACATTTCCTGTTTGAATTGCACATCTGCAACGCATGGACGTTGTACACAGAACCTGGACATCCTTGTTAGAAAGCAAGCTCACTTTCATGATACTGAGATAAACAGTTTGGGTTTATCATAACTGCCATACTCTGCTTCACAATAACACGACAACTGTTATATTCTATACTGCTCTATATATGTAGCTCACGTGAATTGCATACTGTACACACAGCTCCAGGTCCGCTGTCTCACCACAAAATAACCCTTTTATGATTTTTTTTTTTAAAGAAACACTTATATTCATGTCTGAATTATAAATTACTAAATGATCTTTTTTCAGCATTTAAATTATTCTCGAAAAATTATACAGGCTTTAATTTGGCATCTGACTTAAATGTGTCCCATGTTGACTGACAGCATTACTGCATACTTTCTCTTCTACTACCAGGAACAACCGATGTTTGATGGCAAATTTAGTCCACGTGATCTTATCACCTTTAAATTGGGCCCAATTCACACCTGAGCCAGCGTTTAGTGGTATCATTGTTCCGTAAAGAGCTCAGCGAGTTAGTAGCAGAATTTGAGTAGCTGTGCTGTTTCTGAGTACTGATAAGCAGTTGGGAAGAACACTAATGCAGATATGTGGAGATAGCATTGTTTTTCTCCTAACACAATGCATAATAGATCAGGCTGATGGGATGGAGAAGAGATAAGACTCGAAATATGCGAATGAATTTTGTTGCATTAGCTGTACTTTTTAGGCTTGAACAAGCAACTGCATTGAAATAGACATCTGCTAAAATCCAGCAGGCTTTCAGCTAAAAGCTATTTGGGTTTTTTTAACTCCGGTTAAGAACTGTTAATTATTGTAATACACAGACTTGGGTTGGTCTGTCTGTCTCAATGGGCTTTTAACCTTTTAGGACATGTGCGGCAACAAGTTTGTGTAATGTCATTGCACCCCTCTCCTCCTCCTCCCACCAGCCCACAGTAATGCATTCAGGAGCTGCAGAAGATGATTCATAGGGAAAAAAATACTTGCAGGACTCTGATAAAATTAAAATATTTTTTTACTAAAAACCATAAACTTATTTATCTACTGCATAAAAACAACAAAAACAAGCTAAAAGCAAGGCGCAACGTCAGAAGCTACAGTAACTATCGCCTGGTGGATTCCTCACTGATGAAGATATGTTTATCATTTCATTAAATTAAACTAAACATTTTTGTTTATTTTCCGTTTCTTTTTTTTATTTTATTCAAAAAGGGAAGCAAGTGAAACAAATTACGGCGTAGCCGGAAAAAGCAGTGAAAATAAAACTTTTTACCTGCAGGCTTTTACAGAGGGAATGGGACAAAACTTGAATATTACAGATAGGAACAGAAGAAAATAAAATTTTTGCAGGAGCGGGTGGAAGCGGAAAAGGAACTTTTTGGAGTTGACGGGAGTGCGACTGAAGGAAATCCATCTGCTTAATAATTAGCTTTAGGACTAATTAGATTGCCCCTAGTGAATGACTAAAAAATGCTAGCTGGTATTGATTATTACTCGAGTGTGCACCTCTGAATGCACAGGTTCTTAAGCACCCCCTTAACAGGTGCTGGTGCCCCCTGGGAAACCTATGATCTATTTTATTGTCTGTCTGTCTAACTGTCTGTGTGTAATACCATTCATACACAAACATATACTCATATGTAGGGGAATTTTGCCCTACTGTCTCTACTAGACCAGTGTTGTGCTCATTCTCTGGAAAACTTTCGAGACTAAAGTTTTAAGTCTTTATTCTTAGCTATGTTAGCTATCTCATAGATTTTTTCTAAGAGGGCAATATAATTAAAGTATGCATTTTATGCACATATTTCACAACAAAAGTATAAAATAAGTAACATTAACTCAAAACCGTGCTCAACACAAGTTAAAAACCCTTTTTTAGAAAAAAGCTTCTGTCTACTGCTGGTGAAACAGTGTGCAAACTTGTGGTTGTGAACCTCACCTGCTGGCCCATGGTACCGTACTTGGGTCAATACTCTTTCATGCAGCAGCCAAAGTGAGAGATGGAGACCATTGCTGCTGTCATGCTGTGATGGGGTGCAAGCTGTAGGGGTGGCCAGAACCGAGCTAATGAGCACAGCTCTCAATCCCAGGAGTGCGGGCACATCGAGCGTGTGTGTAAGAGAGAGACAGAGTGAATGTCTGCTAGAACTGCTGTCCTCCTCCTACCTCTGCATAATTCATGCACTCAATACAGACAGCCCCCTGTCCTGGGAGCACGTTATGTGTGTGCATGTGCTATAAGTGTATACTTCTCTCTCGCCCTTCAATCACTTTCACTTGTTCCCGAAAACAGTGACTGAATCTCCCTATTCTCTTATTAGCACTTGTCAAATATTAGCAAACAGAGTTAATTATTTTCATATCTATATCCTTACAGTATACCAACAGTTCACTGAGAAAGATTGCCGCCTTTAACTTTAGATAACATGCTTGGAGGTGAAGCAAGAAATCTAACATTAAACCTACAAGAAATTCAACCTAAATTCTACTAGCATGTCCAGTGGCAAGGAAAGAAGGACCCTACAAGCATTTCTCAAAGTTTTGACAGGCTGATTGCTCTGCTGTAGCCTGGGAGCCTGGGCAGGAGCTGATAGCATTAATATGGCATGGGATCTGGTATAAATATTGCATGCACATGAAAGTGTGCAGGCTTTCACACATAGGATGCGTTTTTTAGTAAACTTGACATAAAACTGAGAGAAGACATGGCGGTTATAAACAAAAATTGCAAAAAACTGCAATTATTAAACAAAAGGACAGTTTGCTACAGATTGAATATCCTATTTTTTGTTTTCTCGGCCCAAGCAGGTATTTCTGCTTATTGTTTACAGAGTAATAGTTTCTTTGCCCAATATAATAAATTTATCCACTGCAGCAGAGGTAGCTCTTGGTCTTACTTTCACATTCAGCGATTGATGGTTTGGTGACTGCATTGAGGGACACATTCAAGTTCTTGATATTTTTCCGATTGACTAGCCTTCATTTCATAAAGTAATGATGGACTGTCTTCTCTCTTTACT
The DNA here is from genome assembly GCA_005784505.1 of Bagarius yarrelli. NCBI lineage: Eukaryota > Metazoa > Chordata > Actinopteri > Siluriformes > Sisoridae > Bagarius > Bagarius yarrelli. Next base: position 3,695,613 of record VCAZ01000010.1, on the reverse strand, counting down.
TGAGTGTTTTTTGCCATAATATAAATTTTTACAGGAGCTGTAGTAGCATCAATAGGGCTATTGACTTTGTACCCATGCCTTTTCTGAACAATATAACTGATAATCTGAGAATTTTGTAGAATAGTCAGGTGTATTGTTATCCAATTATACTAAGCAGATGCTCCTAACGATCAATTTAATGTGTAAGTTTAAACACGGTCATTAACTGAAACCAAAACAGCTGAGTAGGAGGCTTAACAATAGGCAAGTAAGATTGTGGAAGTTTTGTAGCCCAAGTCAAACACTATGCTGGAAAAGAGCACGGCAACAAGACACTAGGTAGTGTCAGGACAGTGCCTCACAGACATAAAATGTTAAAGCAGAAGGGGGTTTTAGAATGTGCTGTTCAAGCTTTTCTGAAAAAGCATGAAGAAACAGGCAATGTTGAGGACTATAGATGCAGTGGTCAGCTAAAGAAAACATAATGCAGCAAATGTAAGAAACATCATGCCTACTTCCTTTTCACATCAGATGTTCAGCATGTCAAGAATTACACACTTAAGCACAACCTTTTACTATAAGTTTAATAACGAAGTATACGCTTAACAAACCACATATAGTGCCATACTAAGTCGGAATATCCCTTAACAAAATCACCCCATTTCTCAAGTGTAAAGGTAAGTTTATATTTATAAACTGCTTTGGAAAACAGCAGCTCAATGAAGTGACAATCAATCTTCTGATTTGTTAAACATGTGCATAGTCTAACATATACACTTACAGCCAAACCTTGATCCACATGCCTACAGACAGACAGTCCAACCCAATTATTACTAGTTCTTTGTACACGATCAATATTCCCTCAGCTGTAGTGTAGAATAAAGAGTTTGACAAATAGACAGCACAATTTTTTTCCTTCCCAGCTACTGAATCTGGACAGTGCTAACATCCCTAAAGACCTAACTAAACCTAACCTCTTAATTACTCACATGGCAACTCTGACAGCCATGCTGTAACTAAAGCTAAATGATAAGGCATAAACTATGTGCACTGTTTAGAACGAGCATTAAGGCTTACTCGATTAAAAATATGTTGACGTTAACTAAGGTAGTATTTAAACTGGATGAAATAAATTAATGCAGTTTGTTTAAATAATAAATAAATAAATCAGCACTTACAAAATATAAAGTCTGTGCCTAAAATAACCAGGTCATCTAGACATAAAATCTATTGCAAAATTTTACTAAAAACATTTAAATCTTGCAGCCTAAATGAGAAACGGGAGTATGAAACGAAGACACCGAAACTGAGACAAACAGATATAATATCTATGTTTTTGTGAAGCTTTTAAGGTTCTTATTCAGGTACAAATATCACAGTAATGCCAGAATTTTAATTAAGACTTGCAGAACAATGTAATACTAACATTACATAACAAATAATAACTGTTCAATGACCCATATCAGAACAATTACAAAAACACAGAGACACACACTTCAAAGGCTGACGAAGCAGGATGAATGAAGAAAAAATGGCCAAAATTTACTATGATATTTACATTGCTGGAATCATTGAACATACATGATAAAAAGCCAGAAAAGGAATAATGATAGAGTGATGGAACATGACCCTATGACCAGCTACCGGCTCTGTACCAGCAAACACAAAGTAAGAGGCATCAATCAAACCAAGGGCTTTTCCAGAGTCGAACCATGATTCATATATATTTAAAATGTGATAAACTGGCATATAACAACTACACTGGATTTAATTAAGCAAGCCATAACTTCACTGTAATATCAGTCATGTCAAGTCTTTCAAGCCAACATTTTGATAAAAAATATTGTATTATCTTTTTGTCCCGTAATGCTTTATGATAAGAAAGAGATCCTTACATCTTTAGGGTGATTAAAGTGTGCAGTAGTCAATTACGTTATCGTGTTCAGTAGTTCAATCGTTTTGGATTTTTTCTTGTTTCATAAGACATGGCTTGATTGTTCCCTTAAAATAACGGGTATAGTTGCCAAAGCTCAAAAATTTATCCACTCAGCTTCTAAGATCAGACAATCCAAAAGAGTTGGTGGTTCGTAATTAGTTTAATAAAAAGTGTAATGAGAAGCAGTTTATCATTTTAAGTCTTTAAATCTTACCATCTTTTCAAAGAGTCTTTTCAAAGAAAATAGAGTAAAGTAGCTGAGCGTCAATTCACTACAATGTTTTTCTCAAGTATTCTTCAGCTTCTTTATTACAGGTTTAGTTGAAATTTTTTACCTTGCGAAAAGTAAAAAAGTTTCACTAGGGAATATACAAAAACAAACCTAAACAGGCTAGAGTGAGCACTTGAGGAAGAATGTGTAGGGTATGTGTGAGTGTGAGAAGAGTCTGCTCTCACCGTACAAACCAACAGCTACTGTCCAAATATATTCAGTGCCTGAACGCAGATGAGATCATCACAGCCATAACTCAGTCTGCTCCCTTGGCAAAAGAATGTCAAATTTTATTTCTCCCTTAAAATTATTTGAATGATGCATCTATGGACAGGTGATGTATAACCATAAGCAATTCAGTTAATACCATAAATATTATACTTAACACTACTTTTGAATTGCTCATGTTTGTGTGTGCGTGTGTTTGTGTGTGTGTGTGTGTGTGTGCGAGATACGGAAAGAGTTGGGGGGGGGGGTTGTAGAGCAAGAACACACATAGCCTTGAGTTATTGATCGACTGTTCTTCCTTCAGGGCAAAGCCCAATGTTTCGCACTTCCCCACCAATGTGAAGCACAAACAGCACAATTCATGCTACACAACATATTCAATATTGAAGAGAATTTTTTTTGTTTGTTGAATACGCATTCGACACATGACTGGTTTTAAACGAGAATGATTTTAAAGCAAGTTATTTCATATCTCTTAAGGCGATCATATTTTAAAGCAGCTAAAATGTGTAAAAGTTCTTGCTTACAAAAGTATGGAAAAGCAACCATCAATAATTAAAGATTAATTTGGTTTATAGCTATAAATAGAAATTTTTAAAATAACTGGTTCAATCTAACACTCCAAGTGACCAGTGGTGAGCAGTCAGGGTCAGCAAAGCCTTCTCTTCTGGCCTAAACAATATCAAAAGCTGATCTACATTTACAAATAAAATTTTAATATTTGTTTTATAAAATTGTATACATTTATTCCAAACGGTTATTCTCTTCATTTCATAGTGGTTTTTTTGTCTGCACTGCTTCCTGTCTGTTTATGTAGATGTCAAAAAAGACATCTAAGGAGAGGTCGGGCAACCCAGAAGATAGCTAGTTTGTCTCAGCCCAGGAATGAGTTTCCAGACCAGTGCTGACAACCGGTAATGCTGGCTTACAGCCTTAAAATGTAATATATGTTTTATTTATATCTTTAATGTTTTTGTCATGTTATTAGATAAATATTGATTCTGAACTGCTCCAAATGATGTACGTGGCACAGTTGCAGTTGCATTGTAGAGGTTTGGAGTTGTCTTCATGGGGTTTCTTGCTTTAATAAAAATGATTTTCATCCTCAATACGTGAAACGTCTCTCGCTCTGTAATGCCACGTAGTGTTATAATGCACAGCGTTATATATAAGTAGTGTATCAGTCGGGTCCCCACTAAAAGCCCAGGTACCATATGCACTGCCTGCCACTGCAAGTGACCACATAATTAGAGGTATAGACACTGACAAGATGGGGCATCTGGTTTAAAAACCAACTTTTGTGCCTATTTTTTTACAACATTATATTTCCAACACCAACATGCTCCTTTCTGACCCAATTACTAGCACAGTCTGTTTAATTCCATTGTTTCCATATAGTTTTAAACAACAATGGAGTGTTTAAAATATAGAGTTTAGTTTATAAGTAACTGGACATTAATCAATTTTGACTTTGCATCTAGAATGTAGAATAGATTTAAAATGAAACAGTACCAAAGAGATTATGACAGCTGACACTGCTGTTCTTTGCCATAAAGTCCAAGTAAGCGCCAGTGGCATTGTAAAACAGGACATGACAGGAATCTAGCCAAATAGGATTGTTTGACAAAATAAATTGTTTGTTATGAAGGTTTTGCTAAACTGCTCTGGGCACGTTAACATAACAGTCAAATCTGTCATTCCAAATATGTTCCGTTATGTTCATTAAGAATAAATGACAGCAATTGTTATAGGTTAACCTCCATGTGTAGAAGCACTGTTCACTATCGACCCAATGCCTCGTAATGCATTAACATTGTTCTTTACCTTTTATAGTAAAATATAAAAGATTTTTCTGTATTTTAGACTGACTGCATAGAAATTCCTGATCACTCACCAGGTGTTTGAGGACATTTAGCAGCTGTCTCTGCTGTTTGGGCTCGGTGTGTAGTTGAAGCGATTGTGCGAGGCTCACCATACAGCTGAGCTAGTAGTGATACACACTGACTGGCCTCCTCAGACACATCTGCATCACTGCATGGCAGCTAAGAAGATAGAGACATTTATTTAGGAAATGCATAAAGGGTAATAACAATTTAATAAGACCAGTGCTTTATTGTCAAAAGGAAGGACAATTGTAATTTAGCATAAAATGCCCTAGAAAGTCTTGCTTTAACTGCCTTAAATGAGTTAAGGCTACTGTCGATTCATGTCCGAACCGGATTACACACATTTAAAAGGTTGAAAGATTAAAGCAAGTCAGTTAGCATGGTTCATCAGGACACCTTCAGTGGCCTGCAAAAATCACTGGGCTGTTGGAAACAGCAGGTAAAAAATAGCAACAAATAGTTTATTTTCGTACAGAAGCAGTATGTATTGAATAAATTTAACTGTAAGACAACTGGTAAACAAATTAAATTAAATATATGAAATACAATATGCCAAAATTCAATGTAACAAAATACTGACTACACTGTACACAAATAGTAAACTATTAAAAATGAAAATTATTATTAAAGTAATATTAGCACTACAGAGCAAGTTTTAAAGATCAGACCATATAGTTGTCAATAAAGGTAATTCAGCATTTATTGGTTAAGTCAGGTGCTAAATAAAAAAAAAAAAAAAAAAAGGGGTTGATACAGACATTATTCCTAAAACAGCCGTAATTGGGGGAGGACGGCACTTTTCCTCTGAGACTGACACATTCATAGTTATGAGCTGAACATGCTCATCAGGGGATCGGTTTAGGGATAGTGAATGAGACCTCTTAAAGCAGCACTAGTTAATGCCCTTCCAAACAGAAAGAGAGAGACAGCGTCATGAGACCATAGGGATTTTCTATGCAGTTTTCCTATTTCCCTCAAAGCTTGTGGAGAGAGCTCTGGGATCGTAGGTTCTTTTCCCGTGCTGATCTGTTGCTGCCCCTTCCATAGAAACCTAATCCCATGAGACCACGTGGAAAGCGCTGGCCGCGCCTAATCCTGCCTCCTTTTTGTGATGCCGCCGGCCACTCCAGAATGGGAGGAATGCTTAAGGCCCAAACAATGGCCCCCAAAGAGCGCCGCCTCTCTGCCCTGGACTAGGGGCGGAGAGGAGCCAGAGCCCCAGGCTGAATAGTCTTTGGTGTGTGTGCATGGACTCACTTGCCTAGTATTGTTCACATGCCAGCACAGAGTCAGCACAGAACAAAAGTTAACACCTGCTTAGCTAGGCTCATAAAACCACCATGTTTACTTAGCATAGCTAGTGGATGCACTAGGGAAATAGGGCAGAGGAGCCTAATGGGAATGGGTGGCTGAAAAGCAGGCAGGAATCAGAGAGATTAGGGTGTGTTAATGCCCATGTGTGTGTGCTGAAAGGCTGATTGCAGGAGTAAAAGAGAAAGTGTTCTACTGAGGCCTACAGGGACATGTAGCACTGCTGCCCTCTTATGACCTCTAAGTGTGCTTCGTGGCAGACAATAAGTACTATTCACACTACTTTATCCGTGCGCACGTGCATATACACAGTGTTATTAATTGGTAAAACATGCATTTGAACACAAAGGACAAAGGTAAATAAAGTTGCTTGTAGTCCATAAATTATAAGCTTACATAAAAAATAAATAAATACATAAATATTTATAACATATAAAAATACAGAACATATAAAAATACAAAATAATTTTGAATATTATGTAATGGTATTTTTATAAATGAACCAAACAGCAAAAATTTTTAAAAATATGTTAATACAAGCTTATTTTTTAATTTGGCACTGGCGTAGACTATTATACTATTTATACTTAAGCTCATACTTTCTCACTTTACTGCAGGGGTTTGTACTGTTGCTAATGTTAAGCTAGCCTGCTGGCTACCCTCGTATAAGCGGTTTCTGCTAGTGAGTCAGGTTGCCATTTTTAGCTTTTCGTCACTATGGAGATGTGGATCATAAATCACAGCAGGCAATATTAGTCAAGAAATATCCTTTATATTTTCAATTTTATAACACAGTAGTTATTACTGACCACACCAGTAGACAAGTTCAGAGAATCATAAGCTCTGCCACTTTAAAGAGCAGATATAAGACTTGGGCCTACCAACTCTGCTTTTATTTGTTTGAACTGCTTTATTTTATGCATAAAGAAATGATCTAAGTAGTTAATCAAGGAAAGGAAACATTTTCTACAAATGCAATAAATCTAAACTCAGCCTCCTAGCCAAATGTAATTTGTAAGCTCAAAGATGATCTCTTACACTCAGATACAAAAAAATTACTATTCCCTCTGTTTAATATAGCTTAGAGAGAATTTTGCATGTTGTTTTTTTATTCCGTCATAATTTTTTGTTATTGTACTAGAAAAGAAAATTCTGATTTGCTTTTATGGTTACATTACAAGTATCTAGATATGAGGGCTAGTGATTTATAAATAATATATTGTGGTCAATACGTAACGAGAAAGGATCGATTTTGTATTTTTGTGTCTTTACGCCAAAATCTTACATCTGAAATCTAAATTTAACTAAGAATGCATTCTGATTTAATTTAGCTACTTATATCCATTATTTGAACCATAAAGGTTTCAAAGGTTGAATATAATTTCTTATTACACACAGAAACCTTACTTCTGAGGCAAGACATTAAAATATCATTTGGGATTCATTTTAGATACAGTTTATGTAGTTTCAACTTGTTTCTAGAGACAAGTAGCAAGTCTGATAGTTTTCAGTTTTAGCCTATGCCTGTTTAATGTACAGTTTAGTTCTTTGGCTCTTATTTTGGCTCCTTCTTTTTAATAATACACATTAGCATAAGCTTTCATAAGCTCGTCATCTTTCTTTAATAATGCTAAAAAGTTGATAATGAATTAAAACTTCAAACCATGTTTTAAATATTTAGCATTGCACTTCTCTTATTTAACACAAACAAAATATCGTTTAAAATTCTATTAAAAAATAAATTGGCACATTTTAACAAAGTATAAGCTTGAGGTTCTGGCTTAAGCATGGTCTCTTTAAAATGCAATCTGTTTGCCCCCCACCGCTTGGAGAGACATTCTGTTCATCTGTTCCTAGGGCACTTGAACACAAGCAAACACACACACACACACACACACACACACACACACACACACACACACGTTCTGCATAATCCTCACACAAAGAAGCAAACAGAGGCAATGTCACAGGGAGTCCAAAGCTCTCTTTCAGTGGAGGTGGCTATAACTTACAGGCAGAGCAGCAAGCCCTAACTGTTCACACAGTCCACACACACACCTCAACAACTAAGAAAACATATAAGGATGCCTCGTGGTGTTAAAGTGAAAGTGGGCCCTATGTATAAAAAGTGCATATGTATAAAAGCTACTGGCTGGCTGTTATACCCTTGCTGAAGGAGTGGTTAAGAAAAATGGTGTATGATTCCAGCCATCCTTGCGCACACATGGGGGGTAAACAGAGCGCCCATGATGCATGGCCCTGAGTGGGTGACTGTGCCTTCACCACAGAGCTTCAGCGCTGCTGCCCTGTGGGCTCGTTCCTTTATGCCATCTGTGAGATTTCTATAGCTCTGTACAGTGTTATGCAGACACCAGAGTGCTTCATAAATATCTTCTCCAAACAGCACTTTTCTTTGCTATTTACCTACTTTCTTTAGCAATTTATTGAAACGCACAAACAAACACATGATTCGGTGCTATAAAACAATATAAACCTATAAAAATCTTTGGATGATTGCACTGCAAAAGTTGATGCAAAAGCATGATCTTTTGGTATCCAGGCAGATGCATTCCTTTTACCATAAAATGATTATGAATATAAATAGGCATTCAAAATTCATTAAGCATATATTGCTGCCCATGGAATTCAATCTACTCTACAGTAGTACTCTACTCTACTCTACTCTACTCTAGCACTTTCTGTTAGGTAGATGATCAGTACTAATTATGAATAATGAATGCCTCAGAGACTGATTGTTTTAAAAAGGCCACTCTAAGATGTGGTTAATGCAGTTAAACTGACTAGTTCTTATCTGATCAATCTGATCACACATCATAAATTAATATTATATGAACTATATGAAGCATTAACAGAGAATGAATTTGATATTAAGAATTAAGTCTCAGTGGGATTAGCTGCATGTAATGAACAGAAGTAACCATAAATAAAATAATAAAAAAAAAAGACTATTCTTATCTGGTGACAATAAGTGTAAAATGTAATTGTTCGAGTGCATATTTTTACAACATTTTTTGCAGACAGTAATAAAAAGTAGTATTAGTAGCAGTAAAGAACACCGAAACAAAACCAACTGTAAGTAGCTATTTATCATTAGCTACCTGTGCTTTCATTTTGTGTCTGACGTGATCAAATATGAAAGCAGCTGACCAGCTTGTGGACGGTCATCTATCCCAACGGTTTGTTTTTCAGGGCCCAGTGGGGCAGCCTTACTCCATCATTTCTGGCAATGCTAGCAAATGACATAACAGCCTGCAGCATGCCAATGGCTCGCTCCCTTGCAAATTGTGACACCCAAGGCATTTACAGAAGGAACTGGAAATTAAAAATGACATTTTCCAGCTCTGAGCTACGCTTTAACACGGGTGTTTTCAATAGGCGGGACATAATTAAACAAACTTTTAGCTGGACCTTTTCACATAAATAAAACTACACTGAACTTCTGTGAAACAGGAAAATTATAATTTCTTTATGTAAATGCTGATTCAAAACATAGTCGATTCATGCTAATTTTTTTTCTTTTTTTTCAAAAAACCTGTGTAAACTACCAATTTGAATAATTAATTGTGTGATAACCAAAGCACTGAAAAAGATACAAAGCCTAAGACACACTGGCTTTAAGGTCAAACATGGAGAAAGTAGTTAGGAAGCTGAATCATTGTCAGAATAACGGATGTCCAACAAAAAGGTGATCATCTGATCATTATAACACCGGTATTTATCTATTTTTCCCTACTGCGTTGTTCTGTTTCTCACTTTAGCAGTAAAAGGTGTCAGATTAGCATTCAAGCCATGTTAATCAGTAAAGGTTAATGAGTTTTGGACCCAGTGGAGACGTAGCTCTGCTCCACTGCCTTCGTTTTATTTATTTATTAAATACAACATATTATATATCTACTGTACAACCACACTTTCTTTCAAGTTTTAATACAGTATATCAGTCTACTTTCTTAAGGTGTTCTGTGATAGTATTCACTTTATTCCTGCACATGCATATATTTTTTTTGTGTGAATACACTCTTGGTGCACCCAAGCCCCAAGTAAAGAGTGTACTAGCAAAATGTGATTACAATTACTGTCATCAACCACTAAAATAAATAAATAAAATAAAATCTTCATAACTCAAAATAAATAATTTTTAGTGTAAAAAAAAAACCAAACAACCAAAAAAAAAAAACAACACTTGTGGACACACAGTCATACATTTACAGGCATTGACACATGCACACTTACCATTCGAATGAGAAGGCTGTTGAGATCAGTGAGTGGCCTATTGAGGAACAGGAGCTCTTCTGCTTCTTCAGTGTCTTCATCATTATTAGACTTAAGAAAACACATTAATCATATACCTTATACAGAATATAAGGTTTATATATTTTTTCTTTTCAAATAGCTATTTATGTCAGCTGGCAATATTTTTTTCATATTGCAATAAATATAGAAGAAATAATAAATATCGCAATGTTAGTTTTTTTCTCAGCACACAGTCTCCACCAATCACATCAACTCAATGACCCACTCTATTAGTGGAGCTGTCAGCAAAATGTACATAAGATTTATGAGCAGAGAGACAGAGGCAAAGAAAGAAATAAGAAAAATGGTGGTTTAAAATAGACACAAACAACACAAAACACTCTGAAAATGTGTACGGCAACAGAGGTGCTAAACTGAGAGTGAGGAGTCTGGTTTATCGGAGTTCAGCTTTCTCCTCTCTTCTGCCCAATTTCAGAGTCTTACTGCCGCTCATATTTCTGCCAAGTGTTCTGGAAAATTTCACAGAGACTGACAGTCTGCAGGCAATGTGATTATTCCCAGCAGACACTTGGTCATATTGAATGCAGCACTTTCTCAATTAAATTTCCCTCATCCATTTCAAATATTAATGATGGCTTGAGACAGCGACCAGGAAGCTAGGCGGGAGATGGAAAAAAGAAAAAGAAAAGGAAGTGGGACAGAAAAAGGAGAGAGGCAGAGAGAGAGAGAGAGAGAGAGAGATGGAATAAAGCTGTTCTTCTTTCTTTATCATCATCACCCACATGCATTTACAGCCAGTTTTTAATGAGCTTTGCATTTTCTACAAAAATTGATTTCCATTACATCTTCTCCATTTTTTTTTTGCAATGTCCATGCATAAATATGTATGAAACGGCACAGGACAGAAGACAAAGGGCCTGAGCTGGGTAATGAGAGCCAATGGGAAAGGCAAAGTGGCCCTCTGAGGGTAGGTGTTAGTGTTAGATGTTCAACTATACATATTTTTTCCCATGAGCCTGTGAGAGACACTGCGCACAAGTTCCCACAGTACAAAAACATATGCACATGCACATCTGTATGTATGAATTCACATCTCACCTAATAATGGGCAGGCACAGTCTAGCTGTGAACATGTGGTGTATGGTTTTCACAGCTGGAGAGAATGACAACAGCACCTCAGAATGGGAGCGTGACAACCATGATGATAATTCTATTCTAGTCTTATCTGCATGCCAGGTGTCATTGCATAACAATGTAATCGTCAGCTAGTAGAAGACCCAGACATGAACCCCCTAACAGCACGCCTAGGGCGACAGAGGCTGAGAAAGACTTCCCTAAGGGTGAGAGAAAGAGAGAGAAAATGAGAGAGAGAAGGAAAAGAAGAGCTAATGCTAGACAGGGACAGAGTGAGGGATGTTTACTGATCAGAGAAAGTAAGAGAAACACATGTCAGAATGGAGAGGAGAGAAATAAACCATGTACAAGCATGAAATAATGTGTGTGAAGGGCTGGTGTGCTATTACCTGTAAAAGAAGTTGCACCATGGAGGAGAGGTGGTTCAGTAGGCAGTGGATAATGTCCAGCAGGGACAGCAGTAGAGCGGAACAGCTCTTCACGACACATCTCTGTTCCTTCTCCTCATTCAACACTACAGCCTCCATGAACAGGCCACACACCAGCTCTATTATACCTGTAAAAACACACACTTTTATTACACCTGAAGTGATTAACAGATGAACACAATCCTGTCATATGCACAGGAACGATTCAGTATCAAGTGTTCATACATAGGGTTAATATTAGTGACGCAGTCTTGTTATATTGACCACATAAAAACATTTCTAATAGTCTGAATTCAAAGTTAATGTTTTTGAAAATCAAGGAAGTAAAAGTGGCAATTATATTTTTTATGATGTGCAACTGTTTGGCCTTTTACATACAATATGGTATAAATAAATGTAGACCAATTAAATATCTCATATCACTGAACTGCTACCATTCAATATATTACACTTTAATATGCTGCAATTAATCTCTGACTAACGTTATACGTAATCTGTTGTAAGACATTAATAATTCATGTTACAATGAGTGTAAAAGAATTAGGAAAAAAAGAATCAATAGTTTTAGGCAAATAACCGTAGTCTGTTAAAATATTTAAACATAATCTTAAAAAATTAATGACTTTTTATACACCAATTTGCTGGACTTTTCTGTGTTCGATTCAAATTCCTTGTTTTAATCATTTTTAATCTTTACATAACTATTAACTAAAAAAAAGGGTCATTTCGATCATATGGTCTTTCCTTAGATGTTTACCATAATATTTAGAGTATGTTGACATTATTCAGTCTCGTCATTGTGTCCACTGCCACTTCAGCTTTCTGTAGTCTAAATGACAGCTGTGTATTATCCACATTCATTCGCTATGTTTCCTGTTCAGTCTCCGTATTGCCCCGTTGTTGCTTAGCAACAGTGTTCTACTGACATGAAAGGCAAGTGCACCGTGTTCACTTTCTTATGTCAAAAGCACAAATATAAAAATTAAACATATGAACACACCAGATATAGTGCTCAGATCTGTTCACTTGCTCACAAAGCCTTACGACAGAAAAAACATTTTTCAGAAAGCTACAAAGACAGAAACTAACAAAGTGACCTCCAACGTAGGACCTCAACAGCCAGATATAACAGAACTGACACAGAAGTGGCTTTTATTCATTTATAAAATGGGTTCTTTTCTGACTTTCAAGCATACTGTTATGGGCATTAACTATACAGACAGAAAAAGTATGAAGCAGCAGATAAAAATCCTCTTAAAGATGTGAATTCCGTTCAATACTTCTCTATACAATAAGACCTGGCTACAAGTCATAAAATGCCTTTTTCCTCCTCCTCCAAACCAATTATAAGGTTCCTGAAAGATATCATCTTTCATCATAGGTGGATGTGGAACCTTGCCTGATTTCTCTGCCTGGTAGCTTTTTATTGCACACACAGACATTGTTGAAATATTAAGCGCACATGAATAATCTGTTCATCTGAAAATAATAACTTCTCCTATCTCATGCTCTGCTGCGTTCTAGCCGTCACCTCGGATCACGGGAGCCACTTGAACTGTGGCACTGGAACGGCGATAATTTTGAATGCACACACAACCCACATTCCCATGACCAGAGAAGCGGAGCTGAAGCACTTCTATGACCACAGGGTGGGAAGAGCTTTATAAGAAGGCTTCACCCACTCAATAAAAGGGCAGCAGTTAGATTAGAAGATGCTACATCAGAAGAAGAGCTACCCTCCAGGCAAAAAAAGATTTATGTTGAAGCATTGCTAGTTGTCAACTCCGATGTATAATCGGGAAGCCAACAAGACACAGTGTGAAGAAAGTTGAATGGATATCATAGAAATAGGAAAATGTACTTTTGATCTAACACTAGAAGTCATGACAGAAAACTAAAATAACAAGTCACTGAACTTGTTGAGGGACTTAAGAATGGTGCATGGGGGTGCATTTTTTTGTGATGTGATTCCAATCCATGTACATACATGCAGTAGTGTAGAGCTACAGAATAGGTTGGGCAAATTGGGCTCAGGTTTGTGCCTACAGACAACCCCTGATTTATGATGGGGCCATGTTCCAGAAAACCCATAGTGTCTAAATTTAAATGTACTCCATATAATGCATTCTGAAGTAGCCCATGGTAGCTTATAAGTGTACTATATGCAAGGTTATACAGTACATAATGTTCAAACACAGCAGGGTGTTCCCCAGACATAATACAGGGATTTAAAATAACAAAATATCCTATGGAAAAGTTGCAACGAGGTCAATTAAGGATTTTTATCACTAACGTCACCAAACAGGTACACAGGTGGCCCAAATGACTCGGAACCACAAGGTAGCTGTGGATGTGTGTTCCAATATCATCCCTCGGTCGCTACATTTTCTTAGCTGTCTGTATTTAAAAAAAAATTTTTTGACATACAATATTTCAACCTACATTTTTTGCGTTACGATACGACTTAAAGTAAGCCAAGGTTTGTCTATAGATGTGTTTATGTGCATTTAACCATTATATTAAGTATGTTTGCAATGCATCCATTCATCTATTGTCTATACTCGCTTATTTTTCATCAGGGTCACAGGGATCTGCTGGAGTTTATCCCAACTGTCATTGAGTGGAAAACACAAATAAATCCTGGACAGGTTGCCAGTCCCTCAGGCCAGGGCCACATACACAAAACACACACACACACCCATATGAGAAACAAATCAATCTAACATACAGGTTTTTGGACTGCGGTAGAAAACTAAAGTACCAAGAGTAAACCCACACAAGCACGGAGAGAACATGTAAACTCCATAGAGAAGGGCCACTACTGGGGATACGAACCCGGGACCAGACATACACATTGTTGCACAGCTGATTGAGCAGTTGTAGACAGTGTCTTTCCTAGCAAAATGTAAATAAATAAAAAATACATCGCAAAGAATCCACAATTAGTTAGGGCAAGTTACAAAACAACAAATGCAAAAGCACTGAAGGAAGAATGCAGGAATTTACTTGACAAAGCTACCAAGCCTAAAAGCAAGAAGTATTTCTGCTTACATTTGCATCCAAGAATATATTCTGGCATTAACTGCCTGTAACTCCAAACAAATAATTCAAGCAAATGATACGTTAAGTTGTAGATACACCATGAGGTATGCAAAACAAACAAGTCAGTAGTTCACAATTCACCAGAAAGCAATTTTCTTACTGCTGCAGCCATTGAGAATGTCAAAAGAATACAGGCAACCCGTATATAAATGTGTGTACTTTGGCTTAGCGGGCATTGTGCTAGCCCAATTTTATCATAAAGAAATCAAAAAGGTATGGACCCTGATTCCTTGTTTTCAAATAAAGAAGCAAAGCAGCTGTTCCTCTCGCATTAAAAAATAAGGAAAAGCAGAGAGGCAGGCTGGACTTATAGAGCCTGTATATTCCTTCTCTCCCCCTCTGGGATCTTATCATTCACACAGGCAAATTTCTCCAATTATAAAACTCATCTCCCTTTTGGTATGCCTCCCTCCTTTTCCTCACTACCCCCCTCCTAATGATTTCTCTCGTTCCAACACATTGCTAACACTGTTTTTATTTTTCTAACATTCTCTTCCTCTTGCACACTTTTAGTCCTTTTTTCTTTCCTCACCACTCTTTCACTTCAATTCGCTTTTCTCCCAAGACTGCGTCCCACATCCACAGCTTTCGAGTCACACCTAAAAAGACCAATTATAGCATGCTTTCTCTGCTTACTCCCAGTCTTGAGCAGCACTGTGGAAAGTAGCTAGTGTTCGCAAGATAGCGCTAATTGTCAGAGTTATATTTAGTGCTGGGTCAGGCCTTCCTGAGAGGGGGAGCTGATAAGGTGCGTAATGACGGGAGCGGAATGAGGTGACCTGCGTGTGACCCTGCGTTGTAATGAGTGGAGACAGCCCCCCCCTTACTGAAGCGCTTGCTGAGGAAGAGGACTGAAGCGTCACTTCTGATGTGAAGAAAACATTCTATACACACCAGAATGAGAAAACGGGCAATTACGGTCTAAGAAGAGTTGAGGCGCAAATATGTGTGAATTCATGCAGGATTCACACTGTGCTCTGAAACAGAAGAAAAGCATTAGTATAAACTATTTGATTTAATAACATTCTACTGCTGAATGCGAAAGATTGACAGTACATAAAATAATTCAAGTTAGCACCATTATCTAAACCTCCTATTGTGCTGCGCTTGTATTGTAAGGCCATTAAATAAATCTCTTTACTTTCTGACAATAAGCCCCCTTAGACTGTTTAACATTCAGGAAAAAAATTGCTTAAAACTCTCTACTTTTTCCTTCTCCAATCGCTCTCCTTGCACCTAATCACACTAAAAGGTACAGATTTTTCTTGCTTGACTTCTTATTCATTCTTCAGCAAGCATGCATCAGTATCTGTCTCAAGGGAATAACACAGGTAGAACAATGATTCAGCCATGCCTCTTCCAGCCACTGCCTGGACAAAATCTCCTGCCTGTGTGATAGCTGAAGCTAAAGCCTCCCCTAAGGTGCCTCTCTCATTCTGCAGGGTGTGAAATGTAGTGTGTGTTTCAGTCTCTGACTCAACTCTTTGTGCTTGAAACAAACAAAAAACGCACACAAACACACACCTTTCAGCTTCTGTGTTGCTCCATTGCAGCTCTTACGGGTTAACAGAGAACCAGCAGAACCGTACTGCTAGCAAAAGAACACAGGACTTACTGTCAACATGCACATGGCTTTAGAAATCCATCACTCAATAATTCAGCACAGGGAGCAAGGATCAGGATGCAAGAAAGCCAGGCCAGGCATGCTGGGTATTAACTCAGCAGTTAATACCATAGGGTTAAAAACATAGAAGAGAGAATTCATATTTTAATGCCTATAGACAAGACAGACTGTACAGAAAATATTCAGTAGTTGAGTAAATTGTTTTAGATGTCAGAAGAGGGAAAAAGATAAAAACAAAAAGAGAGAGAGAGAAGGAGAAAAAGAGAAAAAGAAAGTACGTCTAAGGCCATAGTAGTGGACAAGAGGAGAGCTGGAAAAATCCAAAGCGGGCCGACAGGCCATGCCCACACAGAAGCGCACTGATAAAAGGACTGCTGTCTGACAGTAGCCCTCAAAAATACAGATGAACAGCCTCACCCTTTCCTCTTTACCTTCAATCACAGAAAACCAGTATAAGTAACCCATGCTGAACTTAATCACACACACGCGCACACACACACACACACACACGCATAAAGCACTCAGATACTAAGAAGAGGCTGAAAATGGAATGAAAACACACTTAAGCCAGCAAAGTCATCAAAGCCAGACTTTACTTCTACACAGCCCACTGGAATTACTGGCACACACAGATATGTGCAAATAACTGCATGAATAAGCATAAATTAAAACCTTCAACCACCCTAAAGAAATCTATGATCTAAACTGGAGCAAAGTTCATCCACAACTGTCTCTACCCTTGATACAGGAAGTCATTTAAATTTCTGGCATACGGTAGGCCCAGTTATCGAAACTGACTCACATATATCCCATTTAAAATCTGTTTAAGTAGTTGAGGGTTACAGGCCTTTATCAGGGGACCGAGAGTGGCAGCTTGGAGGTACTGCTCCTCTGGTCGGCAGTCTCACACCTTAGTCACTAACCTACTACAGCAACAGCAGAGACTACCAGCAACAGCAATTGAAAAACTAAACCATGAGCCTACAATTATGACCTTAAAATATGACTTTCTGCATGCATTTCATTATGGGTACCAATAATTCTGGAGGGCACTGCATGTCCATGTCCCTTTCTGAGGCAAATAATATTGAGAGCACTTGCAGTGCTATACATCACCTTGCTGGTAGAACAACTGCAAGTCTGTGTCTTTCAGTCCAATTAGATTGGAGAGGATAGCTACAGCATTCTGCATGGTGCCACCGAGGATGTTAATCTGATGGTCCTGTGAAAACAAAAAATGAACAATTAGAAGGATAATTGGATCATGTCTTTCTGGTAAATAACTGAGGCACTAAAAGAGCAGTGGCTTATAATAATAAAAGAATATTATTTTCATTTAGTATTTAACAAGGTAACAAGACTATAATTTAAGGACACCATTAGTACTGACATTGAAAAAAATAATAATAATTAGAAATGCATGACCCAGCATTTACATCCTTTATGTTATTTTAAGTGCTTAGCCATGGCTGGAAACAATAAAAAGAATTAGATCCAAAATGAGTTACTTGCACCTGGAAAGTGTTCACAGTGCTTCACTTGTTATATCTTAAAGCCTTATTCTAAAATAAATTCAATTAATTATTTTTCTCAAAATTCTACAAACATCACCCCATAATGACAACATGAAAAAGTTTGTTTGAACCTTCACAAAATTATTAAATATAAAAAAATAAAATTAAAAATGTACATAAGAACTTAAGTACATAATTATTTGCAACCTGTTTTTATTGAACAGCCTTAAAATGTTTCTACATTTTGATTGGTGTCTTACCTAATTTAATTGACTGGACGTATTTTGAAAAGCACACACCTGTCTATGTTGAGGTGTCACAGTTACCAATGCATGATGTCTAAGGAATTGTCTGTACACCTCTAAGACAGAATTGCATCAAGGCTTAGATATGGGGTAGAGTACAGGAACAGTGGCAGCATTGAAGGGCCCACAGTGGCCTCCACCATCTGTAAATGGAAGAAGTTTGGAACCACCAACACTCTTTTTGGAGTGGGCCGCCTGGCTGACGAAGAAGAAACAAAATTCTCTGGTCTGATGCAACAAATATTGAACACTTTGGTCTGAATGACAACCGTCATGTCTGAGGAAAACCAGGCACCTGGCCTATACCATCCATGCAGTGAAGCATGGTGTTGGAAGCATCATACTATACGTCAGGAACTGGGAGACAAGTCAGAATTGAGAGAAAGATGAACACAGCAATGTATAGAGATATCCTTGATGAAAACTTGCCCCAGAGCACTCTGCATTTCAAACTGGGGCGACAAGTCATCTTCCAAAAGGTTGATGAAAAAAGCATCATATTCGAAAAGACTTAGGGCTGTCATTGGTGGCAAAAGGTGCTTTGCTCTTAAAGGCTGTATTGAGCAAAGGCTGTTATTCTTTCACATTGTCATTATGGGGTATTGTTTGTAGAATTTTGAGAAAAACGATACATTTAATCCATTTTGGAATAGGACCAACATAAAATGTGGAAAAAGTGAAAAGCAGGAAATACTTTTACTGCTAGTTATCGGTTTATAAAAATAGAGAAAAACCTGCATTCAGCCAAGATTAGTTGACTTCTGGGATTTTTTTCCACACCTCTTTGCCCTACTGCTCATCTTCTTTAACTGAAGCAAAATCTTAAGTTTTAGAGGAAAAAAACAGGAGATGCATCTACAGGAGAGACTTGTATATTATGAGGTTGAGGAGATGCTCTGATCATGCAGTAAGCTTGAGGTCGACAGATGATTAGAAGCAAAATGAGTAGACAAGGCTTCTAGGTAAAAAAGTAGATAGAGAAATGTGATAGAGGAAAATCAATTTAAAGTTTTAATTAAAGTTCTCAAAACAGACAGAAAGAAGAGGGGGCATAAGAGTCTAAAATCCAGAGGCATAAATAAAATCTCCAAAAATCCCTAACCACAGTTAGCAGTGGATTCAGAAACTACTGCTTTTCCTGCTTAGAATGTGCAGGAACTTCAATGATAGCTGGGTAAAAGACATCAGGAATGTATTTGTCTAATCGTTAAAACTGATACGAAGTTGATCAGCGTGACCTTTTTTAAAAGATATATTGTAATGCGGAGGGTATGAAGTAACCCTCACACAGCACTGATTTTTAAAGCAATAATATATTTAAAAGCATGCTTGAAATATGGCACAATTAAAAAAAAAAAACACACACACTAACCACACTAAGACACTAAGACCACAATAAATGTTTAATGGTAAAAAGTTGCAGATTCATTAGTTGATGTATGTAATCATTGGGCAGTTAAATCACTGAGGTTAGGCTAATGTTATCGGTATCTATAGTTACCATGCTTGGCCCTAATCTCAAAGTAAACTGATGTCTGATGTATAGGCTATATGGAATGGCTACATGACTGCGCAAACAACATTTTATTCTACTTAACAAGTTACTATATGAGCAAAAAACTAGCTTGTTCTTTTTTATCACTGTAGGGTTCAATCTTGGAGTAACAATAAATAAAACTATGTAATTTGTAAAACATAGTATAACACAGGCTATTATAACTGGTCAGTAGACATTGTTTCCAACCAAGGTTTCTGGATTGAGTTTCCATCAGCTTAGTGTTTTCACATTACGTCATCAATCCGGAAGTGGGCCATATAGGCAGCACAGAACATAAACAATAGCCCTAAACTGAATGTATCTGTAGGCATCTCAAATATGGCCACAGATCAGGGTGACCAAAATGTAACGCAAGTAAAAACGCTCTATTAGCAACAGTATTTACGACACTGGTAGCAGACACTTGTGCCTCTTTACCACATGAGGGAACTGTGAGCAAATGTTCGGTGGTGTTACTTCAATTTCAGAATGGCAAAAAAAAAAAGAAAAAAAAAAAAAGTCTTTTAATTACATTAATATGTCAATTTTTTCCGTTTAAATAATCACCCCCCATTGCAAGCCTAAAATTAATTAAGCCTGTTTTGCTGTTATTTAGGTTGGCAGCGAAGATCCATCAAAAATTCTTAAACGAGGCCTGCCATCAGGCAAGGAAGTAATAACAGTGGACAGCCACAAAGCTATTCACATCTACTTAAGTATCTTTGTCACAGTGGCATATTGGATAAGGAGCAGCTTGGGAACTGTGCTCTTAATGTGTGCACTGCTAACAGTGGATTGGGGCCAGAGAAGGTTGACTGTTAACAGAGACTGGGAATTTCTCTCTAATGAGAATGGAACCCTCTGCATAAGACGACTCACATCTTCACTCCATTAAGTCTGCAAGCCAATTACACATTACGCTTTGATGGGTCAGTCCAGACTGCTTCATTTACATAATAACTCATCTTAGGGTTGAAACCCAACGGTTAAGCACCCGCATCTAAATAAGCCTGGCTTTACAAGGCTAATATTTTATTTCATCTTAAAGTTTTATAACTTGTGGACATGTATATAGGTTAGTTGGTAGAAGTCTGCAATTTAAAAAGTATGGATACATGAGTTGTATTTAAACAAATAATGGGACTTAAAAAAAAAAAAAAAAAACACTTACGTTAAAAACAAAAAAAAGAAGAAATGCTGGATAAATAGAAGCCTAATTTATTGTGTGTTTTTGTTGTCTCCAGGCCGGTTCACAGCACTTTCAACTTTGAATTACCAAAGTTTCATAATCCACCCCTGACATATACAGCACACTAAATAAACAAGCTTTTGAAAGCTACTTGAAATCCTTTTATAACCAAAAATATTATTTTATCTTTCCTACCGTCCAATCATCTCTCTATACATCTATATATCCACCCATATATTCCTCAATCCAGCCATCTATCTATCCACTTATATATCTTGTGTACATATAAAGCTTATTGTATTAGATGAAAACCCCATGTTGCTACTACTGCAACAGGTAAAGTACCTTTATGCCCTAAACAT
The DNA here is from genome assembly GCA_005784505.1 of Bagarius yarrelli. NCBI lineage: Eukaryota > Metazoa > Chordata > Actinopteri > Siluriformes > Sisoridae > Bagarius > Bagarius yarrelli. The sequence continues at coordinate 3,674,535 of VCAZ01000010.1, read as the reverse complement.
TTGAATTTCTAACATTCAAACTGTGTTTCTTTAAAAGATTTTCCTTTCACAGAGTGCACAGTACTCTGGTGCTCTGTTTCTTTTGAACACCACTGAGAGACTCTCTCTCCTTAAACTCACATGAAAGTACATACAATTTTGTAGTGAGGTATGATTCCGATAAAGTGTACAGTTTTTCTGGATGCTTTATTCTGTACTGAAACTGGTTTAGAAGACCCAAGGTAATAAATAAATCACAGTAAAAGAGAAAAGCCCAATCCTGGGGATTGTGTAAGCACTTACCGCTATGACTTTAAAAATGGCAGGCAGTAGATGACTTTCTCGAACAAGCCTGTATTAGACACACACAAACACACACAATATGGCATCATGTCTATAGTCATTATTACTAAAACACTCAAGCAAGTATTCGATCCTGGTTCTGTATGAATAAGCTGATGATGGCTAAAAGCTTTAAAGGTCAGTCTTGTTACAAAATAACCTTTGACTAATACATTCAGGATACAGTAGGAAAATAAAAGAAAATTATAGAAGGAACAAGCAATGCGAGTGGAAGAATAAAAAGAAAAGAAGGAAAAGAGGGAGGAAAAGTTAAGGGGACCGGGTGTTCTTGGCACTGAGGAGTAATGAGAGACTTTATTGAACATGACTTTTCCTCAGACTGTTATTGATTACACCCTTTGATTCACAGCCAATTACCATGTGCGTAAAAGCCCTCAACGAGGACACAACAACACTAGGTGAAAATAAGAGCTAGATTGAACTAAATTAATGAATAGGTCACTCTTGGAATATAAATCGGTGATGCTTGCCTTCAACTTAACAACGATATACTGCATGGCTGGCCGTTCCTCACATGACATAGAAACAGCACAGCGCCTGATGAAGGTCATTAATAAATTCTTTGTATACATACATGTAGCAATATAAATCGTACCACAAAACCTAAAGCATACTTTAGTGGTAAAGAGCACAAAAGTATATTTGTTTAACTGCAAGCTGTGGAAATGCTTATATTGGTGTTACAAACCTAATATAACTGCATGTCTAATCTGCAGACTTGTTAAGTCCACTGCTTATTATATGATGATTACCTGAGGTCACTGCTTATTATATAATGTTTTGCAAGTAGTTAATTTTTATTATACACAGAAAACATAAATAAACCCACACAGAAAATAATACTATGAACACTTTTATCTTGTGCTTTAGTATTGATACTGAAATGCAAAATACATTAAACACAAAAAAGATGTTCATTTTTCTTGCATACTAATGTTTAATTATCAGTCAGATTGAGCCATGTTGCTAATTGTTGATGTTATGATGCCAACTTGCATACATCAACAACATGTTTATTCTTTTGGATGTTGGACCACTTTGGCTTTTAGGCTTTGCATTGCCAAAGCAAGGGCAAGCTAAATGTTGGCAGCCCCGCATGGAATATGTAGCGTGACTCAAGGATTGACAGAAAATAAAAGCAAAATTTCATCCACCAACATGCAGATAAAATCTAAATAAATTAAATATTGTAGTAAATTTGGGGATGTTATATATATGTATATATATATATATATTTTATTATTACATATTAGCTGAAAAAAAAAGAACAAAGTTAGCTTGCACTGTATGATACACCACACAAGACCTTGGGAATCAAAACTGTCAATAAAGAAAAGAACTGTGTGATTAATAGGGCTGTGCAAGAATATCAAAACAGCTAACTATTATAATATTTGTTTTCATGATAATGTATCAGTATTTTAACCTTAAGTATGAGCACATTTAAGGAAAGTTATAAACTGATTTAAGTTTATGTTAATATTAATTAAAGGTGCGTGTCAAACGACTTCCTTCTTTACCTTGTAGTTGTCGCTACACATACAGTCATCGTCTGTATGCAAGCAAGTCATCGTCTGTATCCAAGCAAGCATGGCTGAAAAAAGCTTTCTACTTGTATTTTCAGCTATTTGTTTTACATTTTTAAAATTTATTTTTTTTATACATTTACATTACAGTATTTGGCAGACGCCCTTATCCAGAGCGACTTACAATATCTCCTTGTTATACAACTGAGCAATTGGGGGTTAAGGGCCTTGCTCAGGGGCCCAGCAGTGGTGGCTTGCCGGAGCTGGGAATCGAACCCACAACCTTCGGGTTGGTAATCCAACACCTTAAGCCCATGAGCCAACTTATAAGTATTGCAATATGTATTGTATTTCAATATATCGTGATATATTGTATCGTGATCCATGCATTGTGATATGTATAATATTGTGAGGCGCTTGCCAATACACAGCCCTAGTGATTAATAGTAGAAAGCACCTCTCTGACCTTTCTCCTTTGTTTGAAGCAAAGAGCCCATCTATCTGCCATCTTTCCAATAATACACCATCATTTACTAGTACCAGCTCATACCAAGGGACACGGTCACAATTACTCACCCACATACTGAGGACAGAGCTGATGAATAAGACTACTTCATCTTCCTGTCAGAGAGAGAAGGGAAAGCTTTATGGCAGACTTTCCTCTAGGTTGCATGCTGTAGGCCTGTCTATAGTCTAATTGCACTCCATTAAGGGTGAGCGACCCAGGAGTCTCAGTGTCTATCCGTCTTGCTCAACAACTACATGTTTATAGAAGCAAACAGAGTCAAGTGGAGAGGTGCAAAGAAAAGAATATATCTACTATATAAAATACTTTGCTCAGTCTTTGCACTACATCAGCAGTGGTATGCACAGTACACACTGATGTACTGCATGACAGAGGGCAGAACTTTAAGATACTCGGAGACAAACATCAAAATAATAATTAACCCATAATTGGGCTTTTTTTCGTTTAAGTTTTAATACTACTACAGCTTACCGATTCTATATTAAAATGTTTAAAATGATCTTGTACAAAACTAATATCCCTTATGATAAATTCATCTAAATAATATATTTACAGCATACTGAGGACTTTGTGTTGACTTCTTAAAGGAAATTACTGATTAGCAAATTTATTGTAGAATTAAAGAGGCAATGCAGTGTTTACTATTCATACTGCATTCTACTATTCATCCCAAATATTTTTACCTCATGACGCTATCTGCACTGTCAAGACACTTTATCTGTATTATACCTCAGTGTTTATTCCTCATTATGCATAACATTTGTTTACACTGTCTGTCTGTCTGTGTATTGTACTTTATACAATGACAATAAAGTTTAATCTAAGATAATCTTATTTCCTATGCCTAAAAATATTTAATGTGTTTCATGGTGGTTAACTTTTAACCCTTTTATTATTTGGGTCAAGTTTGTGCCTTTCTAAGTCTCACAATCTCAATCACAATGTTAGAATGTGCTTTGGCCCAGTTGTACTTTCGGCTGCGCAACAAGGTAAAGCAGCATTTTCATGGAAACACGCCGTATGCGGATTGGCATTTTCACAGGTAAATGTCAGCCCAAATACTGCCTAGCATCTAATGGGAAGATCAACATTATCTTCATGGCTGCACAGAAGATTTTGATAGGACTGGTAATCAGATGGGAAAAAAGATGGGTGAATAAACGGCTACCATTTTTCTTCATAATCGTTTAAAAGTACATGGCATTTGTTAACGGTCACGTTTGGATTACTCCACAATGTAAATGCCATTAAAACTATTTTTGCCTTTTCACTGCAAATACAAATTTTATAGTAATTCATCCATCCTGTGTGCTAAATCAAAAAACTAATAAGCAGAGGTAAATAGCAGTTTGCTTTTGTGCAGGACATAAATACAGGTCATGTTTTGTGAATTTGGAATATTGCATTGGAACATTGCCTCAGCTTAAAAATAAAAAAATCCAGTATGACTGAAAAAAGAAACTACAGAAACATTTATGCTTAAACTTAACACCGAGTAATTAATAAACTGGCCTCATACAAAACCCCAAGCAGCATGTTGGAAGCTATTCGAGAGTTTGAGCTATTTTAGACACAAAACAATGTTAGCAGACACGCAAGTTAAGTCTAATACAAGTTTTGTTGAGGCACTGAATTGTGTTGAAAATGATAACCAGATGAATTGTGTTGAAAATGACAACCAGATTCAGTACTGAACTATGCGGAACCAGAGTACTTTATATTGGACAGATCTGTGTACGTTTAAAACCTTAAAGCCTCTCCACAGTGTGATGTCTTATTTATTCTTATTTATTAAGTGCGTTATACTGAACCTTGCTTTTTGATTTAAACCTTGCTTTAGTGATTTTGATCCATTTATCCCTAGAGCTGTGACTATTAAATTGGGATAAAGAAGACATTAAATATATACACTTGCTTCTTATTGCATAGCACATTTCTTTTTTAATTTTGATTTGGATGCCCATCTTCCCACAAATTGATATGATTCTTTAGGGTCTTAATAAAAATCTATGATATATTTTGGTTTTTTTTTACAATTTTTTAATTTACTTATTTGGCCTTGTGTAAAACAGCTCTGTTTACAGCAGCACAATTCAGTGCATGTTGCTGTTAATGCTATAAGCTCTGTTCACTTCACCCGATTATTTTATGGGGCGTTTCCATTGCTCAGACAATTTGAAATAATTTTTAAATGACATAATAATCATTAACAGACATCGTCATAAACCATCTACAAAGGTAAGCTTAATTTAGTGTTACCGTGTTATCCTTACCGACAATGTACACAGTTTGTAATAAGACAAAAATAATTCTATATTATATACTCATGATTATAGTCACGGCTACACCAGGTTTCTTACCCAACCAGCGTGCACTCTCAACCAAATACACTTGCACCTCATCATTCATCACACTATTTATACGCAAGCCTTTCACTCAGTTACTGTCTGTCGGGTCTCGTATGATCCCAGAGTCCACTGGCTAATTGTTAGCATTCAGCTACTGATATGCACACCAGATTCTGTGGTTCTCGATGGAAGCTCCAGCAGCCGGGTGCAGATCATCCTAACATCAAATTTAACACTCTCCACTGCTTCTCACCTGTCTTTAGCACTCGTAAAATAAAGTGACCCAGTGGATATTATTATTATCTCTGGCTTCTCAAGTCAAGCCAAGAAGCTTTGTCATTTTGACCCTATACAGCAAATGCAGTACTCAGTGAAATAAAAACATTTCTCCAGTACCTACATAAAACAACACAGAACTACACTAAACAGAAATGAGCTACAATGAACTAAAAACATCACAGCGCTTATTGCATATTGTGCAAACAGTGCAAAACAGACAATAAACAATTACAATCAACACTCCAGACAGTGCCAATAGACACACTGCAAACTATGCATACGTCTATAGCATATATATATATATATATATATATATATATATATATATATTATATATATATATATATATAATATATATAATATATATATATAAAGAATGTACGAAGAAAAAAGACCACATAATATGCGCTGAGTGTAAACTTTAGCAAAAGATTCATAGGAAAAAAAATATATTTACTATTTGTGGAGATCAAGTATGAAAAAGAATAGTTGGTACCACTTATTTATTCAAGAGTAACTTAGCAAAAACAGTCTGGGGAGAAATAATTGGCATAAACAAACATATTTAGGGAAAATATTTAGGTTGAAAAAGGGGGAAATTATTTATATATTTAAAAAACACTGAGTGAATCTTTATCATTATAAGGTGGTTGTGTAACACACTGACAACACAAAATTTAGTTCAAGCAACTTGTAAAAACGCATGTCTTCTTCGATGGACCCTTTAAGATTAATCCAGGGTAATTACAATGCCAGTGTAGGCTATAGCATAACTTAGCCAGTTACACTAGGGTGATGTTTATGTATAATGAGTGTTTATATACATGGTAAAAACAGATATATATATATATGTTTTGCTTTGGAATATGCTTTGAGGCTTGCGGTTTGTGCAAACCTTTTACCAACCAAACAAAATGTCCAACCTTTTACCAACCAAACAAAATGTCCAACTGTCCTCCTGTGATTATTTGCTTTTTCACATTTTTACTGTCCATTTTCACACTACAGCCTTGTGCTACTCTGCTGCTTGTCAGAGGTTGGCAGGGAAACTGCCACACACACATAATGAAAGTGTTCAGTCACACACCACACAGCACAGACTCTTAGTTTCTCTCTCTTTTACACACACACACACACACACACACACACAGCATGTGACATCTCCACAACTTACCCGCCATGGATGCAATCTGTTCCACACACACCTTGTCCAGTCCAATAAGACTCCAACAGGCGGTCTTTACAAATCTGTATGCTACTGTGCACAAGAGCTTGTCTTACAAAACCCCAAAGGGAGTTGAGAATAACTAGAAACTGCCATGTGTTTAATAATTAGTATATTTTTAATTATACAAGGGAGAAAACATTAACCACAATCAGTAGTTACAGTAAATACATTAAAGTCTTGCATAAAAATAGCCTTCATAACGGGCTGAGGTTCTTGATAATAAGAAAGTTTGAACCCAGTCAAAAGGATAATAAAGGGAAGACCATACTTGTGCACAGAACCTGCTAATGTCTCCAATTTGCAATCTTATATTGCCCAGAAACCATCAAATTAAGGTCTTTTTTTTTAGGACTTTATCAAGTAGTGGCAAACGCAAATTAATTTTACTATTGTGAGCATAATAGCTCCTCATAGATGACTGGAAGGGGGGGGGCACAATGTGGAAAGTGGCGACAGGCAAATCTACTTCTGTTGGATGAAACCTGCACCCACAATTGCTGACATCAATTTGAATAGTTCATCAGCACAGCATGCTCTATCAGCACTAAGAAAGACAATGTGTGGAGAGGTCGGGAGAAGCCATTACAAAAACAGCAGGAGGATGAGACGGAGATAAGGAAAACACACTCACCCATTCCTGCAAAGAATTTCCATCATTGCTTTAGCTCACAATAGGAAAAGGTAAGCAAAACAGAAATGGGTGCGAGTACGGCTCTGAACAAGGGAAGTAAATGTTACAATAGCATTTTCACCTAGACATCATTTGGCTAACAAATGGTTGGCTTACTGTACTCTATGCTTTAGAACCATTAAAGTGGAATAAAATAATAATAGAGTCTTTCAGTTTACAACATCGCATCTGTTGTAACACCTCAAACTGTGTCAGACTTCTGGCTTGTGTGTGTGCTACAGGGATGTTTTATCTCATCAGGATAGAGTCGGTGTGGGTGCAGGTTTTCCTGCCCCAAGCTGAAGTCACATAAAACTTAAATCAGTTGATCCTGACTTTGAATAAACTCAGGTGTGGCTTCTGCTTGGATAAAACCTGCACCCACACTGACTGCTTCTGCTTACTAGCAACTAGATCGCCAGTAAAATCCAGTGGTAATTAAGTCTGTTTCAGCATGAGTCCTGTGACAGTTATAGTTGTTACTTAGGTTTCTGTAGAAAATAGCATAGTGTCACTTAATAATCACCATTAGACTGTAATCACAACTGATATAGGTGACAAATTCAACAACCTGCACTGCAGATTTGTTGAGCCAATTTTCACTGAAATAAGGCAAAATTATCTTAAACTGTGTACACTTTGTGCTGAAGACACTGATTTACATACACTCACACACTAAATGAAACCAAAAAAGGATGTACATGATAGGGGTGGGCAGAATGACCATAATTCTATTTCACACCATGAGTAATTTAATTATACGGTAACAATATTTTTTATTTAATATTCCGGAATACCAACAAACATGGCTTTATATAACAAACAAATTTAGATGCTTCAGAAATCAAAAGGATTTTACCTTCTTTTATTACTTTTTACTTTTATTTGGGACTTGAGAAATATACTTTAACAACAAAATGCACTGTATGTCAAATGTTACAGTTGTGTGTACAAACCTTGTTATTATCAACTTACCAATTAATTATCAGGGTAATATCTTAAAGACTTTTCCTTTCTACGAGACAACGGGCGGAAATACATTTTGGTAGCCTGACTGTAAGACACAACAACCCCGGTGTGTCAGGCTGTGATTTTCTGAGTCCTGGCCTTTGCTCAGGCGAGTATGTATGCTGAGTGTGATTTATCTATGCCCACTTATACACATATATACACATATATACACATACACATACACACACATATTAAACATGGAATTAAAAAAAGCCTATTTGTTGGTCATTGATTCTGTGGTAACGACATATACCGTCATGCCGTCCAGCCCCACTGCTTAAGATGTGCATGCTGTCTCAAGTGTCAGGTTTATATGTTTTTTCGAGTGCGCCTTGTATTTTGTAGGGCACAACAGCGCCTATATTTTCTGAGGAGACTTAAAAAGTCCCATCTCAGCAACAGGATACTGAAGAACTTTTACTGCAGTACCATCGAGAGCATCCTCACAAACTGCATCTCAGTATGGTACAGCAGCTGCACTGCTTCAGACCGCACAGCCCTTCAGAGGGTGGTGAAAACCGCCCAACGAATCGTTGGCACTCAGCTACCCACCCTGGACAACATACACAAAGAACGCTATCTGCAAAGGGCGGGAGGCATAATCAAAGATCCCTCTCACCCCAACCACGGACTGTTCACTCTTATCCCAACAGGCAGACGCTACCGATGCCTCAGAGCCGCACAAACAGACTGAGAAACAGCTTCTTTCCTGTGGCTGTTTCTGCACTGAACAGCTGATATACAGTATTAATTACTAACTTCTGTACTTTGCACTACCTATTATTATGCATCTTTGCACAATCTATACTGTATAGATTGATATAGATAGATATAGTACTTTGCACTACCTATCATTATGCATCTTTGTACAATCTATAACTAGCTATTGTTACACCTCCATACTCTATCCATATACCTCTGTACATTATTTTCCCCCACCTCTGTAACTATCAACCCCATACCCTATTTATTACACTGATATTTATTGTAAATAAGCCACTTATGCACTTCTGGTTAGATGCTAACTGCATTTCATTGGCTCTGTACATGTACCTTGCACAATGACAATAAAGTTGAATCTAATCTAATCTATTTTGTGGTGCTACAACTTATAATATACAGATAGTCAGAGTATTGCTCACTAGAAGATCACACTTCACTATAAGATAAGGAACAAAAGTGCTGTATGTGAAGTCAGACACTAACTCGGACAGCATCGTCCGTCGTCTGTGTTGCTGCAGCTGAACACCACTCGGGTTACTCAGTGCATGTATACGGGTAATCCGATTGTCCTTATTTGTTTCCCCCACATCTGCGCATGCCCAAAAAAAGGCAACCGGAACGAGGGAACGTCTGCCCCGGAAACTGAAAACACAGCGGATTTCTTCAGCCCCTTTTAACGCTATTACTGTGGAAAATGGCGACAAAGCCGCATTTTTGGAGCGATACTGAGACAACGTATATGCTTAACGAAATGAAAGATTTGAATATTCTTCAGCTTCTCGACGGCAGGAAATATAGGAACGGAGACATGTTTAAGAAGCTATCAGATAAGATGACCTCGGCAGGCTATTTACGGAGTGTGGAGCAGGTTCGCTCGCGCTGGAAAGTGCTGCGCCAGTCTTATTTCCGCGCTAAGAGGCAGAGCAGCAGCAGCAGTGGGGTAAACCCGGTGGACTGCCCTTATTTTGACACGCTCGAAGATCTGTTAGGTCCTATCCATTTCTCAGCCACGGACGGAAGCGGGGTGGATGTGGGCTTTCAGGAGCTAACGGCAAGCCAAACGGTGGAGGATGTGGCCTTAACGCCATCATCACCGGGTAAGCGTGAGCTCGGTGCACTGTATATACTCGGACAGGACATATTAGCCTGCTAGCCATACTGAGACGAGTGTACACATTTTTGGAATATTTGGATTTTTTGCTTACGATTAGTCCAGCGGGAATGTCAAGATTAATGATTTAACATTGTTACCGCCCTTCTTAAAACATTACAGTGGTTTTCATTCCTGCGGTAAAGAGATGAATAAATATCATGTTTTACACTCAATTAAATGTTTGTTCTCGGATTACAGAGGGTTTTGACGACACGGAGACACAAGACCTCCAGGTAAAAGATGAATCAGACCACCTGCTCCAATCAGTACCCCATCAAAGCATTACAGGTTGGTTGGACAGACAGACAGACTAATCCATTTTCTTACCACATTTAAACCTCCACATTTATTTCAAAACACAATCCAAACCAACATTTCTGATCATATTTTTTCTTTCCTCAGACCCCAAAATCAGGAAAAAGAGGCGAGGCAAGGTTGCTGAAGACCACTACAGCTTTATGGAGAATTTGCAAAAACAGCATCAGTCATGGCTGGCAAAACAGATGCAGCAGCAACAGGAGCGTGATGAACGATTTATTTCATCTCTCATGGAGGCTAATGCACAGGCTACAGAACGGGTTGTTTCTTTAATGCTGGATGGTCTCCAGAAGATGATTACGCCACACATGAACAGGCCACACTGTTCGACAGAATTGCAGCATCCTGCTCAAAATGGAAGTCCTCAGTCTTTCATAAAGAATGAAGATTTTGAGGACTTTGAGACAGGATAGTGTCTGTATGCGTAAAACTGTTCGGCACAGCAGTAAAGCAGACGCAATGCACTTAGCAGCACAGAGCTATAAATGAAGTCCGGGTAAGCTCCATTAAGGATCTAGTGCTTATGACTTGATTAAACACTGGCAAGTTATGCGTTAAACATTATCAGAAGCAATGCCAAGAGTAGCACAAGCACAGTAAGCAACACAGAATTCGACTGCTAAACACTTATTATAGCACCGTTCTCAAATTAATATGGTCATTTTTGTTCCAGCTGCAGCAGTTTATATTAATGTGCTTGATCTTGAATTCGAAGTAAGTGACTTTTACTTGGACAATCTGCAAAAACCTAAGGACTATAATATGCATTTAAGGTTGTACCAAATAAAACAGACTACTGAAGGTGACATCTTTAGGACAAAGAACGTTGCACTTTAAGATTCTTTTGGTAACGTTGAGAAATCGAGACTGTGGATACCAGGAACTAAAATTGTCTCATGTTTCACAATGCTAGATATTTATATGGTAAATAATAAAAATTGTAATCATTACCAAGTTGTGGTATAAGATTACTAACATGCATGCAACAGCATGCCTTCTTGTACTATACCCTACATACACAAACACTAGTGCTGGAGAGCTATGGAACATGCGTACCTGCTGATGGGCTTGCTGTGCTCGGTCAGGGTACCCAGCAGTTTTAGAGCGTAGAGTGGAATTGGGTCCGGCTCCAGCAGCAAGGTCTCGTACCTAAAAAATAGGTCGTCCAACTCAGTGTTATCCATGTTAAAATCTCTTGTACGTTAAAATGAATGTAAATAATAACCGCTGTTGAAAAAAGTATTGAAGAAAGGGTCTCACTGTGGCAGCAGGGCTTCAGTAATGAGTGTTAAAAGCCGTGTGTTTGAAGATTTGCCCTTTAAATCCCATTTTTCTTTTTCTCTTATCTCTTCCTCCATCACCTCCTGGCTCAGCAACAGCAGTGTGATATCTGACAGCACCCGTAAACTTACAATGCGCCATTCCACTGAAACACACACAAAAGAGATGTACATTTGCTTGGGATTTGGCACAACAGCAAAGAAATTTCCCAATTCTTTTAAAACTGAAAGTTAAGAGCATTTATGACATCAATAAAGCACAAGACTCTTGACTAATCTTTGCTTATTTCAGACAAATTATCCCAAAGAAAAATATTTCTCTGGCTCATGAGTAGAGAACTGCAGAATCAGGCCTGCATGTGTTCTGAGTTACACTTTAGCCTGAGTACGGAGCTAGTGGCAGTAGAACTCACCATTCTTACTAAATGCCAAAGACGCCAACGGCGGTAGGATCGCATCCAAGACCTTAGACAGAGAAAAAGCAACACATTATTCCCAAAGCAAGAGCAGCTCACCTAGATAGCCTAACTATTCATATTCACAGTAACACAGTTATTCTGGTAAAAACAGCTAGGAGGCAAACAGTGAAAGAACTCAGGGGAGCGCCAATTTGCATGGAAATGTGATGTCAGCTTGTGCCCCTTTGATCATGTAGAGTCCATTACAATAAAAAGCCTTATGCCAGCCATTTTTGAAAATTACAATTGGCTTTATGATCATTAGGAACTAGAATCACACGCCACAGTAACAGCGGTTGCATGTGGATAGCTATGGGCATTGCTCATACAAAGGATTCAATTCTATAAAAAAAATACATTAAAAAAGTATTTTTGAAGAAAGTGTTATATTCACAGGTTTCTTGAACCAAATGTCAGGACCATTAGCATACGTAAATTTTGCAAAGGATCAATGTTTATGGCAAACCTTTCCCGAATCTCTGTGCTTGGTGTTTAGTTTCTTTACTCTGTGTTTGTGTATGTTTGTGTGTAAACAATCAGAGTGGAATGGGGTTTCTGGCGGTCTGTAATTAAGGTGCCTTCTCCTATTATACGGTATCAGAGGACTGCTTCCTCTCAAAGCTCATAAAGTGTAGCTCCTACCAAAAAAAAACATCGTTAGTCATTAAACAAAGCCTTAGACAGACAAAATAAAACCCCACGCTGCTGACCACTGCAGTGTGAAGAGTAATTTTCCGTTGCTCGCAGTTCACTCTAATTCCCTGTGTAGAGGGTGGGAGGCAATACTTTTGCAGGAAAGAAAATACACTTCTGCATTTCAGATAAGATGTTATTTCATCACAGGACACTATGTAAAGCTATTTACAATAAGCATAGCTATTCCACCAACCAAACCATGGACCCCGAAGCTAACCCTGGACCCTGTCATCATAGTCTACCCACTTTTTCACATTTCATTTCAGTTTATATTTACACTTTTCAAGCATATCACTAATGCAATTAAAGGATACATTTAAGATATTAATATTTCTGTTTAAGAACTTATAAAGTCTAGTTAATTTATCTTACTAAATACTCCAGCAAGTAATAAAGACATCTGTAAGCTTAAAATATAATGTGTAAAATGCAGGGGTTATTTTTGTGCTCATGTTCATGCAGGGTAACAACAGTTATGAAGTAGACTACAATTGATATTGCTATATAATATATATATATAACTAAATAGCAAATGAATTGACTTTACATTGGCCAACCATCAAAATGTTTAGCATCATTGTTTTAGCTGGGAGACAAAGTAGTATTCTGTAATAATAACATCATCGTCAAATCACTTTTTGTTAACATTTTACATTATTATTAAAAATTATGATAAAACATAGTTACATATTAGGGGTGTGACGAGATCAGACATGAGACTGTGTTCACGAGAACAAAACGAGATTTTTAGCCTTTTTTTTTTTTTAAAGAAATACCAAAAGACGAAATACAGGGAAAAAAATAGTCTTTTATTCAACTGAAAAACAATTTTAAAATCAACTTGTACTTTATGAAATTAAACTTCCATTTTAATGAATTCTATGCGGTAATTAACAACATATAAACACCGTGCAAAATGTTTTGCCACAAACGTTTTTTTTTTTTGCCACAGCCGTTATTAATGTGTGGTGGCAGTTGTAGCAGCTTCTGCTCCTACATCGATACCGCGACATGACCTGGCTGAGCAAACAAGCGACACTTGAAACACCAAGTCCAGCCTGTGTAGCGAGGTTTAGAGTGTGTGCTAAGCATATGATGTGCAGCTTAAATCCTGCCTCCTGCACAGCCACATCCATATTAGGCACATTGTTACAATCGCGATGCACAACATCATGTCAACATATCAAATAATCATTTCATGTTTGTTTATTGGTTCATTAAGAATTGCGCTGTTTTTACTTTTATTTTTCGGTCAGTACGTCCACAATGGGTTTTCAGATATAGTCAGCGAATCGGAATTAAGCTTTACGACGTGCATTGTCACTGCAGCCTTTATCTTGTCTATCATTCTTTCGCTGTTTCTTATGTCCACTGGAAAACCAAAACCTTCCCACAGAAATGATAGAATCTTCTATCGTTGCATCTTCTCTCAGGAGACCTTGTGTCATGAGATCTAGTCACACCCCCAGTACATATATATTCATACTTCTGCTATTTTTATAGTATTAGGCAGCCTTGATTTTGTGGTCTTTAATTTTTGTAGTTTTTCTCCTATTAACCTAGTTCTTGGTATGCTTTCGTGTTGTCTCTCTGTTTGTGTATGCGCACTACACATTACTCACAGTGCATGTATAGCAGCTTAGAAGAGTTGAGTGCTGGGAAATGGCCTCCATTGCTGACATGGTGTTTCTTATGAACTCTTCAGATGCTGTTGGTGATGCAAACAGAAAAAGCTCAACTGACTGGTAAATTATTGAGTAGTTTGGCTAATCATTTATTCACCTATAGCATCAATGCATTAAGTTAACTTTTGGACAGATGTTGAATTTCTAATGAAAAAGTCTTACCAACAGAACTTCCCAAATGGATCTCACTGGAGTCGATGGAGGTTATGCGATTCTTTTTCAAAATGTAAAAGAAAAGACAAAAGGAATGAAAAACACTTTAATAATTAGGCTTGCGTTGGACTTTTTATATAGGTAAATTGACTCACCAGGAGTTCTCCAAATTTGATAAGAAACCCCTCATTCACCACCTGAGGCCTGAAGATCTGCCAAACCAAATCAGTCAGATTAGACAAAAATTCTGTTACAATAATTCTCTATTACACCGAATGTTTGACTTCGTTAAGTTTGTCATCCAGGCGAATTAACTGTATCCGAGTCTATTAATAACTGAAGGAAGACCCTTGTACTGTAGCAATTTTTTGCTGCTACATTAAAATAAGCTTATTCAGAGTGGTACAATATAAAATAAGGTTCTAACGAATCTACTATGTTCGATTGACATTTTAATGATCCAACATTAAATGTTTCTTTGTAAATGAAGGATACAAATCTGCCATTTATATAGAGTCTAGAATTGCTCAACTTCCCTGTGGAAAACCAGTCTAGGAATCAAGAACAGTCTTAATAATGCCTCATGGTGCTGTCGTCCTACAGTCAACACTTTCTCACAACTTCTAAGATGCTGCCAAAAATCCAGTGAGGGATTTGGCGTGACAGGACTAGAGCGCGCTGAGAGAGCTCGGGCGTCTACTGGCAGTATTGAGATGATGATGGAGGTAGAAAGGTCATGGCTGCTGAGGGGGAAAAAAAAAGTCAAGCTGCTGTCAGTTAGAGATGGAAGCTTTGTGGTATGTTAGTCACAGTGCAGCTGACCTGCAGAATGACCCAAGCGACTGATGAACGCTTTGTGTTTTCGCTGTCAGCTTCGCAACAGTCCACAGAGATGATGAGAGACAGATGAGATTGGATACTGGGCGTCTGACATGAATGTATGTATGAACAAAAGCATGGACACGCTTCCGCGGACACAGATACTATTTTTTATCTTAGTCCAATTCACACAAACATAAAAAGCGCATCTTAAAAAAAAACGTATTGTAAACTATTGTAAAATAGTAACTAATAACTAAGTATAAATATGCAACTATAAAAAACCTGGGTGTTACCTAAAAGAGAAAAGAATATAATATACTTCAGAATGTTTAATTCTGTAGTTTTCTTTCTTCTGATTAATTCCTTTTTAATCATTGGGTTAGTTGAGTTTTTAGGCCTTTGTCCTACTGTATGTACCTAATTAGACATTTCTTTGTAAATTTGCAGATGGAATTCATTCTGCTGCTAATTACAGCAGAATATAAGTTACATCTTTAGTAAATTTTAGTAAAAAAAGCGAGTCTGTTTAAGTATCCATGCACCCCAAGCAAGACAATATGCACTGCAAATATGCCATCACTGCATCAGATAGCTTGTATTTTTTAGATAAAATCATTTCTTTATTCACATTTTGGCTATTCTGTCACTTTGGTGAAGGCTAATCCTGCATCTAGAACTAGCGGCTCATCTTCCTGTAAATATCAGTCTGGTCTTCTGATTCTTACTGGCATTTTGTGGTATGGTTTCTATATGTATGCTCTCAAAGTCTAAGTCAAAATATTGGATATCCAGCTGAAGGTTTGTAAGTGATGTCCCAGCTTTCTTCACAGCTTTCACAATGTTTGTCATTAACTACTGTTGTTTACCTTTGTAGATCTACTCATTGACTGGTTGTTGGTATTCTAGTTTATACAGGTATACCCTTGATGCACAAATTGTTTACTGATTGTGTCCAATGCTTGTGCAGTAGCCCTAAACATTTCTTTTGCTTTTCTTAGTCTAAAACTGGATTTTGTATTTCTATAGTCAGCCCACCAATCAAGTTGTTTTGTTTTTGTTACAAACAAAACCAGGGCTGAGAATGTACGTAGACAGGGCAAACAATCTAACAGAGCACACCTGCATCAAGAAATTGTGTCAGTCACATATTCCACCATTTTGAAATTGGTGGGTTCAAACAAAAAGGTACCAGAGTTGCTCAATACAACTAGCAAAAACGATTGTAGTTTTAATACTTTTAAGAAAGTGTTATGTTGTATTCTAATTCAAATCGCTATGTTTACCAATGACATTTTGCACTTGTACCACAGCAGTTTGCTAACAATTTGAATTTACTGTTAACTTTAAGTTGTTTTTATCTTTAGTGAAGTTTATTTCATCCTCATCCTCCTATATTTTTTAACTCTTAATTAAAACGACTAAGAAAGAAAGCTGCTGCTTGTCAGTACTGACAGCTGTAGCTTTCGTTTAATAATTGTCACAGTGTCATCTCCTAAAATCAGCTAATTGCATCAGATCATTAACCTCAAAGCCGAACCACTTAATTTCCCCAGTTTACTGAAGTCTAGTCTCCATGCTAGATCATGCCCAAATTGAGACGCCGATTTAAACGCCTTAATAAATCTTTTAGTGACATACCTCACAGCGTGAGAAAAAGATTCCTATTATATTCATTTCAGTTGGAATGTGTAAGCACCATATTCATGAACAAGTTTTAGTGTGAATGCAGGAATATAGATAAACATTAAAACACCATTAAACCTTTAAAAAGAAAAAAAAAAAGACTGGGTGGTCCAGTGCAGCTATCATCTGGATGTTAACCGTTTTCTGATAAAAATGTCCTAAGGGTGTTTTATTTTTCTTATACCACAATTTGCCATTTTTTTCTTACAGAACAGCATAGATGTTTAAATAGGTTGAAATTTGTATTATTGTTGTATTGTTAAAAAATTTACTCGCATTATCTCATTTTCGGTCTTTAGGATAACAAGATAAAAAAATGTAGCTTATTACATACATAACTAAGAAACTGCAAAATGCTAATTTCTGTAGTCTGATTTTTTAACACGTTAAAAACGCAAAGGAAAACATAACAGAACATAAAGTCAGTTCAGACACTACTGTCAAAGCTGTGCTGTTACCCACATTTATTCACCGCCTTTAATCTCATTAAAAAATTCAAGGGCATTGAGATATAGTACATTTTACTCAAGAAAGTAATCCCGTCAAACTGGCAGACAGACTAAACCATAGACTCGTATCCCAAATAAAAAGAGAATATCAGGAGTTTATATATGATAAATGTTTATGCTCGCAAACCCTCTCCCATCCCATTACACACCTGTGAGGACAGAAGGTTTAGCACTACAACCATCATGGGAAGGCTTTGTTTCAGCTGACGAGTCTGGGCATTGGATGGGTGTTTTCTTCCCACAACGCTACCTAATGCCGTCAGGATGTCATCTTCAAAACAAAAACAAAGGTAGGATATTATTTCAGATCTTGCAAAAGCTGGATGGAAAGAAACAATGTCCATCATGTCCTGTTTACAACTTAACATTGTCTGTAGTACAACAGAAACCAGTCTCAGGTGGTTATAGAAAAAGTAACAGCACTGATTTACAAATCAAACTGCAGGAACAAATCAATATATGGCCCTGTGCTCCCAAATACAATCAGTAAGGTAATTAAAAAGAGAGACAGATTAAATTAGACTCTGAAGTAATTGATGCGAATTCTCTTTAACCCTCACCTAGCCTTGACTCCTTACTTTTCAATCACTTCGTTTCACACATGCAGTTCACCACCACCCACAATCCATGTGTCCTTGCTTTCCTGTCTCTCCATAACAATTCTTTCTACTTTTGCCTTCCTGGCTCTTATCTCTGGGTGTAATGTGATTGATTTACCAAGGATAGCTGGCAGCTCGTGCACCATATGACGGATAAACAGGGCCAGGCATTTTGAAAGGTATTCATTGGCACTTTGTTGCTCCTTTCCTGGTGTGGCCTTTCGGGTGTCTCTCTCAATGTACATCACTAACCTATAAGAGAATGGTCAGGACGATATTATTTAGACACACATCCAGAAAATGATTCTAGCAAACACAAAATATGCATTTTATCAGGAAAACAGGATTGAAATAAGATAATACTGGCTGTATATTATATATACACATAGTATATTAGTCTGTGTGGTCATGTGTGTGTGTGTGTGTGTGTGTGTGTGTGTGTAAAGAAGGAAGGTACTTATAAGATAAAAGAATAGGATAAAAGAAAGTCAAAAACTTCACTTTGTATTTTAATGCTGTGGGAAAAGGCTAATTTGGTCAATATTATAGATGAACATTTAGTGTCTCCTGAGTCAACATAGTAAAAAGTACAATTACTGAAAGACTGAATACCAAAAACAGGTTTATTAAAATGAATAAAATAGCAGACACTTTGGTAAGTTCACTCCCATAATTGGCAGGCTTATGAAGTCTTTTCTCTTCTGCTTTGCAATATTTGTGCCTATTTTTTTCTTGGCAAAATACTTTGTCAGACTGGATTGCTGATAAATAGCAATTTTAAGGTTTTGCAACTGATCCTCAAATTAATTAAGGTCGGAGCTTTAATTTGGGCGTTTTCCTTCAGGTTCCTGGTTTTAAACCCTTCAGTCTCTCCTCTTTTCCAATTCTGCGAGAATTACACTGCATGTTCCTCTAGCCAGCTTGACCTCAACCCTGAAACATTTCCCGGGCCCTATTGATAAGTACATAATCAGAACATGGTGCTACCAACACTATACTTCAGTATTGGGATGGTGATGGTTTTCTGCCAAAACAGTGCTTTATGCCAAAATGTTTGATTCTGCTCTCATTAGACAAAAACCCACCCAAACATGTTTGACACATTCAACATGCCTTTTGTCAAAATCATCCCCTGCATTTAAAAAAATTTAATAATTTGATTTGCATTTTAATAAGTGAAATAAGTATGCGATCCCCTATTAATCAGCGAGATTTTAGGCTTCCAGGTGTCTTTTATAAAGCTAAATGAAATTATGAGCATTCTCTTAAAAGGGTGCATTTGAGTTTTAAAATATAAATTAAAAAAATATCCTGCTTATTGATAACTACTTTGCATCTACCATATTTCTTAAGGAAGGTGCGAGTTTAAGAGAAAGGTGAGAAGGTGCTGAGTAAATAAGTATCACAGCTCCAGAGCTGACAGTTTGCAGCAGCTTCAAAGCTCTCACATAAGAAGAACTGTTAATTAGCTTTCTCCCACCTAGCACAGCACATTTTTACTAAATTAATATCTTGACTTTTCCCTGTCGGACAACACACAGTGACAGCCTTTACATTTGCTTTCCATCACAGTCTTTTTCTCTCACGCTAACACACAGACACATGCTTAATGTATTCTCATAAAATGCATGGACACAGATGAAAAAGCAATCAGACAGAAAATTGCACAGACTAACTTGAGCCTTATATAGAGGAGCATCCAGCTATAAATAAACTGAATGGCAACACAGGAGGAGAGTTTGAAAAGCCAGCAAATTTAGTCAAACACAGGAAAACTGTGAATTATAGCACTAACAGAGTAGATGTGTCAGGTGCTCAAAAAAGAGAGAATAATAAAGCAGTGTCAGAAAAACAATAAACACATCCAAAGTCTTATGATTATCATAAGAAAACAAACCAAAGTAATTCAAGAAATTACAATTCTTTACAATTCAGACAGACCACTAAAATGCAAGTAATAGCTCCATGGTTAAGGTGGTGGACTATTATCCCGAAAGACTGGGTTTGATTCCCAGCACAACCAAGCCACTTGCTCAATTGTGTATATGAGATAAATGTAAGTCACTCTGAATAAGGGTCAAATGTAAATTTACTGTAATGCTTCTAAAAACATAAAACCATTTAAAGCAATGCTGTAATTTAAATATCCATCATGTACATTCAAGAAAACTTGACCCTAGTGCTCATTTTATAGAAGTAATCCCATAATAAATGTAAGTGCACAAGGGGGAAATATCCTGTATTATTTACTCAACGGCCTCTTATTTATTAAAACTGTAGCTTAACCAGGCAAAATTATTGATTCGTCCAGAGACAGATTTCTAAAGACCAATGCAGGTGGAATATTCTTTCTACAAGCCAAAATAATACCGCATATAAATTTGCAAAGAACTGTTTTCTGTACCGTCATTCAATCACTACACTGTCAGATAAATTAATCCCAATTGATAAGCAGTGCTTGTAAGTCTCTTTTCTAAACTAAAATAAAAAATGGCACCACTTAGCCATTAGCTGCACATTTGACCCTAAAATTTTATATTTTATTTTATTATTTAGAACAGATTTGAAAAAAATCTGTTATATTATGGCAATTCAATGATAACTAACTAAAACCCTCTGTTGAAAATGTATTCTGCTTGCCATGACCTTAATTTAATCTAACTCCAATGACAAGCATAAGACAATCAAATGAAGTAATACTGTTTTATGCCCTTACAGACTAGAACACTGCTATCCTTCAAATATTGGCATCGCTAAAGCAAACATGTTATTTATGCCAGAAGCACACTAAATTAGCCCTTGGTAATATTCCCTCCATCCTAATAGGCATTTATGTTGCACAGTGCAGGCTATCATCTGGCTGTTTTAGTATCAAATGGAAAGCAGAACGTGAGAACATGAAAATTCATGGGTATTATGGGAACGCATTAGGATCAAGCAGGACTTTATTAGTCAGCCACTGCCTGCAGGACACGACGTCAGCTGAGCAAAAAATATATATAGAAATGAGGAGAGAGACGAGGGACCTTCACAGTAAATTACTTCCACTGTGTACTGGACCGTATGCAGGCAGCTCAACAAGCATGAAGTTGTAAATGGTATCCAAAAGGAATTCTTCGGCATCAGTAACTAAAACTGATAAATAAGAGGATCAGATTTTTTTAATAATAAAGAAGGAAATCTCAGCCCACAGGCATTTGCCTGATTAGGTACAAAAGCAAACAGCTAACAAACAACTAACTAAGGCTGAGTCACCAATGTTCAAAACTTTTATTTAGAATCTGAAGCCTCCGTTGCATTGTGAGATACGACACAAAAACTTCCTGTAGGCTGGTACAAACTGCCCTACTTCCATTACAGATCATCCAGAAATTAGACACATTTCAGTTGGCTTGGAAAACATTTATCTGTCTCAGAGCAGGAAGATGCTGGGCTGAATGAATCCAGACTGACACGTCTACAGGAAATGTAGCCAACATTGCTAAGTTAATGAGGGAAGTGTTTATAAACGTGGGGAGAAAGCTGGCCTCACTGTAGGGAAGAGAGAACAGGGTCAGCTCTAACCCACTGCAACTGGGACAAAAAAAATGATTAGAAATTGAAGAAAGAGGGAAAAGAGCTAAAGCAGCTCTGTATGAATGTCGATTTTACCACACTTTACCTTTAAACTGATTTGACAATTTCTGACTCTTTAAAAGCTAATATTAAGACATATTTATGAATTCCTTCTACAATATGGTTTCCTTATGATTCGATATTTAAAAAAATAAAAAAACATTTTTATGTAGTTGCTCCAAGATTTTGACATTTTTCCTTCAGTCAATCAAGCAAACTCTATGAGCCAAAGATTCTTCTCTATCGAACAGAAGTGTATCCACCAAAAACATGTCTTTATTGATAGTAGTTTACAACAAGAATCCTGTGCCTGCAATTTCAATCGAAAGAAGCTGCAATATGATGCAACATGCATGATTTAGAACATCGTCAGTATGTTCCAAGTATTACATTTACATTAACAGCATTTAGGAGACGCTATAGTCACATTATTAAACAGCTTAATACTGATACAAGAGTTCACAAATCGGTGTAACAACAAAACTGTTGAACGAGTACTTTTTAATATATATTATATATATATATACGATATATATATATATATATATATATATATATATATATATATATATATATATTTATGCAGGCATTAAGAAGTATCAGTTTGCATTTCCATACATTCATTTTGACATTAATTGTAAGAAGCCAGAGATCCACAAAAAAAAAAAAAATCTGATTTCAGTCATCCTGTCTGTCCAGAATGACATGAAGAAACAGTGACAGACTCCAGATTCCAGAGGAACTGTTAAAGGAATTATTCAAAGACCGACCTGCAGCGCTACCTGAAAAACAGGCGCAAAAGCTGCTTTAAACGCAAAGGAAGGTCACACCGAATGTTGATTTAGTTAATTTACATAGAAAATTTCATTATGATATTACTTTTGATATTCTCATTTTACAGATTTTTTTACACATGTGCCTAAAACCCTTTAATAGTACTGTAGATTTGCATGTAGGTCTCATCATCTTGGAGATGTTTTTTCTGGATTTAGTCTGTCTCAGTTTCAGATCTCTGTGTGGAACACTGACTGTTGTCAGTTATTTAGCTATTAACTGTAATAATCCAGTGAGATTTTTGTTTGCACAGTCTGTTTGGAAAGGTAAACTGATATTCCCTATAAAAAAATGGTGATTATTATTATTTCTCTTGGGGACTACGGAAAAATAGGCATTACTGTTTTCACATTTAAATCAACTGCATAAATATTAAAAAGTCTCTATTTAGATCCATAACAAGGGCAGTCGGATTTTTAAAACTGTCTGAGGGATGTAATGCTAAATATTTGAATTGGTGTCACCAAGAACAAAGTCACGAAAAAAGTTACAACTGCTCATGATTTTAAACAATCCTAAAAACATGGTACACTTAGGCCCAATCCCAAATCTATTTTATACCTAGGGATGAAAATATTTCCCTAAGAAATGGAAGACCACTACTACAACAGTACAAGACGTTATCAGGCAGAAAAATATTGTGGGACTAACCTGCAACAGTCTAACATTAGCGAACTTAAGTGATTTCTTCTAAACTTTTCTATGAAGAACATGATGGAAAATATATACACGGCATGAAATGTAGTAAAACAGATGATTGTTCATCGATAAATTCCTTATTAATGATGAAAATAACTCCTTGGTCGTTTGGGCAGCCACTGTAGCTAATGTATTTCGGTAGCTAACAAAATTTTTCATACCCCTATGTCTGAGGTGTGGTCCTGAAAAATCTTTGTTTAAAGGGGTATCTGGCCCTTCCAACTACCCCCACGCTCTTTTTCAACCAAAAGAGAATTGAGACACCCCTACCTCTTCACACAAATGCGCAAAACAGAGTGGTAGGGAAAGGGAATTGGGCCTTACTCTAATTGAAGTGCCGTGGGCAGTTGGGAGAAATATGAGACTGAAACTTAATCAACCTCCTAACGTACTGAAAAGACAAAAGTTTAGCCTATTACCCATTCCTACAAGGTAGCAATTACTGAAAACAACGCAAAACTTTGTTTACCTGAGAAGCACATATTTTGTGCAAAAAAAGCAATCTCCTGTAAATCTAATAGCAGAAAAAGCCTGGCAGCTCTTTTAATTATAATACTAAGATCATTTCTGAATAGATATTAATTTGTGTACTTGGGTTCTGTCTATTTAAAACCTGGTACAGGCTCTTTTTAATGAGCTATTTTCAACTACGGGTTACAAGAAAGAACAGTAATTTGACAAGTGGGATCAGTGTTGAGAGATATAATAATTTTTTTTTTAATAAAATACTAACAGTAATTACCAAAACTAAAGTCTATTTCAGATCACAAATCACTCAAATATAGCGAATTCAGCGGTTAGAACGTAGTTACGGCAGAAATCCAGCAAGATGTGGACAGAGAGACTGGTTTATGTGGCAGGACATGAAATCACTGCAAAAATCTTAAATCTTAGAAGTAAAAATAATCCTAAATATGAACATGTTAATTTGATGTTTCAGGATTATTCATTTAGTTTTTACAAGCTAGTTTAGTATAAGTAAAGTTGGGCATCTTGGAAAATGCTAACTGTAGCCATTGCTCCACCATTGCCATCCAAAACCACACCTCCTTAACGCATAAACATGCACAGACTAGACGACCAGAGACAACATTACTGGAATACATCATGTGTCATTGACCAGTAGGAAAACGTTATAGTTACAGTTATTAACAATACTATTACACACTGCTACTTATATTGAACTAATTCATAACGGTACACGTGCTACATAAACTATATGTTACTATCAAGACACACCAAACGCCTTCCACAGAATAAATAAATACATTTAAACTACTTAACGTAACTTTTCAGGATGTATAAAAAGACTTTCAACGAGGGCAAGGAAACTTTTTTTCTGAAGACAATCTCTTATTATACCTTAAACAGATTATACCATTATCTTTATTTACTGGCAAATACGCACTTGCTTTTTTTCTAATTATTTGCTAATAGAATAAACTTAAGTTTAAAGCTAGTAACATAAATGTCTAAAAATTATTTGTTTGGCTTATTTTGTTATGTTTAACAACTGAATATAATTGTATGTTAGATGTAATTGATAAAGTAAGTAGATACTTTTCTAAATTGTATTTATATATTGTTATTATGTATTTTTTTCTATAGTTTAAAACAAATAACAACTAAAACACAGTCATGTAACAGCATCTTTTCATTCTGCAAGACCTTCTGATTACCTGGAGTTGCAGCACATGAGTAGAATCTCCCGGTTATTCATCAGAACTTGCAGGAGCACCAAGAAGGCCTTGGCTCGAATGACTGAAGATGGACTCTCCAGAGAACGCATTACCTTTACAACAAAGTCCTGCAAAGCAAAGCAAG
The DNA here is from genome assembly GCA_005784505.1 of Bagarius yarrelli. Taxonomy (NCBI): domain Eukaryota; kingdom Metazoa; phylum Chordata; class Actinopteri; order Siluriformes; family Sisoridae; genus Bagarius; species Bagarius yarrelli. Next base: position 3,649,554 of record VCAZ01000010.1, on the reverse strand, counting down.
CCGTTAAACTAGCTTAATTTAAACACACTGCTGCTTAACCAAAAGTCTCCAGACAGACTCCTTTACAGAACTAAAAAATGCCCCAAACTACACAACATAAAACAAAGGTTAATAAGTTAATGAGTTCCAAAGCACTTAGTGACAGCAAATGAAAAGGGTTGATGAGCTTCTGAGCATCTGTATACTTGAAGACAATGGAGAGAAGACAAAAGAGAAACATTAACTTCAAAATCAACAGTGCTGTGAACGAATTGTAATTCATCAACACTATTTTCGAGCTGCACTTGGAGACCGTTGCACATCTTTACCCAATTAGCTGGGCCACCCTGTGCTTCATTGAAATTTAAATTCTAAGCCATAAAATGCATGAATAAATACAGACTGCTCTGGCCTTTTTTTATTTGTCAGGGGAACTAAGCAGAGAAATCTATAGCGATGTATAATTGGTGCAGATTCGATGCAGTGAGTTTTTCCACTCCAAAGACATTCACTGCTGTCTTTTCTTATAAATCCCAGGTCAAACGGGAAATTTACATGTGTATGGATGCAGGTCAAACAAAATTACCACTGTTTATTATCTGCAGTCTCAAAGGCATTATATAGTAAGGTTTAAATCAATGTCTAAAGCCTTTTCCCAATTGATCAGCACTTTCAATTGTAAATGATATTGCTTTAAGATTGTCCTTGTCTTTAAACTGAAAGTAAATCATCAGCAGAAAGTGTTATCTATAAATACACAGTGTACTAAAGAAGTTTTCCCATCCTAACATTACTACTAAAGTATTGGAATGTTTTCATCTTTGTTTATATTAATGCATGTCCTCCTCCTTGTTTTACATCACTTTGTACAGATGCAGTTTGTTTCAATTTTCTAAACTGATAGCTCGATACGATGATTGTATCACATTAAACATAGTTAATCAAAGGCATTTTTTTTATTTTTGACTTTCCTGAATCTTTACCTTAAAACCAACAAAGCTTAAGATTTATTAATAATATACTCTTCGGGCAGATTTTCACACTGATAAGACAACATTTTGCATTCAGTTGTGTGGATAACATTCACATACCAGACTAGCCAAGCAGTAACTAGATCAGTACTAATGGCCAATCAGCTGTCCAAGGAAATGAGGCGGAAGAATGATGCAAAAGCAAGTATCACTAAGAAGTTAATCCTATTCAATATTTCAAAGGAGTTTTAATTGTACTTTTTAAAGCCTCTAAAACAATTCCTGCCTCTGTGGTCTGTAAAGACAATTATTTTTTGGACTTTCTAAAAAATACCTAATGAATAGAAATGAAAGTGGTAGGACAGTTGTGGACTTGACTGAGCAGGTTGACAATTAGTTATAAAAGGTTCTTTTAAATGCATCAGATTCACCTAGCTTTTGAGGGTTACATCAGAAATGTTGTTCATGGTTGCACTAAGCTCAGCAAAAAATTATATATATATAAACAAACAAACAAATAAATAAAGAAAGAAAGCAGATGCCTCAGCAATCCATGTCAAGATGACTGATGTGTGAGCTCTTCTGGATAGAATAGGCAAGTCGTTTTTTCACTGTCAGTACAAGGGAATGTTGGTCCGTTTACTAAGAACTTTTCACATAGCCAAGAGCTCCAAATGTAAGAATAATTACACAAAAAATACATTTTACACAAAAAGTTTAAACACAATATCTTGCTGAATACGACCCAATATGATCAATTGGATCCTATTAGAAATTGTGCATGTGCATTATTCTGCCAGGCCAAAGCCTCTGTTTCTTTTAAGCAAGTAGATTAAACTAATAAAACAAACATCAACTGGGGTTAGGGATGTAACAAGCATGATTCAGTGCTTCTTTAGAGGAATAAATGGGCAAAACTGTAAAATATCTGGATAATGGTTTTTATGTTATTGTTTGGATAACAGATTGTTTAAAGCTTTCCTGACATTGTGCAGCTGTTAATAAACATATTCTAAACTGCTTTATTGTTTTTTTAATTAGCACTAGTGATAGTTAGAGGAATATAGAACGTGTTCCTGTGTGTGTACATACTCTGTCCTGGGTTAGTCTGTGTAAGTGTGCACCAGATGCCAACATGGTGGCAAACAAGGTGAGCAGGTGCTGTTGCACACGGTTGATTCCTGACACAAAGCAGCTGAGGATACTGGGTAATCCAACGGTGTCAATAACACTCTGGAATGCTGCAGTTGAGTGGCGGGTTATTCTGCACAGAGCCTTGAGTGTAGGAGAAACATTAACATTGTTGATTAAAAAAAAGTGAGCCTGAAAATTCCCCGAATATTACTCTATAACATACTTTCGATTGAGAGAAAATTAAAAGTGTGTTACTTACTGACATAGCACTGACCCGTAGCACGTCAAGAGTTGAGTGAGTAAACAGATACCAGAGGGCAGGTCCCACTTCTGCTGTAATAAAGCCCTGAGCACAGCGACACTGTCGGCTACAGACATTCTCAATAATCTTTGCTGCCATGTGGTTCACCACCACTTCCTCCTGTATGAAATGTTAGAAGCTTATTACACCTTCAAAAGGTATTAAAATCTATATTATTTCTTAAAAACACTTTTAAAATCAATTCAACACACTGCTGTGATTTAGAAGAGTGACTACTGGGTCTTCTGACGACAACAAAAGCCTTACTCATTTAGTTCTATCTAAAAACAAAACAAAACGCATAATATCACGTTGAAATGTAGGACCTCATTCCTCTTTATTGTAATATGTAAATACAAAAACAACAGATATAGCAGCTTCCCGGTTTCATGCAATTACATCATTGGGAATATACTTCCTTAAAAAAAAAAACAAAAAAAAACATCGGCTCTCACTGAATAAATTCCTGAACTTTTTTCAAGCAAAGCCGAGGCCAGCCTCTAGAACCTTATTTGTGCTGGTATTCGTCTCTAAGCCTTAAGTCCTTGAGCATGTATCTCCATGGCCGAAACAAGTAGAAATTAAAGATTTAAGAGCATTCAACAAGCAGTAAGCACATGGAAAAACAAAAATACAATGTGAAAATATCTTTGAGGCACAGTTTTTCTGTGCATTATTCCGATGCAATCGGCCCGCTTTTGCTGCAATAAGACCAGCAATTCTTGTCCCGGTGGAAAGACCTGGTTCGGGTCAGTTTATAAAAGTTCCCCATCAGAGTGCTGAATACACACAAGTATGGTGGAACACACAAATGCAATACTAATGTGTTAAGAGCAAAGAAAGATGCATCCAGAGTTAGCGCTCTAACTTTGGCCCACTCCGTGTTTCTATGGAGAGGTTAGAGTGGTACATTAGAGCTGAAGCTGAGGAGGAGCGCAGAGAAAATGATTGACAGCCTGCTGGAGGGCAAGTTTGGAACAGGGATGTGGAGAAGGCATTTTATTTTCTTGGTACAGCTGCCTTTTTAGAAAAACATGGGACCTAGAGAAAATAAAACTCCACTTTTAAATTCAAGGGTTTTTCTAAAACAAAATGTATTCTGGGCACACGGTGGCACCTCAGTGGCACACATATAGACCGGCCTGCATGAGCTGATTTAAAGGTTCTCCCAGGGGAGATAATGAAGACTGTCTCAGAGTCAAACCCAAATGCCACCACGCTTTGAAATTAAAGTTACCAGAACATCATTAGATTCAATCAATATGGATACAAGTTCAAATTTATTGAATCTACAACAAAGCTTTCTACTATTCATATAAGAGTTATTAGGCACAAAAATCTTGTGTCCTTTGGATATCTGGATAAAAATATAGCATACAAAGAAACAAGCAAAATTATTTCTCAGACACAGCATGAGCACCGTACTGTTATATAGCGTCAGCTACATCTTTATTTATACTTTACCTCCTATGTGAGTGCACAGCCCAAATCTATAGTGTGTCAGAGTTTGGGGTTACATAGTACACATTAAGAGAAAAAAAGATGAGGACAGATATTCTCCAGGGTACCTCATCTGTAGCACTCTCCCTCTTCCCTCTCCTACTCCCTCTCTTTCTCACTCACACTCACACACTTCTACACACTCACCTTCTCAGCATTCCAACTGTACTTTAGCCCAGGGCCATGTTCAACCAAAGTTTACCAGAATTTCCCCCCAAATTCAGAATCAGCATTCCGGTGTGCTACTAATATGCAGCTAAAGGTTTGGTATATAAGTCTTAAAGTGGCTAATTTATTATCGGTCCTTTTTATTTAGTATTATTACAGGCTGGATTTGTTTTGCTCATAATATGTTTTAGCATTCATATCAAAAACTGGTCAACAATTTAGACACCTGATTCTATACAAGCCTTTACATTCTTAATATTAAGAGTGTTTTTAATGTTAGCGCCCTAATTTAAGTAACCTTGCAGCATAGTGTTATTCATTCATAGAACTTATTTCATTCATTCATATGTTTAATCAGTCAGGCACACATTCTTTTATCTCCAGTAAGAACGGTATCTTGTTTAGTCTCACGGTTACTCTAGAGTCTATCCCAAAAACACTAGAAATACACTCTGGATGGGATGCAGCGTAAACTGCACACATCTTTGAATAAAACTATAAACTATTTGAAACATTTTTAAGTGAAATAGATTTGAATAAAAGTAATATTTGAGTAAATATTTGACTCCTTTGCAAAACTAGACCTGGTGACAAAACCCTTGTTGTTAATCACAAAGGTCAGGCATTTCTTGTAGTTGGCCACCAGGTTTGCACACATCTTAGAAGGGATTTTGTCCCATTCCTCTTTGCAGATCCTCCCCAGGTCATTAAGGCGTTTGGCAACTCTAAACTTTAGATCACTTCACAGATTTTCTAAGGGATTATAGTTATTCTGTGTTCTTCCATTTGTGAATAATCGCACCAAATGTTGTCACCTTCTCACCAAGCTGCTTGGCGATGATGTTGTAGCCCATTCCAGCCTTGTGCAGGTCTACAATACTGTGCATGACATCCTTGGTCTTGGCCATGGTGGAGAGTTTGAAATCTGATTGACTGATTGTTTCTGTAGACAGAGGTCTTTTATTCAGGGAAGAAGCCGAGATTAGGAGCACTTCCTTTAAGAGAGTCCCTTAAGAGGGTGCTCCTAAACTTAGCCCGTTACTTGTATAAAAGTCCCCTGGAAGCCAGAAATCTTGCTTATTAATAGTGGATTAAATACTAAGTTTTAACTTGTACTTGTAGATGCTGCAATAAAATATCAACAACAACCAGAAATGCCACAAGCTTCTCTGGGCCTATCTTACCTGAGATGGACTAATGCAGTCCAAAAGCCAGTATCTGTGATGGTATAGGAGTGTGTTACTGCTCATAGCATGGGTAACTTGCACATGTACATACCCGTTTTTGGAGCATAATATTCTGGCTCCAAGCAACATCTTTTTCGGGGACGCTGGTTCTTATTTTAGCAAAAAAATGCCAGGCCACATTCTGCACGTGTTACAACAGCTTGGCTTTGTAGTAAAAGAGTGCAAGTACTAGACATCCCTGCCTGCAGTCCAGACCTGTCTCTCATTGAAAATGTGTGGTGTGTTAAAGCGCAAAATACAACGCAGACACAAATTGTCTGTTTTAGCAGGATGTCCGTTTGAAACCTCTGTACTATTCATTAGACTTGTTTTCTATGTGTGTGGGAACAGAAAATTAACCAAAGTAAATAAATCCATTAGAGTAGGTATAGAGTGTGTGTTTGTGTGTGAGGTGGAGGAGAGAAAGAGACACACACACTAAGGAGGGGAGACAGAGAGTGCAATTGTGTCCATCTAAAGAGCAGCACACCTGGCCTAAATAAAAAGCTATGTAAATCAGTCTCGCCAGCTAGTGCTTTCATTACACACTCTCAATGCTTTATCTGCCCCAGTCTCTTTCTTCACTCTATTAATCCTCCTTGTCAGCCAATCACACCACCAAACACACTTTTATTAGCACTAATGTGGCCTCAAACCTTTAATTTTTTTTTAAGAAACTTCTTAAAACCACATCCACATTAAAGCCAGATACTGAAATTATACAAATTTAAATACATACATTTTTTAATTTAAAACTATTTGGTAAACATAGGATCCAGTCATCTGCTCCTGATAGAAAAACCCCAGCACTGTATCTACTACCCTGCTCACGCCTGGTTAAACAGAGACTCTCCACTAAAAATGGGAAGATCCTAAGCCATAGCATGAGATGGCACAGCAGACGAGAGACACATATGGTGTGGTCTATACTACAGCCCACAAATGATAATTATACCGAGTCATAGCAGGGTCAGCAGAGTGTAGGGATATCATATCATAGAGGCCTGATAGCAGGAGATGGAATATTCACACTGTCGGTGTGAGTGGGTGTGTTATAAATATTTAATGGAGAAGTACTGTGATGCCTGGTTTCAGCCTAGGGCTCTAATACATGCCACTTAAGGGATGAGTGCATATAGACCTTTCATCATGCAAACACACACACACACACACACATCTGACCTAAAACCCGTTCTATACGGTACTCTTCTTCTCATTCTAAATTAAGCTTACTCATTGTGGATAGAGCACTATTTTTTTTAACACAACACTAGGTACCTAGATAAGTCTATTTCTCCCTAGTCTCAAACACACCATGTCGATAATGGAGAAAAAAAAACCCATTTACAATATTATACTGCTTTATGCTATTTTTCCTCTCTGCACAAAAACTGCATGTTCTCTAAACAGCATGGCAATTAATTTAAATCCACAGTCACAGAAAGAGATCACACTGCTACGCCCCTCTTCCTTCTTTTAACTAAAAACCTCACAATACACTACATATTAAAAGTGTTTTGCAACAGTCATTCAGGAGTCTTCCTACCCTGCATGTTTGGTTGTCTTTCCTGCTCCAACACACCTACTGTTGATCAAAAAATAAATTTTGGGTGTGTTAGGAACAAGTAGGAACGAAATTACATGCCACGGTACTTAAGAATCACCCGACTGCCAACTGACACTAATTTACTAACTTGATATTTATCTTTATTTAAGAATGCACCATAGGATGAAAATAAGTATATGGATATGAGCGATATAGCTAATTTCCGCAATTACAGAACTTTTTATTTAGATATAGTCAGCTGATATCAAAAATGTGCATGAGTACACTTGACATGAAGTGTGTCATGTAGCTTCTGTATAGTGCATTAGAAACATTGGCTCAACTTGGATAAAATAGCAGGATTTTATTGTGGAACATTAATGTACAACCTTTTTACATATTTTACAGTGGTTTGCTTTGCATCAATAATCATTATGAAATATTTGCAAATCACCATCATTCTGTGTCATTTCTTCCATAGCATGAGAACACTAGACTTACACTGAGACAGTACCTGGAATCTGATTTTGGTATTTTAGTAAATGACTATGGCATTGAAACGATACACTAGATTAAACTAGGGAGGTACTTCCACAAGTACTGAGTATTATTTGAGTTGTACAGAGCCTTGATTTTCTATATACAGTGACAGCTTGTCCTGATTTGAACCGTAGCTACACAGTAGCCCTGAGCCCTAACCTCGGAGCCAACTATTCCCATATTTAAAACAATACAGCAAATGATATTAGATTATTCAAGGTTTCTAACATCATATCCGATCATGGCAGCTTCAGCAGACCGAACGCATCTTAGCAGATAGCAGGAAGCAGAATAAGCGAGTAATTATGATTGCTGCTTGCGGTGTACGAGAGATTATTTACTGATAACGTTGGACTGTTACTACAATGAGCTAAACTAATTTATAGGTGGCTGTTCTGTTTTCCCAGTGGGAACATAAGTGCACTGTTAGACAAGGTGTTCCAGAAAAGCACAGAGAGAAACACAGCTAGTGTTCATTACAGCATGCTGGGTACACAGCCAAAGAAATCAGCTTATTTGCACAGCGTTTTCCCAGCACCTTACACACATACCTTGACACAAAGCAAAAAAAGCTTTTTTTTTTTTCCTGGTGTCACAGGTGAATTTTTCCACAAATAAACAGGTTACCGAGTGTTAAATGCAAGTTTCAGTAAGATTTTTTTATGAGTTAAAGGTTTTACTTCTGAACCTTTTATGCACTGTAACAAAAAAAGTTATTTTATTTATGCCGCAACTTTAGGAATATCTTCCCAACGGCACTGCTACACCCACAAACTCTACAGAATAACGAAAGCAAAGTAGTGGGTTAAATTTGGCCATTTATATGAAGTGTTAAAGAGCAAACAACTTTTGATAACAACCGACAGACTAGCAGTCAAAAAAACTGGCAGCTACTGAACTGGCACTTGAATGCATCAATCCGATAATGAGAATTGTGTGTCAACTGAAAAAGTAATTGTATAATTTTACCTCAAACTAAAGCACTGCAGTGTGTTTCTAAAAAACATTCTGTCTGGATTTGTTTATTTTGGAAGCTTTACCCAGCTTTAGCAGTTGTTACTGCTATGTTCCTAGGATTCCTTCCAATCATCCCCTCCGAATAATTTCATATTTTACATGTTTGTATGTATAGATAAGAACAGAAAAGTTCGAGATTCTTGAGGAAACTGCAGTAAGTATTGTAATGGTCTGTGTAGCCAGTTGAATGGCACATGCTGTGTTCAGCACTGTTGTGGTGATAAGCAGAAACATTATTGGAAAATGCTGCTGCAGGTGCGTTGTACAAGTATGACAGCACTGACTGATGACTGATACTGCCATACACCCTTGACTTGCGGCTAGCAAACAATGCCTGTGGGGGCTGCAGAGGGTTCATTATTACGCACATTCCCCACTCCCCGGTCCCCCCCTTCCCCCCGCAAAAAAAAAAAAAAAAACACACCATGCTGAGGACAGCACAGCAGTCTTACCTCTTCCCGAAGGCACCTCATTAACACAGTGTAGGCGGCAGCAGGAACGACCCACAATCCTCCTGGGTGCTCTTTCTTTTCCTCCTGTAGGGAAGAAAGGGAGAGAGTGAGAGAGTGAGAGAGAGAGAGAGAGAGAGAGAGAGAGAGAGAGAGAGAGAGAGAGAGAGAGAGAGCGCACAAGAGAGAAAGAGGGAGAGTGTGTGTGCGTGTGGGGGGCAGTTGGAGAGACTCATTTCATTAGGGGAACAATTAAATGTGGTGTAAAGCAGCAACCATTATAATTAGGCAAAATAAACCAACTTCACAGATTCTCCAACTCTATTGCTTCACACTGCCAGCTATGGTGGAAGCAAGAGAAACAGAGTAGATGTAAATGCTGGAGAAAAACGGAGTGTGTCAATTAGCAAGAAACAGCAGCATAAACCACTCTAGACCAAGCAGATTCCAAAATACCGTCTACTCTGGCTGCAGAAACACTGAGAGACTATAAACATAACCAGCATGCATTATCATCTCATCCAAGGCTTGCTTTATAGGGCAAAATGCACATATTGTGAAAGTGTAAATAAAATTTCTATCTTCACCACTTTTTCAGTAATCATTAAAAGGCCACAACATTTTTAGATATGAAAGCAAAATACTGATTTTTATGAATTAAAAATGTAATTTTAACATCTTAAAAGTTTGTTTGCACATAAGCAACCACCACGTATAGTGTGTGGGTGTAAAGTTGGATTATTTCTAATTTCGGTTGGTTATTCCAGATGTTTTTATCCGGTTTATTATCAGTTGCTATTTATGTCCTTCTTAGTGCAAATGCAATCTAATATTATATTTTAGGAAACAGATAAAAATTTAGTTGCTTTAACACATTAATAGTTTAAAAGATTTTTGCTAGTTGCTTTGTGTCATGGTAGATGGATATTTCACCCAAATCACAATTTTGCCCTCCTTTCTAAAAGCTTTATAAAATGAGCTAAAAACTATGTCTAGAACTCCTTTTAGCGATGCATTACACAGTATGTGTATAACACTATGTATTTATAATTTTTACTGGTCAAAGTTTTAGGCAGATGTGAAATATGCTGCAAAGTGACTCAAAAATAGAAGTGTTAACAAATCAATATTAATTGTGACCCCCCCCTTCTGCAAATCTGACAAAAAGCAGAGTTAAGAAAAGGAAAAACAAAGCACATAATTATAATAAGATTAGTTTAGTTCTTATAAATCTTTAATCCGTATAACACTGCCATTTTAAATGGGGCAAAAAATGCTGCACTTAATGTACATCGTCTAGAAACCTACAAAACACTCATGGAAGCAGAGCAAATATTTAATTCACACATTTTTATGCAACAATTCTAAACTATTTGCATCATCTACAGAAACTGAAGAGATATCAGTAGAAGAAGCACACGCTGTATATTTAGTATCTATATCAGAAGAAAACATTGAGCTTTTTTTCACAGAAGAATTATAAATAGTTGTGCATGTTTCTGTGTTTTGGACAACTATTTGATGTGAAGCTTTTAATGAGTAAAATAGTATTATGTACTATAAAATTAGTAAAGCAGTAAATGAATTGTTTGTTCCTCAATTATTTTAACTAATTGGAGTTTGGGAGCCTCAAGCAATACACACCTGTGCAAATTACCACAACACACTTTGCACATTTTTTTTGATTACTTTTACCTGAGCAGCAATGAGGCACAGGAGCTCTCCTAGTGGTGGCAGCAGGCACTGTTTCAGCTTGCTGTTCCTGAAGTTCTCACGAAGAAGCTCAGTGAACATGGCCACTGCCTGTGGAACAGAAAAACGAGTAACTAAGTCACATAGTTGAAGCTACATTTTTTCCAAATTACAGCTTGAGAATTTATATGGGAATACATTTTCAAATAAAATATTCCTGCATACCAGCCTACAGCCACACTTCACATGAAAATGTTCCTCATACTCTCTCTCTCTCACAGCCCTCACAGCAGAATGCTATGCTAATACAGCCTCCACACTATGTGTCTGTAATGGCTTTGCACAGAGCAGATGCTGGCAACCGAATTTGATGAGCCTTTAACTATAAAAGGCATGTGTTGATGATTGCATGCTACACACAGTTTAGAGAGTGCAGTGGATGCAGGCTGAAGAACGCTAAGATGTGTTGAGGAAAACTGCTGGTTTCTTTCTTCTTTCCGTCTATTAAAAAAAAGCCTCATAGTAGTGGTCACTGTGGGTAGTAACAGGATGGGGCCTAGAGAATTTATTCCCCTTTACATATTGAGTCATAAGATTTAAGATGATGTTTACAGATTTGTTCAGACATGTATAGGTGTTTGAAAAATGTACAGGTATGCACAACAGGGCAAAATTATTAATAAAAATAGAAAAAAAAAAAGAAATAGGCTTTCACACAACCTTTTAAAAACATTACGTATTTATGTTGTGTTGAAACACACAGTATTTTTTCCAGGGACGTGTCAGAGTGCAATCAGAAGAATAATTGCATGTTTGTGTGGGTGTTGCCCTAAAAAGCTATGCAGATATAAGATATCAAAATTCCAAGAGTTCAGGGGAAAAGCTGGTAAGTGAAATTAGGATGAACATTAACACCTACTTGTATCAGTAACATGTGAACTTAAGTCAGTTCAACACACAAACAAAGTACAGTAAATTTAAATAAATGAAGGCCACTGGGATGAATACGAGTTGATCAAAGTGTTCTGCTTTCTCCAGCTACACAGAATAAACTCTGGACTCAATACCACTGAGTAACCTTGATGGCTGCTGATTATTGGTTAATAACACAGACCTTAACAGTATTCACTCCCCCAGGCAGCAGTTGCTGTAAAAAGGCAAAGCTTGCACACTTACAGATTTTAGTCAGGTAGTCAGTCTAAAACAGGAAGTGGGAATGAATTAGGTTAGAATTTCAGCAACACTGAAAGCTGCGTTCACTGAAAAAATGTGTTGTTTGCCATTCCATTAGACTAGTGTCTAAATGTTCAGGAAACCACAGGAAGACTGCAACAGTACTATACGCCCCTGACATAAACCTCCTAAACCTCCATTCTGTATTTTCCTCTCAACACAAGGCAGCCACTATGACGTCTATTTATAGAGGCTTTTATCATTGCCATGACAACAAACTGAAGCAAAGTTTCCTTCAGCTGTTGCTTTTTTACCATGGGTCAGCTTACACAGATCCAGAAAGACAGAACGTTAGAACTCGCTTACGTAGAGGAAAATAAAACCCACACCTGACACCATAATTATTTCTGCCTTGTCCTGATCATAGTCCAAAAACTGTTCTCAGACTAGCATCTACTACACAAAAAAAAACTTGTAGAGTGTAAAAATAACACATCCAATACTGGTGCCACTTTCTCAGTGTGAACAAAGAGAAACCAAGCAACAAAAATGGCCATAACAGAAGCAGTCCGCTTTGACGATGGACCCCTGTAGAGTGTGCACGCATCTCAAGCTTCTCAGCACTAGCTCCTTGCACCTAAAATGGCGGGTGGTCAGAGTCAGCAATGTTAAGAGCAAAGAGAGAGTTAAAATTTGTGAGCGTGTGTCTGCTGCTCGCCTCCAAATCCTAAGCTTTTGTGAAGTGTTTGTGCCGGCCATTTCGCAGTGCAGTCTGCATGCAGGAAGTGTTCGGAAACAAAAAGGCTAGCGTGTCAGTACATAAATCCATGTTAAACCCATATGATCTCTGGATTAATCCTGAAGCTGTTTCATTTGACATCAATTAGATAACCGTTTTTGAAATTATAAACCACAGCGAAGGTGTGCAAACCCTTTGATGGTTTGTTGATGTTTTTGTAAGCCTGTTTAGGCAGGAGGAATGTCCTCAGTGCACTCTGGAGTCATCTGCACAATAGTAAATTTACCTTTGGTATCAATGGATCAGATATTAATGTGCTCTGGGATCATAGCTTTAAATAAAAAAAAAAAACCTCATTTTTGTAATGTTTTCTGAAGCATAGTGTTTGGAAGAAATATGCTAAGGAGATGCTACAGTGACACCTACTGTTATTTCTTTCACTTAACTACAGGGAGCGAGCACATGTGACCTAATTATTCTAGTGGATCACGATGAACAGCTAGAACAATCTTGCTCCGAGGCTAACAGCCAGACATGTTATTAACTCAGTTACTTTGTCTCTTTTATCTCCTGGAAAATCCTTTAAGTGTTGTTCCGAACCAATATTAACACGCCTTACTTAATTATCAAGACAGGGAGGTGCCTAGATATGCAAGTGCAAACAATAACACTGCCCATTATACAGAGATTCTTTTTTTTCGCCCAACCTAAAATACAGTACGCATTTTTCGGGCCAAACCATATTATAACATTTCAATTTGGCCAAATAAATTCCTTGTCATTATTTTCCAAATTTAAAAAAAAATATTAGAAAAGCGAATGATTTATTGACGTTACACAACAATAAAAAAATAGGGGGTGTTTTTTTCCCAAAAGATAACAATAGTAGTTTAGCTGCACCTTAAAAAGACGCCACATCATACATAAAGCCAAGTTATTTAACACAGCAATTCCTGAGGAACAAGAACATTATTCAAAAAACACTTTAATGCTGCATACGTGCTGTGAGGAATAATAAATCTTCAATTAAATTTGTAAATAAACGAATGATTCTGAAAGAATAACAGATTTTCTGAATCAGTGTTGCATACTGGAAAGTAGTGGCTGAAATATATAAGTGAATAAACAAACTCACTTCGATGACAGGAACATCCTCTCTGAGCTCTGTGCTATGACAAGCCAACAGACCGATCACTCTCATTACTTTAGTCTTCCTGAAAGACACGCGTAACATTTCCTGTTAATTAAACTACACTTTATGGCATCCGTAGTCAGATTTATTAATGGGATCCTGTTATACAGATACACAAAGTAATAATAATTCTGAATGTTTTTTTGTATTATTATAAAAATATATTTTTAATGGCCCTGTGTGATTAGTGATGAAGCATGAACAATACAGAAAGTATATTACAATTCTGATAAAAATGCTTTATTCCAAGGTAAAGAAGATACAGCTACTGTTTAGCTATTAATAATAAAACGGTGAATGTTCTATGCAAGATGGAAGACCATTGCTTGGTTGCAGCATGTAAGAGAAGGACTAAATTTTAAACATGGCCGACGTGTCAGAGGACTGGTATCATTAAAACACTGCACTCCAATTCATATAAGTTGGTCAAAGATAAAGTGAAGAGTGGCAAAAACAATACGCAACACAAATCTAACTGCTTAATAGAAATAATAAATAAAAAGAAAAATGCATTGACGCCAATTGCAGCTACTGGCACTGCATCATACTTACATATCCCAATTAGGGGCCTGTCGCAGCTGCTGGATCAACACTGGAAACTGAGAAAGGGACAAAGAAAGAGAGAGAGAGAGAGAGAGATTGGAAGAGACAAAGAGGTTAGCTTCAAGTGTAAACTACTCTAATCAATTTGTGGAGCCAATATGCTGTTTTACTGAGGATTAATTGTAATTTATGTGTTCATAGCATTCAGTCTGGGTAAAAATGTAAAGCAAGCAGTTCAGTATAGCTTCTTACTGTTGTAGGTGGCCACCTGGTGGCAGAAGTTAGAATGTCTTAATTTAATGTCAATTTACCGAAAAAACCAAAAAAATCATCTTAAAAATTTTTTTTACAAAACTAGTCTTTAGTCTGTTAAAATACTGCAAAACAAAACTGCATTCCAAAAACTGGGTTCACTTTTTAAAGATTATGTATTATTCAGTCAAAAAAAACCCACCCTTCTGATCTCACAGCTAAAATCGTCTGTGTTCAGTATAAACTAATTATATTTAGTCTTGTTTAAAAGAAACTAAAGTTTGTCTGACTTTAATAATAATATATCCTAATTAAAGCTGAATAACAATGACTTTGAAAGAACTTCTTTACATTTTTTTGGTTTCATCTAACAGTCTATTTATGATGAACCATAAAGCCATGGTCTGCAATGAGCTTACAAAGCTTGCATGGTATTCACTTGTTCTACCATTAAACACCAAAAAGATAAATCATAGTAGCAAAAAAATAATGGCTAAATTTCTAAGAGAACAAAACAAACTAAATCCAGCCTGTGGGTTGGTATGGCTAAATGGAAGCACTTTCTAACAAGCTGAACTAAATCACCTCAATCATTGTCGCAAAATGTCCAGAAAAATTGACTTCAATATCAGTGCAAAAATCACATCATATGGAGCACCATACCCAGTGCAGCATGATGGTGGTGGCATCATGCTTTATGCAAAATACCTATTGATTAGTCATTAGTGCATAACATTTAGATGCCTGCCAGTAAGCTAAAGAATGAAGGTTGTCTGTGTTCTTTATTGTTCATCACTGGCACCTGTAACAGTTAGATACTAACTGGATTCTCTCAGTTATAAGAAGGTTTGAGTGTGTGATAAGTTCTTACCAGCTGAGAATGTATAAAGCGAGTGGCTGTGTCTCTGTGGCCACAAACACAGCACAGATAGCACAGTAGGTTTAGTTTTGTACGTCGTGTTGCTGTAGCTCCAGATCCAGCCCTTTCCACTGACTCAAGAACAGTGCATACCTGCTGCAGGAATGCAGACCATTCACTGGAACTCAGACATGCCAAACGCTCAACTACATCACAGAGCCAGAAGGAGCAAAGGACAGACAGTTTGTGATTAGCATGTCATGTGGGACCGCATAGCAATGTGCAGAGTCACCAGAATATATTAGGAACTCAAAAGTAAACGTTTCATGTTCAGGAAAAATGGCAGTAGCAGTGGTTACCTGAATATGCCGATATGCACAGTGTCTTTGAGTCAAATCGAACAGGGGCATTTTTCAGAATCTGAGAAAATAAAACAAGTAGCTAGAGGATTGCATTTTTATCGATTAAGATTTTCAAGTCTCTTACAGCGTATGCTTTGAACTCACTTTTGGGTTGTCCAAAATGGGAGATACAGTCAGATCTGATTCTGTGTATAAAAGCTCTTTAATGCAGGTGCCTGAATCATTCTGCAAATCCTCCAATGCACAGCTGTCCTGAGATACACAACACTCAAAATTCAGAGAACTATTGTATATATTATTGTAAAAACAGGAGTCAGATACATCAGTGACTATAAACCATTGTCCTTGATTTACATTTTTTCCTGTGCACACACACTGTATACTGTATTGTTATTCTAGCAGGGACGCATTCATTAATTAGCCAGTAGATAAAGTTGTGGTTAAACAAATATCCAGCTAATAATAAAAAAAAAAAATAGACTATAAAATTTAGGGTCATGTGTATTGTGTGTTTTACAACTTACTTGTGTCTTGATTTCTCTGTTCTCCATGTCTTCAGCAGTGCTGCTTGATCTTGGAGTTGGACATGAACTGTCATTGCACATACAATAAAAAAATCAGGTTTAAATAGTACTTTATAAATCCTAAAAAAAAAAAACAAAACAGTAGGATACTACATTTTACATTCTAGTAATCACTGATAAATATGAGCCACAGAATCAATCATCGAGAAAGAAAAACAAACCTGAGAAGGAAAATGGACTCTGTGGCATCTGTGTCCAATACAGATTTGGGTCTAAACTCAGTCACATTGTCTAAAATAATAAGGATAAAGCAGTGTATGTACAAAGCAAAAAAAAGGGGAAACAAAACAAAGCAAATTAGAATAAATAATTCATAATCAAACAATTTCACACTGCCCTAAAGAATGTTTTGCACCTCTGCAATACAAAAATACAGCATTACCAAAAATAACTCAATTTTACTAGGCAAACAAGTTACTATTTCTCTTTAATATTTCTATTTCATGTTTTCTGAACATTATTATTAGTAATAGCATGGGCACTAAAAATGTATGTGGTCAAATTATTGATACACCTATGAAATTTTGTAGGGACTAATGCATAACCTATTCTTCTTGATGCTATTAAATTTCACAATTGATTTTAGGACTTTCCAATCCTCTTAATTAAATAACCTTTTTTTTTCAAAAATCATTCTACACTATTTACCCATAACTAATCAGGAACAGGGATGAGTTTTTGGTGTTCAGCATGTTCTAATGCTTCCTTTACCACTTTATAAACACAAAATCAAATGCACACTTTAAACCTTATTGCAACATCTTCAAAATACTCCATGAGCAAATGATTACACGCAACGCAATGTTTTGAAATCCCACACAGCAAATGTCCTTAGGACGGCACACAAATTACTGCAGTCAGACAATTATACAGTGCACTATACTCTGATCATGCTGTGAACTGTGTGGGTATTTTCATCTTAGACACATTCAACTATAAATAAACTACTATCAATTCATTCCATACACTGCATGTGTAAACATACAGTGTATCACACACACACACACACGTATCATAGATGTTGAGCATACAGTCTTGTTGTTGCCGATTTACCTAATGTAAAGGACTTTTTGTGACTTGGATTAATGGGACCAGCAGCCACTGTCTGGGCTTCAGCTTCTGTTTCAGAAAAACCTGAAAAGGCCTCTAATTGTACACTGAAACACACAGAGAATGTCATTGTGAACATTTCAATTTCTATTAAAAAAAATCCAGAACACTGTATTTTTGCAATATGCTATGGTTTGCTATTAAAAACGAATTAGTCTAGTTAGTGGCAATAGTTTGGTGAAGACCCACTGATGGTAATTGTAGCTTACGCCATGCAGTTTACATACTAAAGTAACTAAAGGTGCACCTCCTATTAACAGGAGAAAGTAAGATATGATATCTGGTTTAGTTGGTTTCTTCATTAGCTCCAAATAGTCTAAACTTTACATGTGTAGGAAAGAGCATCATCTCATGCACAAAGTTTATATGTAGCAGTTACCTAAAAAAAAGGCTGTATTTACTGATAATCTTACAAAACTGTACATAACATCACAAACTGAAAAAAAATAAAGAAAAGTTAAAAAAAAAAAAAAAAACTTTTAATCTTTGGCATGAAAGCCACTGTGACACGGTGGAAATGGAAATTACCTGCCAATAAGTGAGGTATTTTTATCTGCACTGCACTGTGAGGATAAATCTTCTGAAAACGCTCCTTTCCAATATGGGTGCAGCAACAACTCTTCCCAGTTTAGCCTGTACAAACGGTCACATTTGTTGCCATGCTTAGTGCTATTATTGATTAGTGCTTGATTCACTTATAATGACTGATACAATTAATGGGGAAAATTAGTAGAACCACACCATCTTTTACTTTGTATTCAGATCCAAAAAAAAATCATGCTTATTTGCCACTAGATACAAGGTTCACTACAGCAGTTCAGACATACAAATATACGGTATTTAAGACTAACCTTTTTAATGGATCTTTCTGTAGCAGGCCCAATACAAGGCTCTGGAACTCAGGACTACACTGTAGACATCCAGAACCTAAAAGAAAAAAAAAAAAAAAAAAATCAGGAATGTGGTGAATGGAAGCTTTCGACGTAAATAGGGTGGTGCTAAAAAATGAACAAAAACTGCTTATAAACCTTTTTGCACCAATGGTGGAGGATCTTTATGTAAAATGAGCTCAACCAAATCACTCAATGTCTCTGAGAAAAATGGAGGCTTTCCTAATTTGAGAAAATAAACAAGAACAGAAAGAGTAAACAGTTTTATAAGGAATAAGGAATTATTCTAAATGAACTGTATACACCATATTAAATGAAAACGACTATGACTAACATCTCAAAATAAATTGATAATAAAAATGGTTGAAACATCATAGCAAAAAGAACCTATGCAAAATGTTCTGACCTGTGAACATCTCAAAGAGGATGCAGCCCAACCCCCACAGGTCACTGGAGATGCTTGTGCTTTCACCTCTTATCACCTCTGGAGCACAGTACAGCAAAGAGCCTAAGAAAAACAGGAATAAAACATTATAATAAAAAAAATCTGTTAACAAAAGAAAACACTAGAATTACACTAGGTTGTTTTACCAGGCAAAAATGACTAAAAGGAAATGTGCCGTCAACCAGATAAATGTGTGATCTGGGAGAGTAGAAAGAAATCATACTTCAGAATTAAGTGCTTACCTTGGGTTCGGTTCTTGATATTTTGTCCAGGCGTAGCACTCTCTTTGTTGTCTCCTCCCTCTTCTGACATCACAAGTGCAAAAAACTTCTCCAGGTTCTCCCCTAGTACTTTGGCCAGACCAAAATTAGAGTACTTCAGAGTACCAGGGCAATCCAATAAAATCTGCAAGAAATCATTCTTATTTATTTACACTTATTTTTTAAAAAACAGTTACTAACATTAAAATCACTTCAGATAGGCACTAAACTTT